>CM060885.1:78975000-79575000 GCA_030762935.1 Hymenopus coronatus
ACGTGTTATGCTAGCAACAACTTATTATACCTAAATTGTAGAGGAATTTTGGGAGATTATTTACCTCTATAGCAAATGTTGAAAATGTCCTCCATCCTGCATAAGACAGAACTCAACACGTCGTTCCATGTTACTGGCCACTCGTTGGAGGACTCTGTTGTCTATAGCTTGAATCTCCTTTGTGATGTTGTGCTTCAGATCGTCCAATGCCTGGGGACGTGCGGCATAAACCCTGTCTTCTAAGTAACTCCATAGAAAGAAGCCCGGCGATGTCAAATCTGGAGATCTCAGTGGTCACAGGTTCTTGGAAATTATCCGGTCGTCAAAGAAACTTGCAATTAGGATCATGGATTCATTTGATGTATGGCATGTAGCGCCATCTTGCTGAAAATATCCCTGACTCAGTCTACATCGTACTGCATTTTCATGTTCACTACAAGAATAACATGTCGAAACAGCTACAACAATGCAATTAGGAATAAAACATAAACACCAGCGCATCTAGTGACAAGAAATCGAAACTCTAGAACATTCTGCTTAATTTGGTGCTAAAATTGTGTCATTTAATGTGTTTTCAATGGAGTAAGTAAAGCAAGAAATGTGTCAGTTTGACATAAATCGCACTGTGGACCTGTGGCGTAAACCCTGTCTTTTAAGTAACCCCATAGAAAGAAGTGCGGCGTTGTCAAATCCGGAGATCTCGGTGGCCACAAGTTTCTGGGAACTATCCGGTCGTCAAAGAAACTTGCAATTAGGTTCATGGATTCATTTGATGTATGGCGTTTAGCGCCATCTTGCTGAAAATATCCTTGACTCAGCTCTACATCGTACTGCATTTTCGCGTTGCCTACAAGCACAAAATGTCGAAACATGCCAGCAATGCAATTAGGAATAAAACATAAACATCTGCGCATCTAGTGACAAGGAATCGAAACCCCAGAACATTCTACTTAATTTGGTGCTAAAATTGGGTCATTGAATGAATTTCCAACGGAATAATTAAAGAAAGAAACGTGTCAGTTCTACATAAATCACTCTGTACTGCACTGTACAGAATAAAGTACTGTGTTGTAAAGCAAGGATACTTATGTGCATTCATTGACTAAACAGGATAAGTCAATATTAATTGCTACGCAGTAACGGAATAGTGGCAACGCGTTCATGTGTTTGCATTACACAGTGGCTTACTGGTTTGCATGCTTGCTCGGTTCCGTAAACACTAACCCAGGACTTGTGTAAGTTTAGAATATTCATGGGCACTTGGTCTCCTTCTGGTTAGGATAGATCCTAAAAATCTGATGTGTTCCATTCACATGGCTAGCTCTACATCTCTGCAAAAATTATTCTTAAAAAGCTTAGACTTCTATTTACTTCATACAAATAAAATAAAAAATAACAGAAATAGTCTTATTACTTACTTCCTTGTAAGTAGGAGCGAAATAAAGGAGTACCATAGGTTAAAGTGATAGTCAAAAGTTGGTTGCTATGTCACTGAAGTTCCTTTATTTGTATGGACAAGCAGTTGACAAATTACTGTATGAGAAAAGTTAGTTTTTCAAAGCAGAAACCAAAAATAAAGAATGTCTCAAAAACCATGAACTCCATGAAAAAAATGTATATAACATAAATTGTGTGTTTTAACGTGTTCTACATTTTTCGTGTAGTAAGTTTTGTCCATCTCTTATGGTTTAGCAGTTATTCAAAATTCGGTGAAATTCATCGAGAATAAGGTAGTCTTCAGAAGCTATTCCCAGAAAATTCAAGATATAAATTTTATTTCTCAGGTAAATAGCTTTAATATACCATATTTTAATCATTATCGTTCCAACCATCTTTTAAAAAATCAAAATTTTCGAAAAAAGTTCCATGTAAAGGGTAGTTGGTGTTGGGGGGATATTTCTTAAAAATCTTCGTGTCGCATCCGTGGAAGATACTAAACTTAAGTACCAAGTTTGGTATTTTACTGACTTTTCGTTTTTGAACTATGCTGTCCACACACACACGGACCTTTTTCCGAAAATGATTTTTTTAGATAAAGGGGACCCTAAAACATATATTTCCGGTGAAAGCTCGGTATGGAATTTTTGGGTGGAGTGCAATACCTTCTCTATACACTATGTACATAGTACGTATTGAGAAAGTAAAAATGTGATGTGATCCATTCAGAAGAGTTTCTCTTCTCTTCAGCAAACAAACAAAAGGTTACTCTTTTATCTACAGGATGTTAATCAAGATAAACGCCACCAGATATGGTTTCATTATTTGATTTCTGATAAGTATGGAAGAAAGCAGGCTAAAGCAGCAGTTAAATTTTTTAAAAGAGGTGAAGCACACGAGGACATCTGGTTTGGGAAGTATTTAAAACTGAAACTTATAACAGAGACTCTCGCTTAAAATGGTTAGATTTATTAAAATACTATGTATCATATAATTTGTGTGTTTTAACAAGATTTACATTTTTTGTAAGCAGTTTCTGTATATCTTTTAAACATACGAATTTTTAATCAAAATAGTTAGAGCAACTGTTTAGAAAATCAACATTTTCGAAAATCTTTCCGTTTAAAGGGTGGTAAGATGTGCATTGACTTTCCTGAAAAAATCGCCGTGTCGCATCCTTGGCAGATACTTAACATAAATATCATGTTTTGTCTTTAACCCACTTTTGGTTTTTGTGCTATCGTGTTTACACGCGGACGCATACACATATACACACGGTCCTTTTTCTAATTGTTTTAATAGATGGCCATAAAACGTGTATTTCCGGTGAACTCTTGATATGAATTTTTAGATGGAACTTAATAACTTCACCTACAGTATCTAATTAACTTTCAGCTAGACATCATTTAGGTAGCTCGTGAAGCGAGACAAGAGCAAAATCCAAAGTTGCGCAGTGGCAACTCTTCACCTGAAGGACTGATGGTGAGAGAAAATGCGCCAACATAGATGCGCAGGAGTCCTAACGCTTGTATCCACGAAGGAGAGAAGTACGCTAGCACTAGCTTTAATCCGGGGTTCTTTAGTGTTTATGCATTAATTTTATTATTATTATTATTATTATTATTATTATTATTATTATTATTATTAACTTGAAGAAGACAGTGACGCCTGCGTTTATCAATAGCCATTAGCAGATGATAAGGACAAAAATGATGGTGCTATGAGCCTGGTTGAGCTGTAGAAACATGTGGTGAGTAAAGTAATATTGCTTATATGTTTGGATATGCTCAAAAATATATCAACATTACTTTCAAGAAAAATACACCATTTGAACCTCTACATATTTTTACTTTCTCTACACGCACTATGTACATCGTGTATAGAGAAGGTATTGCAATCCACCCAAAAATTCGATACCGAGATTTCACCGGTAATATATGTTTTAGGGTCCCCAATATCCAAAGAAACCATTTTCACAAAAAGGTCCGTGTGTCAGTGGTTTTTATTTGGAATTATATTTTTTGAATCATCAGCATGCTGTATAGTTTTAGAAGCCAGACATACAACTACAATTAATAATAAAAACGCAAATAAAATCGAAAATTTAAGAAAACCAAAAGTGTTAAGGCAATCTTTACTTGCTTTTTTCAAACAAGTAAAATTTTATTTATTCTAATACTACGTAAGTAAGAAACGTATTAAACGTAGTCTATGGTTCTAAACAATGGAACAAAACAAGCAAATGTCGAGGTGAACCAGGTGGCTCAACAATCCGTATTTGACGTGTGTCCTTTAAAATCTTTCCCTTTCTCAATTACTCTCTTTTGTCACCGCGTGTAAAGTGACTGGAAGCACTTCTGGAAGCCGTTCTAAAATACCTGCCGAAATACCCTTGTCGCATGTACAGTAATTACTTCTTCAGCGTTCAAAAATCTTGACAAAAACGTTTAGGTCAATCGTACACTTACGTTTTCATCGCTATTTCTCCATAAGCTTCTTCCACCAATCTCAATGTCTCCAAAAGAAATTTGTTTAACAAAGCACAAAATGTTATGTTAGAAGGTGCTCCGTGGCGCCGATATTATGAAATGCGATAAACGAGCATGCGTGCACAGCAAAAACTAGTTGCCAAGTGAAGACAACAATCATTATTATCATGAAAATTGAAATGAAGTGTCGTCAATGACGTTAACAACACCTAAAAATCTGATGTGTTCCATTCACATGACTTTCTCTATATCTCTGCAATAAATTATTTTTAAAAAGCTTATGCTTCTATTTACTTCCTGCTAATCGAGAAAAAATTAGCAGAAATACTCTTATTTATTGCTTCCTTGTAAGTAGAAGCGAAATAAGGGAGTACCATAGATTAAACGCTGGTTGCTATATGACTGAAGTTCCTTTGTTTGTATGGACACGAGCTCACAAAGTCCTGTATGCGAAAAGTATGTGTTTTATAGCTGAAACCAAAACCAAGGAATATCTCAAAAACTTTAAACTCCACGTAAAACATGTATATAACATAAATTGTGTGTTTTAAAGTGCCCTACATTTGTTGTATGGTAAGTTTTTGTCCATCTCTTACGGTATAGCAGTTATGCAAAATTCCGTAAAATTGACCCAGAATAAAGTAGTCTTCAGAGGTTATTCCCAGAAAATTCAAAATATACATTTTATTTGTCAGGTAAATAGCTTTAATATACCATACTTTAATCAAAATCATTAGAATGATTTTTTAGAAATTCAAATTTTCAAAAAAAGTTACATATAAGGGTAGTTTGGGGTGGAGAATGGTTCTTAAAATCTGCGTGCCGCATCCCTGGAAGATACTAAACTTAAATACCAAGTTTGGTATTTTACCGACTTTTCGTTTTTGAGTTATCGTGTTCACAGATACACGGACACACTGACACATGGACACACACACGGACTTTTTTCTGAAAATACTTTTTTTTGGATACAGGGGACCCAAAAACATATTTCCGGTGAAATCTCGGTATCGAATTTTTTGGTGAAGTGCAATACCTTCTCTATACACTATGTACATAGTGCGTATATAAAAAGTAAAAATAAAATACTGGTCATTTTCATACACTATAACGTATAAGCACTATTATGTTTTAACAAATTATTCAGAAACTGCATTCATTACTTCACATGGTACGTTAAGTAATTCGTCATCCAGCTGTATCGTGGGAACTTTGAATCACTTTCTTCCTGTTAACTCAGTTCATGCGAGTCACAAGTTGAAAATGAATAAACCCTACATACCATATTTTGTTATTTCCTGAGAGTAGGCTTGTGCCAGTCAGTACATAAACACCATGTAACTTATTAGGAATATGTGACGTTTAGAGGACATCTGCCGATTCTTCAGCAGGGGAGTAACAGTTTTGGGACATTCACTGCCGCCATGGCTATAGTTTACTCTTCTCCAGGTGATCGTCATTTTAGTTTATAGCGTTTGTAACAGCGTTTGCTTGCATCAAATGCAATGCTCACTAAATCTCTCGTTATTGTTTTATTATTAGTTTTACTTTCTCTACAGGTACTATGTACATAGTGTATAGAGAAGGTATTGCACTCCTCCCAAAAATTCGATGTCGAGATCTCACCGCAAAAAATGTTGATTTTTGACAAACATTTTTGATTAAAATACCGTATATTAAAGATATTTACATGACAAATAAATTGTATATCTTGAATATTCTGCACATAGCCTCTGAGGACTACTTTATTCTAGATGAATTTTAAGGAATTTTGTATAACTGCTAAACCGTAACAGATGAACAAAAACTTGCCACACAAAAAATGTAGAGCACGTCAAAACACACAATTTATGTTATATATATTTTTTTCGTGAAGTGGATTGTTTTTGAGTTATCTCTTGTTTTTGATTTCACCTTTAAAAATCTTATACTTTTCTCATACCGGAATTTGCCAACTCCTGTCCATACAAACAAAGCAACTTCGGTTAGATAGCAGCTTTTGACTATCATTTTAATCTATGATACTCCCTTATTTCGCTTCTAATTACAAGGAAGCAAGTAATAAGACTATTTCTGCTAATTTTCCTTGATTAGCATGAAGTAAATAGAATCATAAGCTCTTTGACAATCATTTGTTGCAAAGATGTAGAGAAAGTCATGTGAATGGAACGTATCAGATTTGTATTATCATTATATCAAATGCATATTTTTGGAGGATAACTTTAATTGATGCGTTTTGTTCCAACCCTTACGTTCCCTCGTGACGTTTTTGGCCACCCACAAAGTACAGGCGTCACAATACATTAAAGAGAAAATAAACGATTCCGGGGCCATTTTGAATCTTGGTTCACAATATCTTGGTTGTTCGTGAAGGATGATTTATTCACCAAAGTTAGGTTAGGTTCGTGTTTAGCCTTAGGTTGGGTTTCCAGAATCTGGCCTTCATTGATATAGAGAAAAGCTAGTCGTTAATAAATAAGATTTTCCAATACCATTTTAATACAAAACGTGAGTTTTGAAACAAGGGTATAGTGCCCCCGTAGAAGCAATATCCGCACTGAGCACATTTGTATCCGAGGAAATGATATGAAACACAGCCCCGTGCTCTTGGGATTGGATTCCAGAACCTCTGAAAGCGAAGCACGTGCGATCTGCAATGCCACCCAGGTCGGCAATTACTGATATTAACATACAAATCACTTCCCCCCGTGGAACATGTACCTCTTAACTGTACGGGTTAATGTGATAAAGCCAATTACGCCTCCATACAAGTAATGTCCTAACATTTACCAAAAGTACCAGAAGAGAATTATAATTGAAAGTTTATTACTCTACGGACTGCCCGAAATTTGAGCTAAAAAATCGAATGTGTCCCATTTACATGACCTTTTTTAAATCTCCGCAACAAATTATTGTTAAAAAGCTTATGCTTCTATATACCTCATGCTAATCAAGAAAACATTAGCAGAAATAGTCTTATTACTTGCTTCCTTGTAAGTAGAAGCGAAATAAGAACAACTGCTAGTCGAACACTGGTTGCAATGTGACTGAAGTTCCTTTGTATGGACAGGAGTCGACTAATTCCTGAATGGGTAAATATAAGTTTTTTAAAGCTGTAATCTATAACAAGGAATATCGCAAAAACGATGAACTCCACGAAAAAAATGTATATGACATAAATTGTGTGTTGTAAAAAGAACTGCATTTTTTATGTTGAAAATGTTTGTCCACCTGTTACGGTTTACCAATTATGCAAAATTCAACAAAATATATCCAGAATAAAGAGGTGTTTAGAGGCTATTCCCAGAAAATTCGAGCTATACGGTAATTTACTCAAAATCGTTACAGCCATGTTTGAGAAAATAAAAATTTTCGAAATTTTTTACATGTAAAGGGTATTTGGGGTGAAGGGATTTCTCTGGAAAGTTTCGTGTCGCATTCCTGAAAGATACTAAACTTAAATACGAAGTTTGGTATTTTACCGGCTTTTCGTTTCGGAGTTATCGTGTTCACAGGCACACGTGTTCCGGTGCAATTTCGGTATTACATTTTTGGGTGGAGTACAATAGCTAATCTATACACTATGTACATAATACGTGTAGAGAAAGCAAAAAAAAGTGATGTATTATATCCGCATTGCTTACTCTACCTGTGCTGCAAACATGTTATTCTTACAAAGAGAATTCATTTATCTGGTTCATGTTAAACGAGATAAATATTAGCAGAAACAATCTTATTACCTGTTTCCTTGTAAGCTGAATAATTGTTTGTGAAAAATTACAAGAAATATGTCGGAAACGGTCAACTCTACAAAAAAATCTATGTTACATAAATTGTGTATTATAACGAAATCTACATTTTCTATTAAGTAAGTTTTTGTCTATCTCTTGTGGTTTACCAGTTTTGCAAATATGTTTAATATAGCGTATTTCAATAAAACTTTTTTTGAGCAAAACAAACATTTTGAAATTTTTCCATGTAAAGGGTAATTGGGATGGGGGATTTTCTTGGAAATCTTCCTGTCCTCTCCTTTGAACATACCAAACTTAAATATGGAGTTTGGTATTTAAACGCCTAGTAGTTTTGAGTTATGCTTTCCTCACACACACACACATAGACACACGGACCTTTTTCTACAAATGCTTTTTACTTTCTCTAGCCCCATATGTACAATGTACATAGGGATAGAGAAGTATTGTATTTCACCCAAAAATTCGATACTGAGATTTCACCGGAAATACATGTTTTAGGACCCCCTGTATCCAAAAAAATCATTTTCAGAAAAGGTCCGTGTGTGTGTGTCCGTGTGAACATGATAACTGAAAAACGAAATGTAGCTAAAATACCAAACATGGTATTTAAGTAAAGTATTTTCCAGGGATGCGACACGAAGAGTTTGAGAAAAACTCCCCAACCCCAAACTACCCTTTACATGGAACTTTTTTGAAAATTTTGATTTTCTTAAAAATGGCTCTAATGATTTTGATTAAAATATCATATATTAAAGATA
Organism: Hymenopus coronatus; assembly: GCA_030762935.1. Taxonomy (NCBI): domain Eukaryota; kingdom Metazoa; phylum Arthropoda; class Insecta; order Mantodea; family Hymenopodidae; genus Hymenopus; species Hymenopus coronatus. The sequence continues at coordinate 78,983,437 of CM060885.1, forward strand.
TTTACCTAACAAATAAAATGTATATCTTGAATTTTTTGGGAATAGCTTCTGAAGATCCTGTTTATTCTGAATGAATTTTGCTTAATTTGGCACAACTAGTAAACCGTAAGAGATAGACAAAAGTTTACTTGTCTTGTTAAAATACACAAGTTATGTCATATACATTTTTTTCGTGGAGCTTACCGTTTTCGAGGTATTCATTGTTATTAGTTTCAGTTGTGAAGTACTTATACTTTTCTCAGACGGGAGTGTCCGTTTTTCTTTTGTTCTACTCCTGGCCAAGAAAAGAATCAATTTGTGATGACAATCGCATAACGACAGCTTTTAAAACATTTGACTATCGGTTTAGCCTAGTGTATTCCCTTATTTTCTTCCTACTTATAAGGAAATAAGTAATAAGAACATTGTGCTAATGAGTACCACGATTAGCACGGTGCAGAAAGAAGAAGAATCTTATGAATGAAGTTTGTAGAACAACTAGAGAAAGTCATGTGAGTGTAACACATAAGATTTTTTTGGATAGAGTGGACCATCTGATGAAATCTCCGTAACGAATTTTTGGATGCAATACAATACCTTCTGTATACTCTATGTACATAGTACGTGTAGAGAAAGTAGACACTAATACTAATGAATTCAAGTAAAATGGAAGACGCTCAAATTGCTGAGAATAATTACTAAGAAAGGCTTTCACTTCTACCTCCATAAGTAGATGATGTTAGTAAAGTGTCTTCAAATGATTTCCTTTTGCTGCGCTTCCTTTTTCCCTGTACAAAGCGACATCCAAAGTAGTTTTCTTTTTTCTCGTAATTTTCAGTGCACAATAGAATACTGCTTAGTTTGACACCTTTTCTGGAGAGCTGGCTGCCAAAAACAGGATGCTCTATAAGGAAGAGAGACTCTTTAAGAGCGCAGTGAAGCGCAGAGGATTAAAACTGAAAGATAGCAAAAGCGGTTCCAGAACCTTTTCCAGCTAAAGGGTTCTTCTAGGCTTAGCCGTAGCTGGGAAAGAAGCTGGTGGCAGCTTTCAACTGAAGATGGGGCTGCTAATACAGATAAAATAGTATTATGTTACAGCTGGGATACTATAATAACACCTTATCTATGTAAAAAAATCTCACGTATTCCATTCACATGACTTTCTCTACATCTCTGCAAAAGCTTATGCTTCTATTTATTTCACACTAATCGAGCAAAAATTAGTAGAAATAGTCTTATTACTTGCTTCATTGTAAGTAGAAGCGAAATAAACGAGTACCATATGTTAAAGTGATAGTCAAAAGCTGGTTGCTATGTGATTGATGTTCCTTTGTTTGTATGGATAGAAGTTGACAAATTCCTGTATGAGAAAAGTACAAGTTTTTCAAAGCTGAAACGAATAACAGGGAACAATGAACTCCACGAAAAGATGTATGTAACATAAATTGTGTGCTCTACATTTTTCCTGTTTTAAGTTTTTATCCATCTCTTAGGGTTTAGCAGTTATACAAAATTCCGTAAAATTCATCCAAAATAAAGTAGTCTTCAGAGGCTCTTCCCAAAAAATTCAACATTTTCGTTTTATATGTCTGTAAATATCTTTAATATACGACATATTAAACAAAATCGTTGAGCCATTTTTGAGAAAATCAAATTTTTTAAAAATGTTCCATTTAAAGAGTAGTTTGGTGTGGGGGGATTTTCTTGATTTCTTCGTGTCGCATACTTGGAAGACACCAAACCTAAGTACCAAGTTTGGTTTATAACGGAATTTTCGTTTTTGAGCTAGGCTGTCCGCCCCACACACACACACACACACACACACACACACACACACACACACACACACACACACATTCTCACAGACAGACACACACGCACATTTTTCTAAATTGTTTTTTTGTTTTTTTGTTTTTGTTTTTTGGGGTCGGAAAATACAGGGAACCCTAAAACATCTAAATCCGGTGAAATCCGAATTTTTGGGTGCATTACAATACCTTCTCTATACACTATGTAAATTTACGTGTAGAGAAAGTAAAAATCTGTGGCGTTCCATTCACCTGCCGTTCTCTACTTATTTCGCAAAGAAAAGTTTTTTAAAACCATGATGTAGTCCATTAATATAACCTTATCTACCTGCTCATCAAAACATCTATTCTTATAAAGGAGTATTTTATTTATAGCATGCTAACAATTAATATTTACTTTTTAACTCAAATAATTTATATGTTTATTAATCTCTATAGGTTTTCTCAGTTGAGTGGGATTACAATTAAATTATTTTAGCTTCTTTTTTTTGTGAAATAAAATATTACATACAGGTTAGTTTTTAAAGGAATTAGAAAAAGTAATATCAATATAAAAATTAATAGAAAATTCTTTACTATTTGCTTCTTTCAAAGCAGAAGAGTAATAACGGAATAACCTAGCTAAAGAGATATTCAAATGTTTTAAAAACTGTATAATTGTAGTAGCTCAATTTAATAAATTCTCATATGAATGTAAAGAAAAGCCCATATTTGCAGAAATATTAATTTTAACATTACCTAAATTAAACGATGATCAAAAGCGATGTTATACGCTATATAAATATTAAAGTTCAGCCATTTTGAGAAAATTAAAAATTTCGAAAATGTTTTCCACGTAAAGGTTATTTAAACATCTTCGTGTCGCATCCTTGGGAGATAATAAGCACAAATATTAGTCTTTTCGTTTTAGGGCTATTCTGTTCACTAACACTCACACAGATCTTTTTCTAAAAATGCTTTTATTCATTCAAGGGGCCCGAAAACATGTATTGCAATTTTCTGAGAATATCCCCTGAAGACTACTTTATTTTGAATGACTTTTACGGAATTTCGCATAAATGCTAAACCGTAAGAGATTGACCAAAACTTACACTACCAAACATGTAGAGCACATTAAAACGGGCAATTTATATTATATACATTTTTCGTGGAGTTGATCATTTTTTATATATTCCTTGTTTTTGGTTTCGGCTTTAAAAAACTTATACTTTTCTCATACATGAAAATGTCAATTCGAGTCCATACAAACAAAGGAACTTCAGTCACATAGCAACCAGCTTTTGGCTTTCACTTTAACCTATGGTGCTACATTATTTCGCTCCTACTTACAAGGACGCGAGTAATAAGACTGGATTAGAATGAAGTCTAAGCTTTTTAACAATAATTTGTGGCAGAGATATAGAGAAAGTCATGAGAATGGAACACATCAATTCTGATTACAGTAATTCGGCTATTTTGTATTCAATTTAACTTCTCTATCTACCGCACAAATGTTGCAAACGATTATTACTATCTCTACACATGATATGTATCTACTAGTGCATAGAGAAGTTATTGTATGGGACCCAAACATTCGATAACGAGATTTCACTGGAAATACATGTTTTCGGGCCCCTTGAATGAATAAGAGCATTTTTAGAAAAAGATCTGTGTGAGTGTTAGTGAACAGAATATCCCTAAAACGAAAGGATTGTAATATTTGTGCTTATTATCTCCCGAGGATGCAACACGAAGATTTTTATGAAAATCTGGAACACCAAACTACCCTTTGCAAGGAAATATTTTCGAAAATTTTGATTTTCTCAAAAATAATATAACTATGTATAAAACATTTTTATGACAAACGAAATGTGTGTCTTGAATTTTCTGTTACAGCCTCTTTATTCTGGATGACTTTTATGTAACTGCAAATTGTAAGAGACATACAAAAACTTACTGCACAAAAATTGACTATCACTTTAACCTATGGTACACTCTTATTTCACTTTCACTTACAAGTATGCAGATAATAAGTGTATTTCTGCTCATTGTTTCTAAATTAGCATTAAGTAAATAGAAGCATAAGTTCATTATCAATAATTTGTTGCAGAGATGTAGAGAAAGACTTGTGAAGGTAACACAACAGATTTTTTTTTGAGCTGTGCTCTCCCACACACAGTGACTTTTTTCTACAAATGCTTTTGTATTTATTCAGGGAGACTCAAAAACATATTAACGGTGAAATCTTAGTAGCGAATTTGGGTGGAATGCAATACATTCTCTACATGTGCATCGTATTTGTACGGAAAGTAAAATTATTACACGAAAAGTAAACAAATAGAGATTTATGCCACCTAAAATTCTGGGCCCAGGATATTGCAATCAAAAGGTTTTTAATAATACATATTTAATCAACATCTACTACGAAATCTAACAGGAACATTTTATTACACACAGAGCAGTAAAGATATATGCACACAAACTGCATGTGTCTTCCGACATCCGAATAACCTTATATATCCGACATTATACAACTGCAGTATGAAGTACAGCCACGTGAAGGCAGCTCTGTCGTTATGTTCCCCCTACATCAGTATTTCACGCAGCGGGAACAATTCCTGCCTGTATTTCCATTCTCGCTCTCTTCCTTTTGTCATTTCACGAAGCGATGACCATATGTAAGAGAGAACTGGCATTTGTCGAGCAGAGAACAACGGAATACTAAGAACAGGATGAGGAAAGAGATCTACACAGCAAGCTTTTACTTCCAAAAAAGGAATAGCTGGTAGTTTGTTATGAAGAGGTTTGGAGAATATCAATGTACCTACATGTACAAGCGAACTGTTTCTAACGAGAAGGAAATAATGTGTTACATCTTGTGCCAGACTATGAGCATTTTATGACTCACTTGGGATTCTTTCTTAATATATACAATGCATATAAGTTCACGTCTTTATAAACTACGAAATTATGACCAGAATAATATATCTATTACACCCCGAGAAAAGAAATTTTATGAAAATACAGCGTTTACTAATTGAAGAATTCTAGTCCAAACTGTATAAAAATCTAATGCTTTCCATTCACATAACTTTTTACTTTATCTATACGCACTATGTACATAGTGTATAGAGAAGGTACTGCATTCCACCCAAAAATTCGATACCGAGATTTCACCGGAAATATATGTTTTAAGGTCCCCAATATCCAAAAAAAGCATTTTCACAAAAAGGTCTGTGTATGTGTGTCCGTGTGTCTGTGAACACGATTACTCAAAAACAAAAAGTCGGTAAAATACCAAACTTGGTATTTAAGTTTAATATCTTCCAGGAATGGGAAACGAAGATTTTGGAAAAAATCCCCCACCCCAAACCAACCTTTACATGGAATTTTTTTCGAAAAGTTTTTTTTCCCAAAAATGGCTGAAACGATTTTGATTAAAATTTCGCATATTAATGATATGGACCTGACAAGTAAAATGTACATCTTGAATTTTCTGGGAATACCTTCTGAAGAGTAGTTTATTGTGGATGAATTTTACTGAATTTTGAATAACTGCTAAACCGTAAGAGATGGACAAAAACTTACGATACAAAAAATGTAGAGCACATTAAAACACACAATTTATGTTCTATACATTTTTTTCGTGAGTTCGTCGTTTTTGAGACACTACTTATTTTTGGTTTCTGCTATGAAAAACTTATATTTTCACATACAGGGACTTGTCAACTCCTGTCCATATAAAAAAAGGAACATCATTGAAATACCAACCAGCTTTTGATTATTATTTTAACCTATGATAGTCACTTATTTCGCTTAGTACTCTATCCTTGTAAGCAAACGGAAAATAAGAGAACACATTAGGCTAAAACAATACTAAAAGATGGTTGCCAGTGATAGAATTTTTTTTACATGGTCAGGAGTACAAAAAGAGAAACAGGAATTAAAAAATTATATTTGAGAAAATATTAAGTATTTTATAATTGAAATAAATAGCAAGTAATACATTACTTTATTAGTAATATATGGCAGAAATGTTGTTTTTTAGTGAGATCCACATTTTTTGTGTACAAAGTTTTTCTCTAGCTCTTACGGTTTACCGGTTATCCTAAATTCATCTAGAAATACCAGCGGCTACTCCCAGAAAATCTAAATATACGTTTTATTTGTCAAGTAAGTAACGTTATATGCGTGGCGTACTGGCACTTCAGAAACTTATAGCCGTTACTTCTACATTTCAATAAACAGGCCATAAGTCTTCTATCTCAAATTAATTATTTAAGAAATCTACATATAACCCCCTGTACATATGTGAATTTTATGAGCTTTAATGAACGTTACCCGAGCCCTAAAGTAGTAAAAACATTAATTATTATATTTGATTTTTAAAAATCATCGCGTTGCAACAGCTTTTATAATGTTTCACTATAGCTTTAGTTTAGGGCATTCTCTCATTTCCCTTTTATTTATGTGGAACTAAGTAAAAAGACCGGTTTTATTTTGTTTATCTCATGAAGTAGATAGTTGATCTTTTATAAGAATATTTTGTTGTTTGCAGTATATGTAGAGAAGAATCTTACAACATGCATTTCTGGTGAATTGGATGGGTAGATTGCATTACAATTGTTGGTATCACAGGCAGCAGTTTTAATTTTAAACTACTTAGATGTTTCTCAAACGGTCATCTTTCTTCCATCTCTCCTTTATTTTACTCCTGGCCACGCTTAAAGAGCCGAATTTCAATTGTTTCATTAGTGAAAAGATTTTAAAAGTTTGAGCTATTGCTCTCAATGCCGCGTTTGTTCTCACTGGAGAATAAACGCAATCGTTTTATCGATTCGGAATCTGGTTTGCCACTTTTTCTTCGCAATCCTGACGAGTTTCTGTGTCGATACATAACTGTGGATGAAACATGGATACACTACTACACTCCAGAGACAGAAGTACAGTGTGTTTTTAAAGGCGAACCGGCTCCGAAGAAGGCAAATTTGGTGAAACCTGCAGACAAGACGATGCCCTCGGATTTTTTAATGTACACGTGGGATAATCTACATCGATTTATTGCAGAAAGGAAGAAAGATAAATGGAGAGTATTGAGCATTGTTATTGCGCCGGTTTAATGCAGAAATCAAGAAAAAACCTTCATCTGACAAAGAAAAGAACTCTGTTTCATGAGGACAATGCTAGGGTGACACCTGAGCAGTTTCAATGCCCAAAATTGTAGAATTACTATAACATTCACCGTATTCACCAGATTTGGTCCCAGTGACTTTTCTTTTTTTCAAAACTTGAAAAAGTTGTTCGGCGAAAAACGATTCACGACTAACGTAGAGGTCTTTTCCCAAACAGATGCCCATTTTGAGAAATTTCCGAAATGCTACTTTTTGGAAGACTTAAAAGAGTTGGAGAAAAGCTGGGAAAAGTGTATCGAGGCAAAGGAGATAGTAGGTAGAGTCAGACTGAAACATTCAATGTCATAACCGGGATTTGAAGCACGGATCTCCTAGTTTCTAGCCGGTTGCTCTAACGTAGTACGTTCCCTTATTTCCTTTCTACTTACAAAGAAGTAAGTAATTAGGCCTTTTTACTAATGTTTATCTGGATTAGAATAAAGAGTTAGAACAAAATCTTCTGTAAAATAGCTTGTTTGCCGAATAGGTACAGAAACTCATTTGAATGGAAAAATACTGGACATTTTCCAATCAGAGTACCAAAAAATGTGTATTTAGAGCGAAAACTCGGTATCGAATATTTGGGTAGAATGCATTACTTTCCTGTGTAAAATGTTGATGAATTGTCCAAGTGGTACAAGCTTTTAAAGCGGTACGACGGTCATGAGAAGAGTGCATATTGGACACAGCAATGAATCACTAACATTTCTTTCCTCTATTCTGAAAGGGCATGCTTCGAAACTTTGGCGCACAAAAAAAGGTCAAAGGCTTCTCTCTCTCTCTCCGGGCGGAATCTGGAACGCTGGATACCACGCAAGCGCTACACCTGAGGTCGATAAATATAATGGCTTTTATAACTTTGTTTCGTGCCTAAGAGATCTATAGTTTAAGGTCGTTACACGTATTTCCATCCTCTTGAACACGACAAAAGCTTGAATTTATGGCATGTAAAAATATGCAAAACTGCGTAAAAGTGAGAACGTGCACCACTAAATTTGCATTTACAAAGCAATACAATGGCGCAGGCTATAAATTAATTTTATTAATAAAAGCGGTGCAGGTAGCGGAGCACCAAAAGTAGACAAAGATAGTGTTTCGATTTCAAGCGAGCTACTTTTGAGTCTATATCACGTCACGCAAAATCTGATGTGACTTTCTCTACATCTCTGTAAAACAGTATTGTTAAGAAGCTAATTCTTCTATCTATTTAATGATAAAACACCAGCAGAAACGGTCTTATTACTTAGTTCCATATAAGTAAACAGAAATAAGAGAATACACTAGGCTAAGCCTAGAGTTACATGTTTTAAAATGTGGTTGCTATGGAATTGAAATCTTTCTTTGCGTGGCCAAGCGTTGACAGCTTCCACTATGAAAAAAAGTTCAAGTATTTTGAAACTGAAATCAATAACAAGGAATATTTCAAAAACGGCCAACTCCAAGAAAAAACTGTTTATGACAACTGTTTTATCCAGATCTACATTTTTTGTGTAGTAGATACGTTTTTGTGTATCTCTTACGGTTTGACCATTACACAAATTATACAAATCTCAATATGAATAAAGAGGTCTTCAGAGGCTATTCCCAGAAAATTCAAAATATACAATTTGTCATAAAAATATCTTAAAATTAACATTTTTAATACAAATCGTTAGAGGCACTTTTGAGAAAAAACAATATTTTTCAAAAGTTTTCTATGTAAAGCATTCGTGTCGCATTCTTGGAAGATAATGAACTTAAAATACCGAGTTTGGTATGTAATGAACATGAAATGCTAGAAATGCTTTTTTTGGACTCAGGAACCTCAAAACATATATTTTCTGTGTAATCTCGTTATCGAATCTTTGGGTAAAATACAGTATATTCTCTATCCACTGCGTACATTAAACATATGGGTAACGAAAGTAAATAAACGATTTTATGAATTATGTGATGTGTCGAATACATGCGTATATGTCGATTAATACATTCTCTAGTCCAAGTGTACAATGTACATAGAGGATAGAGAAGGTATTGCACCCAAAATATGTGTCTTGAGACGATCTGATTCCCTAAAAATATTTTTAGAAAAATTGTGTGTGTGTGTGTGTGTGTGCGTGTGTGTGTGTGTGTGTCTGTGGGTAGCATAGCTCAAAAAGTTAGTTAAATATCAAACTTGGTACTTAAGTTCAGTATCTTCATGGGATAAGATATGAAGATTTTTAAGAAAATCTCCCACCTCCAACAAACCTTTACATGGAACATTTGTCGAAAATTATGATTTCTCAAAAATGGCTTTAACGATTATGATTAAAATGTTGTATGTTTAAGATATTTTGTAGCAAATAAAATACACATCTTGAATTTCCTCGGAATAGCCTCTGAATATTTCTTCACACTGTATTACATTTGTATTATTTTGTATAACTGCTAAACCGTAAGAGATACATAAAAGTTTACTCCACAAAAAATGTAGATCTTACTAAAACACAAAAGTTATGTGATGTGCATTATTTTAGAATTAACCGTGTCCAAGGTATTTCTTGTTATTCTAAACTTCTTAAACCTTTGTCAACTTTGCTTTACCTCTGGAAAGAAAATAGAACTGACTGTCAATTGTTTCAAATAGCGACTATTTTTCAAGGGATTCACAATTACTTTAGCCTAGTGTATTCCCTTCTGCTTACAAAGAAGGAAGCAATAACACCAACTACTTCATCCAATGGACCTCGATAGTAAGATGTAGACACGAGATATAGCCATGTGCATAGAACACATCAGAGTTTTACTTTCTCTACACCTACTACGCACATAACGTATTAGGAAGATATTGTATTCCACTAAAAACTGCGATACCGAGACTTCACCGGAAATATATGCTTTGAGACTTCCTGAATCCAAAAACAGTATTTTCTGAGAAATATCAATACCAAACTTGGTATATAAGTTTAGTATCTCCCTATGATACGACACGGAAATTCTCAAGAAAATATCCCCAACCCAACTACCCTGTACAATGAAAAATTTTAGAAAATATTGATTTCCTCAAAAAGGGCTCTAACGATTTTGATTAAAATATCGGACTATGTATTAAACATATTTAGCTGACAAATAATATGTATAACTTTAATTTTTTGGGAATAGTCTCCGAAGACTACTTTATTCTGCATGAGTTTTAGGGAATTTTGCATGACTGTTTCAATGTGCACTACATATTTTGTGTGGTAAGTTTTTGTGTATCTGTTACGGTTTAGCAGTTATGCAAAATTATATGGTATATTAAAGATATTTACCTGACAAATAATATGTATATCTTGAAATTTCTGTGCATAGCCTCTGAAGACTACTTTATTATGGATGAGTTTCACGGAACTTTGCATAACTGCTAAACCGTAACAGATAGACAAAAACTTACCATAAGAAACATGTAGCACACATTAAAACACACGATTTATGTCATGTACTTTTCTCGTGGAGTTGACCGTTTTTGAGATATTCCTTCTTATTTGATTTAGGTTTAAAAAAACTCATATGGAAATTTGTCAACTCCTGGGCATACTACCAAAGGAACTTCTGACACCCGCAAACAGCTTATGATTATCACTTTAATCTATGGTACTCTATTATTTCCTTTCTAGTTAAGGAAACAAGTAATAAGACTATTTCCGCTAATTTTTCTTGATTATCATGAAGCAGATTGAAGAATAAGGTTTTTAGCAATAATTTGTTGTAGAGATGTAGATAAATCCATGTGAACACATCATTTTTTACTTTCTCTATACGTACTATGTACATAGTGTATAAAGAAGGTATTGCACTCCACCAAAAAATTCGATACCGAGATTTCACCGAAAATATATGTTTTAGGGTCCCCTGGATCCAAAAAAGTATTTTCAGAAGAAGGTCCATGTGTGTGTGTCCGTGTGTCTGTGAACACGATAACTCCAAAACGAAAGTCGGTAAAATATCAAACTTGGTATTTAAGTTTAGTATCTTCAAGGGATGCGACATGAAGATTTTGAAAAAAAAATCCCCCCACCCGAAACTACTCTTTACATGGAACTTTCATCGAAAATAATGATTTTCTAAAAAATGGCTCTAACGATTTTGATTAAAATATCATATATTAAAGATATTTACCTGACAAATAAAATGTATATTTTGAATTTTCTGGGAATAGCCTCTGCAGACTACTTTAATCTGGGTCAATTTTGCGGAATTTTGTATAACTGCTAAAGCGTAACAGACGGAGAAAAGCTTACCACACAACATATGTGGAGCACTTTAGAACACACAATTTATGTTATTTAATTTTTTGGTGGAGTTGATTGTTTTTTAGATATTCCCTGTTTTTTGTTTCAGCTATAAAAAAGTTATACTTTTCTCATACAGGAGTTTGTGAACTCGCGTCCATACAAACAAACGAACTTCAGTCACATACTGACCGGATTTTGACCCCCTTATTTCGCTTCTACTTATTTTCTCGATTAGATGAAGTAAATAGAATAATTTGTGGCAGAGATGTAGAGAAAGTCATGTAAATGGAACCCATCAGATTTTTTTTTAAATAGGAGTGTCTTCGTAACGGTCCTACTCTGAACTTGGAAATTTTCAGGATGCGCGCGCATATGTTAGTGAGTGCCACCAGTTCCTATTTCGTCTTAATCTTGTTCGGCTTTTCAATTTCGCGGTGGAAGCTTGCATTGTTATAGATTCCATTTTCTTTGCATCCAGCGTTTTTCACAATTTGCGCTTCTTCTTCATGTAAGCGAAAGACAGGCGTAGATGTGAAACTCGAATTTAAGAAAAGAAGAAGAGAGATGGAAAGAAGAAGACATCAAGAGGACGTGCACCAACACAAGAAATTGCTACACAAGTTTGCCTCTTCGCCCACCCCCCCCAAACCCGCCTACTTGTAAGCTGCAACGTTAGGAACTCCTCCCACGGTCCCGCAAAATAGATGTGAACTTTTTGTAGTGTTTTGTAGCTGCGTGTGTGTGTGTGCGGTTTGCCTCAATCTAAGATATGTCATCAGCTTTTTTTCTTCTTGTTTTTATTTCTCAGTGGATTTCCTTTATATTTGGTCACAGCGTTTTGTCTTTTCAAAAACTTCGGAGATTGAGTGGAACAAGTTGAAAGGAAAAGCTCACCACTTCTAACTTGAATCGTATATGTCTCTGCAGATGCTAAAACAAAAGCATTCTTATTTTAATAAACTTTATTGAGATTTATTATTCAGAACTCAGTGGATTCCGCACTGCAGGCAGTGCCTTATTATATGCTAGACACCTGGAGGGAAAAATAACATGAGTATAATTTCAAACGGTAGCCAAATCCAGGAGCCACCGTGAAAGGTCCCTAGCACTTTGCAAGCAGTTATTCATCACGATGCCAAGAGCGCTAGTTCCACAAGTATAGAGAAAATACAAGGGCCTTTTTTTCAACCCCCGATGGGCTATAAATAAAAGACAAGTTCATAGAAAACAATTATTTTATCACTAAAAGTTTTCTACACTTATGGCTACTTTTCAACATAATCACCGAAAAGATTGAGACATTTATCGTACCTGTGCACAAGCTTTGCAATACCTGCTTCAAAAATGTTGCCGCCAGTGATTTCAAATGAGCATTGAAGTTGTTTTGAAGATCTTCGTACTTTACGACGTTTGCGGAGAGCCATTCAAAACAAACGAAGAGGAATGCTGACTTCAGGAATTGTGTTGGTCCATGACAATGCTCATCCAAACACTAATAACACAACTCAAGGGCGCCATGAACAATTTCATTGGGACATTTTCGATCATCCGCCGTACAGTCCTGACCTGGCACCCAGCGACTTTCACCTTTTCCCTGAACTGAAGACGTGGCTAGGAGGGCAGCACTTTCAAACCAACGAAGATCTTTAAAACAACGTCAATGCTCATTTGAAATCATTGGCGGCAACATTTTTTGAAGCGGTTATTGCAAAGCTTGTGCACAGGTACGATAAATGTCTCAATCTTTTCGGTGATTATGTTGAAAAGTAACCATAAGTGTACAACATTTTAGTAATAAAATAATTGTTTTCCATGACCTTGACTTTTATTTATAGCCTATCGGATGTTGAAAAAGAAACGACCCTTGTATGCTCTGACTATATAGATCGGGTTATCACGGGATGAAAGTCCTTGCCTTCTGTATATGCATGCTCCAGATACCAAGTGTTTACATCCTTGCTCGGAACAGCAAATAAAACAGCTTCTCCAACTCTTTCAGTCTTCTACTTCCAACCTGCACTTCACGTCAATACTTTTGATAAACATTTAGTCACCCTTTTACAGCCAATCACAGGTTAGATAAGCTTAAGAGTTTTAGATCACGAAGCCATTGCGATTTTCGGTTCTTATCCTACTACACAAAGTATGTAGAATTCTTTAGTTGATACACGTATCTGTGAAAATTGATCAAAAGGTGCTAAAAATGCAGAAAAAGCTATTTTTTTGCTAATTAAGTAATGTAATGCTTATAGCTCAATTTCCGCTTTAAACCGTATCATGTCACGATTAAATGAATGACTAACTGGGTGTTGTGCTTGAACGTTTTCACTATGGTGGCAAGTTGCTAAAAATCCGAAATTTGGCCTTATATATGTGTATTTCAAGTAATTGATGAGATGATATTTTTCTAATATCTCCAGTGCTTTTGTAATTAAATAATAAACTTCACATTTCAATAGCAAAAAAAAAAAAAATTATTGAAATGACAGTTAAATACTTTTTTTTATCCTAAATCAATAGTCAGATAAATAGTTCACCTCATCAATTTAATAATACTGTATTTATCATTATAACCACAAATTATTGTATTTCTCTAACTGAAATTGCATCCTGTGGAATGATTTAATTTAAATGACAATAAAACTATAAATATGTTAATATCACACGAAGTATTTTGTAAAGAAAAGCCTGAAAATTTGCAAGTAAACTATTCCTAATACTGCAATTGAAGTATCAAAGTTTCAAATGAATCCAAGCAAAATTTTAGATTTTAGGTTTTTAAAAGGAAACCATTTGCTGGCGGTAACACGTTCCAAAATATTCCTTGTTATTTGTTTAAACTTTCTGTTACTTATAATTGTCTGAAATGATATGATGTTTTCTTCTTTTAGCTATAGGGGTGTTTACTTTATCTAGAGCGTAGGTACTTACATAGTTCAATAGTAACTAGAGAAAATATTGTACTCCAACCAAAAGTGTGTCTGTGTGTCTGTCTGTGGTCAGCATAGCTCTAAAACGAAAAGTACGTTTAATATTAAGCTTGGCATTTAATTTTATTATACTTCAAGGATGCGACACAAAGAGTTTCAGTTAAATACCCCTTTGCCAACTAACACTTACATGAAACGTTTTTTGAAAGTTATCATTTCATAAAATACGCTCTAACGATTTGAATAGAAATGCCATTAGCTTAAGATGTTCTTATGACAAACGAAATCTTGAATTTTCTGGGAATAGCCTCCTTAGACCGCTTCATTCTGCATGACTTCTATACAGTTGGTAAATAATGGGAAATACGTACTGGAGCTAACAAATTCCCTCATATTTCTTGTTATTGGTTTAAATTTTAAAATACTTATAATTTTCGGAAATGGGAGCTTACCATTCTTTTATATCTCTTTTGCTTTGCTTTTGCCCGTGCAAAGAATATAGAATTTTAATATCATTGCATTGCAACCAGCTTTTAAAAAAAATTTACAGTCGCTTTAGGCTTGTGCATTTCCTTATTTCCTTTCCACTTACACGGAACGAAGTAACAAGTCTATTTCTGCTAATGTTTATATCGTTTAGCATGAAGTAGATATTAGAAAAATCTGATGTGTTGCATTCACAAGACTTTCTCTACGTTCTGCAAACAAACTATGCTTAGAAAAGATTATTTACATCATGATAGATGAGATAAACATTAACACAATATGTCTTACTACTTATTTCCTTATAAGCAGAAGGGAAATAAGATAATATAGCAGGCTAAAGCGATAGTAAACTATTTTAAAAGCCCATCGATATGTGAACATTTGAAGTTCGTTTCGTTTCGTTTTGCATTTCCAGATGAAACGAAAGGCGATACAGGTTGAGAAGAAGCGTAGTTTAAAATTGAAACCAATAACAAGGAATATTTCGGATACGGTCAGTTCTATAACAAAAACAAATGACATAATTGTGTGTTAATTTCTTGCGTAAGCTTCGGCGGCTAGTGTCCATGGTATCTTGGTATTCCGGGAAGGCCGCGTCTTGGCTTGAAACGTCGGCAACATTTCAAGCCAAGACGCGGCCTTCCCGGAAGACCAAGATACCATAATTGTGTATTGTAACGAGACCTACATGTTTTTATAGTAAACTTTTGTGTGTCTCTTACGGTTTACCAGTTATGAAAAATTCAATAAAATCCATCCAGAATAAACAGCTCTTCAGGAGCTATTCCCAGAAAATTCGACACATACATTTCATTTAGGATGAAACTATCTTTAATGTACGGTATTTTAAGATAAATCGTCAGATCTATTTTTGAGAACAACAAGATTTTCAAAATGTTTTTCATGTAAAGGGTTGTTTGTGGTGTGAGCTTTCTTTTAAACACTTAATAGCAAACTTAAATACAAAGTTTGGTATTAAAAGTCTTTTAGTTTTTGAGCTATGCTGTCCACAGGCACACTCACAATAGAGGGACATTTTTAAAAATCTGATGTGTTCCATTCACATCACTTTCTCTACATCTCTGCAACACATTATTGGTAAAAAGCTTATGCTTCTATTTAGTTCATGCTTATTCAGAAATATTAGGAGAAATAATCTTATTATTCGCTTCCTTGTAAGTAGATGCGAAATAACGGAGTACCATAGGTTAAAGTGATAGTCGAAAGCTGGTTGCCGTGTGACTGAAGTTCCTTTGTTTGTATAAACAGGAGTTGACAAATTCCGGCATGAGAAAAGTAAAGTTTTTAAAGCTGAAACTAATAACAAGGAATATCTTCAAAACGATCATTGCACGAAAACATGTAATTGTGTTTTATCATGATCCACATTTTTGTGTGCAGTAAGTTTTGTCAAGCTCTTACGGTTTACCATTTATGCAAAGTTCAATAAAAATCATAAGAATAAAGAGGTCTATAGAGGATATTCTCAGAAAATTCGAAGAATACATTTTATTTGGCATGTGATTAATTTCAATATAAGAGATTTTAATCAAATTCGTTACAGCCATTTTTGAGAAAATCAAAATTTTAGAAACATTGTCCATACCAATTTTGGTATTTAATTGTCTTCTCGATTTTGAGCTATGCTGTCCACAGACATACACATACACGCACACGCACACACGGGCCTTTTTCCAAAAACGTTTTTTTTTTTTTTTGGATTCACAGGGATACAAAACTTGTATTTCCGGTGAAATCTCGGTATCGAATTTTTGGGTGGAATAAAATACCTTCTCAATACACTATTTTTTTGATAGTGTTAAACGCCCGCTTTTACTGCAATGGCACCGCAGGCGATGACACTGACGATACATGAAGATGGAGCTCCGGTGGAATGTGATGGCGGAGGGGGGGAAACCGGAGAACCCGGAGAAATCCTGCCCCTGCGCCGCTTTGTGCACCACAAATCTCACATACGGTTGCTTGGGATCGAACCCGGGTCGTGTAGGTGAGAGGCGAATTGTCTGACCACTCGGCCACGGCGCGGCCTTAATACACTATGTATACATAGTACGTGTAGGGAGAGTAAACAAAAAAAAACGTTTTTTTTGGACTCAGGGTATCTCAAAACATTTTCAGGGAAATCTGGGTATCGAATTTTTGAATGGAATGCAATACTTCGTATATAGTACTATTTACATAGTACGTATACAGAAAGTAAAAATCTTTTGTAACAATAGTTTGTAGAACAGATAGAGAATGTCATATGAATGGCACACATTAAATTCTTTTTCCACAGAGTTGGACATCTAAATAGATATGAAATCGACTACTTTTGTATATACCTTCAAGCTAAGGTGTCATTTTTATCTGTATTAAGAAGCTTTTATGTCCATTACTGTACATTGTATGTGTATTCCCAAAACCACTGAACTCTATAGAAAGAAGGCTGAAAGCTGATAATTATTGTAAATGGAAGCAGGACGTTAGAGCCGCTTGAATCATATTTCCGTTCACGCTACAGTTGGTTGATAACAAGAGTCCTCTGATGTGGATCTAAGCAAATACAAAACGTACCGAAGGGGATGGTGTTATGCCCAGCTAAGGTCTCACAGGGAACCTGACCCATCCGTTTGCACAGCTGGTTTCCGACTGTTGCGCCTAATCAACCAGGGTAGCTTGGGGCTTCCTAGAATTGGTATCCATTGTCAGCATAAACCAATTCTAAGGACTGTTTCTGCTTTTCAAACGAAATGAGGCCCCAGTTTTAGTTTTGATACTGATTCACAGTAATTCGAAATTATAGTGTATTTGATTCTATTTTAGTGGACTTTTTTACTTTCTCTATACGTACTATGTACATGGTGTATAGAGAAGGTATTGCACTCCACCCAAAAATTCGATACCGAGATTTCACCGGAAATTTATGTTTTGGGGTCCCCTTTATCTACAAAAAGCATTTTCGGAAAAAGGTCCGTGAGTGTGTGTCAGTGTGTCTGTGAACACGATAACTCAAAAACGAAAAGTAGGTAAAATACCAATCTTGGTGTTTAAGTTTAGTATCTTCCAGGGATGCGACACAAAGATTTTGAGAAAAATCCCCCACCCTCAACTACCCTTTACATGGAACTTTTTTCGAAAATTTTGATTTTCTAAAAAACGGCTCTAACGATTTTGATTAAAATATCGTATTTTAAAGACATTTTCCTGACAAATAAAATGTATATTTTGAACTTCCTGGAAATACCCTCTGAACACTACTTTATTCTGGATGAATCATTCGAAATTTTGTATAACTGGCAAACCGTAAGACATAGACAAAAACTTAAAATGTAGAACTCGTTACAACACACAATTTATGCCAAATACACTTTTTCGTACAGTTTATCGTTTTTTAGATATTCCTTGTTATAGGTTTCAGCTTTAGAAAAATTATACGTTACTCATAACGGAATTTGTCGGCTCCTGTCCATACAAACAAAGGAACTTCTGTCGCATAGCAGCCAGCTTTTGATTACATCTTTAGCCTATGCTATTTCCTTATTTCCCCTCTACTTGCATGGATGCAAGTAATAAGACTATTTCTACTAATTTTTTCCCAATTAGCTTGAAGTAAAAAGAACCATACTCTTTTTAAGAATAATTTGTTGCAGAGATGAACAGAAAGTCATGTGAATTGAACACATCTATTTTTTCTCTTTGTCTCATAATTTATCACCTGATGTTTTTTGTTTTTCTTGTTTTTGGCATTGTCTAAACTGCATCGCGAAATGAACCCCTATCAGTACACGTTATCTATTCTGCTTCCAAATTTTCACACCTGAATAAGGGACCTCAATACTAGCCTAGGTTGTGTGAGGCTATTCGTCTGCAGAAAGCATTAGAATTCATTATGCCCTCTGCGATACGCCTTGCACCCCGCGCTCTCGTGTAAAATATCCATGTATGGCTTGTGATATCACTTGGAAGTGCTAAACAGCCTGAAAACATACTTCTCTTAATTAGTAAAATTAAAAGTTTGCCAATGAAGGAAATATTGATGTAATTGTTTATAGATCCAATGTTTTTATTAGAAAAAATGCAAAATTCGTTTCTTTGGGAGCAAAGGTCTTTGTTTAATTATATTTTACTTTTAGTAGATTAAATATAATATTATTTTTATTTGTTTTTATTTTTTTGAAGGGAGTTTAAGGGAATGCATGACCTAAAATCCTAAATCCAACAGTTTTCAACTACTCAGCCTGAAATGTTTAACATACATTTATGTTGTACAGTAATTACAGGCTGTAAGATTTGGTTTATGTATCATAAGTAGCTTTTGAGTTATTAATTTTTAAATTAAATATCTGGTGCCAAATTCAAATCACTCCACACGGTGAAAATTATGAAAATTTTTGTTTTTTTATTTTTAAAGATATGCATTTAAGTATCATTAACAGAACTGTCATATAAATTTATTATATCACAATTAGTTCTAGAGGTACAAAAATTAGAGCAAGAAACAGACAAAAATTTAAGAAATGCTATACTTCAATAAAATTTAAAAATCAATATCTAAAACAATTCAAGAACTTTTAAAAAATCTTATGACAGGAATTCTTTTTTACTTATTAAAAATTATCCTAAAAAGTTAAGAGAGCTTGAATAAAACCTGCATCGTGTGGAAAACATTTTAAAGTTTTGAAAGCGCTGATAAATAAAAACACTAGAAAATATGTTAAAGTTTAACATACAATTTAGGACTGTTTCTTTATAAGTCTTAGAATGTCATAATCTCCTGCAGAAATGTTTAAAGCAATAATTTGTGTCATAACCTTTTTTTCGTGGAATTGGCCATTTCCGAGATATTCCTTGTTATTGGTTTCAGTTTTAAAATACTTAAACTTTTCTTATACGGTACATATTTTTTGTTTGAATACAATACATTTTGTATCTGCTATGTACTTGGCAAATGAGATATACCAAGTGGTTTAAAGATTCATTTATTAATTCCCCTTTTTATTCCGAAGAAACTAGTGATAAAATCCTCATACATATTTTACGAGATTCGAAAATAAATAATTTATGTTCTAAACGGGAAAGCTTTTGTCCTGCACTTTCTAATCGTTCTTTAAATATGAGCATCCGTTTATTTTTGCACAAGTAGACCAGACAAAATGCTACATTCTGCAGAGTAAGCAGTTTGTGATAAAAAAGTGATGAACACGGAGAAGAAATATAAAAGATTTGTTATTTTCAGTTTATTTGTTTAGAGAGAACACAGTTTCTCCTAGTGTGACATCCCATTTAATTCCTACTTAATTCTTAATTTTTGGGATGTTTTTTATTCTGTCTGCAATTACCAGTACAAATATCTGCACTTATATTTCCTACAGCTGGTAAAATTTTCGGTTGAAATGTCGATACTTACTCTAAGTACTACATTAAGTAATTAACAACAAACTGTTTATTCCCGTTAAGATGGAATATGATATATGACGAGGCAGAGTTCAAAATTACAATTTGGTTATATTTAAGAAGACGGGAGGGGCTGCAGCCCACGGGAATCTCCAGGTCATGACGTCAGGGAGTTGCGTGTTCCGTAGCAATTTGTGTGAGTGATGCGCCAAAAAAGTTTATCCCCGTTAGACGCCAATGCTCCTTATAACACGTCATTTATATTAAAAATGAGATAGAAACAAAAACCTAGCAACATAAAAACGGTTTAAACAGTTATATCACGAAAATATACAACTGCTCTGTCGATCAAAACTTAACTTAATGGTATCTAAATGCAAAGGTTTCCAGTTCAATTCATATTTCAGGGAGAGTAAGCAGAAGGAAAATAAGGAAAACACTAAGCTAACGCGACAGTCAAATTTTTTAAAAGTTCTTCGTGTTTGAAACAATTTAAATACACTTCTCTTTGCATGGCTACGAGTAATACAAAAGAGATGTGAAACGCAGGATATTAAAGTGGTTTAAAAGAGAAACCAAGTGCACGAAATATCTCTTAAGTGTTAAATCCACAAAAAAAAAAAAAAAAAAAAAATTCTGATGTATCCCAATCAATTGATTTTCTCTACAGTTCAGTAATAAATTATTATTAGTAATCTTATTCTTCTGTCTACTTCATACTAATCGAGATAAACATTAGCAGAAATGGTCTTATTACTTATTTCCTTGTAAGTAAAAGGCGATGATTCTGAAGAGCAATGAAGATATCTTCAACAGATGGTCTTTTAAATACAAATCACCAGACTTATTTTTGAAAAAAACTAAGATTTACGAAACATATTCCATGTAAAAGTAGATGGGGTGAGGGGATTTTTCTGAAAACATGCTGGCACAAAATAGCAAGTTTGTTAGTTAACCGACTTTTCACCTTTGAGTTATGCTAGCTGAAGATACACACACATACAGGCACAAATACACATATAGACACAGACGGACCTTTTATTAAAAATCAGATGTGCTTCATTTACATGTTTTTCTCTAGCTCTTACACCAACAATTTCCCTTACAAAATATTATTTTTAGTTTCTCTACACATACTATGTACAGAGAAGGTATTGCATTCTACCCAAAATTTCGATACCGAGATTTCACGGAAGTACATCTTTTGTGTCCCCCTAAATCGAAGAAAAGCATTTTCAGAAAAAGGTCCGTGGAGTGCGTGTGCCTGTGTGTGTGTGTGTGTGGACAGCATAGCTCAAAAACGAAAAGACCGTTGAATATCAAACTTGGTATGTTAATCGGTATCATGCAAGAAAGCGACACGAAGATTTTCAAAAAAAAAATCCCCCGAACACAAACTACCCTTTACATGGAACTTTTTTCGAAAATTTAGACTATCTTAAAATTCGCTCTAATGACTTTGATAAGAATATCGTCTAATAAAGATATTTACCTGACAACCAAAACGTATATCTTGAATTTTTTAGGAATATCCTCTGAAGACTATTCTATTCTGGATCAATTTTACAGAATTTTGCATAACTGCAAAAGCGTAAGAGATGCACAAAAACTTACCACACAAAAATGTAGTGCACGTTAAAACACACAATTTATGTAATATACATTTTTTTCGTGGAGTTGATTGTTTTTTTTTTTTTTTTTTTTTTAGATATTCTTTGATTTTGGCTTCTGCTTTGAAAATCTTCGTGGCACTTTCCTGAAACATACTAAATTTACATACGAAGTTTGGTTTTTTGAACGGTCTTTTCGTTTTTGAGTTATGCTATTCACACACACACACACACACACACTCACAGACACACAGACACACACAGACACATACAGACACACACACACTCACAGACACACTCAGACATACACAGACACATACAGACACACACAGACACATACAGACACATACAGACACACACACACTCACAGACACACAGACACACACAGACACATACAGACACACACACACTCACAGACACACTCAGACATACACAGACACGAACAGACACACACAGACACATACAGACACACACAGACACACAAAGACACCCACACACACACACAAACACACACAGACATACACACGGCGTTTTGTAAAAATGCTTTGTCGGACTCAGGAGCTCTCAACACATAATTCCGGTGAAATCTCGGTATCTAAATTTTGGATGGAATACAATACTTTCCTTGCCTACTATGTATAATATAAATATGTGTTTGATAAAGCAAAATGTCATGTGAATTTATTACATCAGGGTTTTGTAATAATGAATGAGTTTTCAGTCTCCATTTACATGGCAAATGATATTTTCAAGTGGAGAGTGAAAGTGCTGAAGCTGTTAATATATGCTACATTATGTTTATGGAAACAGTTCTCATAACAGCATTATGGGCACCGGTGACGACAGCAGGTGCTTCAAAGCCATTTTAATACACCTGGAAGCAATTAGGTAACCAATCACGTAAAGTGAGAAGTGATGCATTAGTCATACGTTTCGGTCATCAGTTAGTCATATTCAATATGCATTACTGCTGCATAAAAAGTTTTATATACACCACTACACACTCAACTTTTACCTTCTCTACTACGTGCCTAGTATGTAGAGAATGTAATGTACGAAGGGTGTTTAATAATAATAATATAGAGAAAAATCTGATGTAATCCACTCACATGACCTTCTCTACATCTCTACAACAAATTATTGTTAAAAAGAGCTTATACTTCTATTTCCTTCATACTAATCCAGAAAAAATTAGCAGAAATAGTGTTATTACTTGCTTCCTTGTAAGTAGAAGCGAAATAAGAGAGTACAATAGGTTAAAGTGATAGTCAAAAGCTAGTCGTTTTATGACTGAAGTTCCTTTGTTTGTATGGACAGGAGTTGACAAACTCCTGAATGAGAAAAGAATACGTTTTTCAAAGCTGAAACCTAAAACAAGGAATATCTCAAAAACGACCAACTCCACGAAACAAATGTATGTAACATAAATTGTGTGTTTTAAGGTGCTCTTCATTTGTTGTATGGTAACTTTTTCTCCATCTCTTATGGTTTAGCAGTTGTGTAAAACTCCGTAAAATTCATTGAGAGTAAAGTGATCTTCAGAGGATATTCCCAGGAAATTCAAGATACTCATTTTATTTGTGAGGTAAATATCTTTAATCTACGTCATTTTAATCAAAATTGTTAGCCATTTTTTCGAAAAAATCAAAATTTTGGCACTTTTTCCTATGTAAAGGGTAGTTTGGGTGGGGATTTTCTTGGATGATACTAAACTTAAATACTTAAATACCAACTTTTCGTTTTTGAGTTATCGTGTTCACAGACACGGTCCTTTTTATGAAAATCCTTTTTTTCTTTTTTAGATACAAGGGACCCCAAAACACATATTTTGGGTAAAATCTCGGTATCGAATTTTTAGGTGTAATACCTTCTCTGTACACTATGTACGTAGTACGTGTTGGTAAAGTAATAAATTACTCTTGGTAGATTTTTTCTCAGCGTAGTCTCCTTTTAGCTCGCTACTTTTTTTCCCAGCGTTTCTCCAACTGTTTTAAACCTTCCAAAAAGTAGGATTTCCTCAAAACAGGCATTTGTTTGTGAGATGACTTCTTTGTCGCCGAGCTGGAAATAAAAGGAAAAAGACACTGGGGGCCAAATCCGGTGAATACGGTGGGTGCTGTAGTAATTACAAGTTTAGTTCTCACATTTTATAGGAATAGCCCCTGAAGTTCTCTTTATTGTGAATGCATTTTGCCGAATTTTGCTTAACTGATGAAGAGATAGAAAAAACTTACTTCACAAGAAATGTAGATATCATCAAAACACAAGTTATGTCCTTATGTTTTGGAGGTAACTGTTTCCAAGATTTTCCTTGTTATCAGTTATAATTGTAAAGAACTTGTACTTTTCTCAGACAGGAAGTTCCGTTTCTCTTTTGTTCTCCTCCTTGCCAAGCAAACAAGCGATTTACAATGACAATTGCATAACGACACCTTGTAAAGCATTTGACTATCACTTCAGCATAATTGCAAATGGAGTATTATTTACGGACGCTCTTAAACTGATGTGGTTCTCAGCGTCCCATTCTATACTGGGCGTTTAGCATAGCAAATTCCTTTAGTTCCTTTCTACTCATAAGAAACTAAGTAATAAGAACATTCTGCTAATGTTTATCTCGATTAGCATGGTATAGAAAGAAGAAGAATCTTTTGTAATAGGTTTGTAGAGCAGCTAGAGAATTATGCTATTCCATGTTCGTCCAGTCTAAAGATCGAGGCTGCTGGAAAGATAAAATTCTGGAAACTTTGGTCTAAAGAATAGCTTGGAGAACTTAAACAGCCCAAATAATTTAAGACTTGGCTTTTATGTGAGTTATGATTTGCGCTATACTGCACATAAATAGCATATTCGCCTCTTAGTCCATTGTGCTGAATTTCATTGCTCATTTTGGATTTGAATATCCAGGGGCTGTTGGCTAGTGCAGTGCGGTTATTCACAGTTGCCTTCTGACACGGTATACCACAGTCTTGCCAACGCTTGCCCTGGAGTGAGGGGAGGTATAAGTAGCGTATAGTAGTTGGTAATTATGTTCAAAGCATCAGGGAGCTAAGTGACCTTTGCCCTGGTGAACTATGACCACAACACTAGATCTGTAGTGTACATCATCATCACCAGGGAGTGACAACACAAGCTAGTTCATACACCAGCTCTAGACTTCATTAATAAATGTACTCGCCTTCCAGTTAAAACACAGTTTAGATAATTCAGCTCTCTCATTCGGTATTATGAACCATTTTGTAATTAGAGAGGTAACCTTCAACCTGGCTGCATCGTAGCCAAGTGGTTAGAGCACTGGCTTTCCATCTAAATGACCCGGATTCGATCCCAAGTGCCCGCATGCCCCTGCACCGCGTTTGCAAGCGACCAACGTGTTTACATCAAAATCCGGTTCAGATCCCTGATTAAACTTATGCAACGTTGCCGAGTTACTTCACGTCTGAAAAGCTGCTCGGAATACCCCTTTAAAAAGTCTGATGTTTTCTATTCGCATGCCTTTCTCTACAACTCTCCAGCGAATTATTGTTAAAAAACTTATGCTTCTGTTTACATCATGCTACTCGGGAAAAATTAGCAGAAATAGTCTTATTACTTGCTTCCTTGTAAGTAGAAGCGAAATAAGGGAGTACCATAGAATAAAGTGATAGTCAAAAGCTGGTTGCTATGTGACTGAAGTTCCTTTGTTGTATGGCCAGGAGTTGACAAATTCCTGTATGAGAAAAGTATAAGTTTTTAAAGCTGTAACCAAACACAAGTAATATCTCAAAACCAATCAACTCCATGCACAAAATGTAAATAACATAAATTGTGTGTTTTATTGTGATTTACATTTTTTGTGTAATAAGCTTTTATCTATCTCTTACAATTTATCAGTTATGCAAAATTCAACCAACTTCATATCTAGAATAAAGAGATCTTTTAAGGTTATTCCCAGAAAAGTCAAGAATCACATTTTATTTGGCAAGTAAATATCTTAAACATAAGAGAGATTTTAATCAAAATCCTTAGAGCCATTTTTAAGAAAATAAAAATATTCGTAATTTTTTCCACGTAAAGGTTACTTTGCGGTTGGTGGATTTTCTTAAAAATGTTTGTGTCACAACCTTTGAAGACACCAAACTTAAATGCCAAGTTTGGTTTTTAACGGTATTTTTGTTTTTGAGCTATGCTGCCCACAGACACACCACATACACACAGACAGACACACACAGACATTTTTCTAAAAATGCTCTTTGTGGATTCAGGGGTTCTCAAAAGATATATTTCCGGCGAAATCTCGGTATGGAATTTTTGGGGGCATTACAATATCTTCTCTATAGTATGCATAGAGCAAGTAAAACTATCTCAATGAATCACAAGGAACCTTGGCTTACCGCCTGGCCGCTGCGTCCCCCATCTCGGTCTATGATAGGCGTCATGAATGGGGTGCAGAATTGGAGGGTGAGACGTCGTCAGCGCCTCGGCAGGTTAATGCGGCCCTCATGACCTGGAGCCGCTACTTCTCCATCTAGTAGCTCCGCAATTGGCCCGCCAGGGACCTCCTGAGGCTGAGTGCTCCCCGGTATAGGTCTCTCAATGCCGGTACTGGGAATCGAACCCAGGTCTCCCGTTTAGCAAGCAGCAACGCTACCACTGCGCTACGGAAAAGACCGAATACTCCTTTAATTCCTTTAAATGATTCATTATTTCGTAAATCTGTGTGTTCTGCCATAATTCCAACCGAAACTAATATCGGAAATACGCCACTCTGCACATCTTTCAATGATAAAACTATTTTCTTCGTACATTCTTGTGGAATTGCTCTCCAATTCTGAACAAAAATCATTTATGTTTTCAAAATCGGCTGATCAGAAAACAAAATGTTATTAGACTGATTGTTTGTAATGCTTCTATGAAGCATATATTAGAAGGAATGTAGTACGTTTCCTTCCACTAGATATAACTTTCGGAATACCAGTTATGTAACGTAAATGATGTGTTTTAATGTGCTCTACATTATCTGTGTGGTAAGGTTTTGTCCATCTCTTACGGTTTAGCTGTATTGCAAAAATCCGTAAAATTCATCCAAAATAAAGTAATCTTCAGAGGCCATTCCCAGAAAATTCAAGATATACATTTTATTTGTCAAGTAAGTATTTAAATATACGAGATTTTAATCAAAATCGTTAGAGCCACTCTTAATAAAACCGTAATTTCTTTTCCATGGAAAGGTAGTTTGGGGTGGGGGGATTTTCTTGCAAAAATCTTCGTGTCCCATTCTTGGAAGATACCAAATTTAAATACCAAGTTTGGTATTTAAATGATTTTTCGTTTTCGAACTATGCTATCCTCACACGCACGCACGCACACACACACACACACAAGGACCGTTTAAAAAACGTTTTTGTGGACTCAGGGGAACAAAACTTCCGATTAAATCTCGACATATGGTATCTTCCAAGGATGCGACACGAAGATTTGCAAGAAAATCCCCCCACCCCCAACTACACTTTACTTGGAGCTTTTTTCGAAAATTTCGATTTTCTCAAAAAAAGCTCTAACGATTTTGATTAAAATATAGTATATTAAAGATAATTACCTGACAAATAAAATGTATATCTTGAATTTCCTGGTAATAGCCTCTGAAGATTACTTTATTCTGGAGGAATTTTGCATAACTGCTAAACCGTAAGAAATGGACATAAACTTATCACACAAAAATGTAGAGCATATTAAAACACACAATTTATGCTATATGATTTTTTTTCGAGGAGTTGATAGTTTTTGAAATATTCCTTGTTTTTTGTTTCAGCTTTGAAAAACTTAATACTTTTCTCATACAAGAATTTGTCAATTCGTGTCCATACAAACAAAGGAATTTCAGTCACATACCAATCAGCTTTTGACTTCACTTTAACCTATGGTACTCCCTTATTTCGCTTCTACTTACAAGGAAACAAGTAATAACACTATTTCTGCTAATTTTTTCTCGATTAGCTTGAAATAAATGGAAGAATAAGCTTGTTAACAATAATTTATTACACAGAAGTAGAGAAAGTTATGTGAATGGGACACGTCAGATTTTTTCTTGATATTTCTGTGTTTGTGAAACCGGCTCATATAGCTCTGTCACACTGCTTTCACGGATGTCCTCATTTCTCTCTGTTATGTATGCTGACTGTTAGTTCATGTGGAATTAAAGCTCTTGGTAAGCCTAATAGAGGTTTTAAAAATGTTCATCTGCGCTGCTCCCAGGCTTCATTTTTCCTCCTTGTCTAATACCGAGCACTCCGCATATTCACGTTGGTTTGCTTGATGAATTATTGAGTCCTGGAAGCACGTCATTCTCAACTCTGCTCTTAAGTTTCAATTTCAATGTGCATTAAACGTCGTGTATTCTATCACGGTTGCAAGTTCTTACTAGCATTCGCAATAAAATTTTATAAATATTTAAAACGTTCATCTAAAGTTATAATTTAAATGTTATATCTCTTTAAGGTGATTAACCTGTCAAATTTGGAAAATTCACAGCATGCATTTTATTGAAACTTATACCAATATATTACACATAATAATAGCGATTCTAGAGATGTTCAATAAACCTTCATATCCCGCTTGGGTGGTGTGGTGGTAGCGTGTCTGCCTCCCATTCAACAGGTCGTGAGTTCGAACTTCGCTTAGGGTGAGTTACTTGGATACGTTTTTTTGTCGGGGTTTTATCTTATCCTGAGAAGATGAATGTCGAGTAACCTTAAGTTCCTTGGAACTCGAGATCATTTGAATATCATTTCACCAATCACGGTATCGAATTTTTGGGTGCATTAAAATACTTTCTGTATACACTATGTACATAGTACGTGTATAGAAAGTAAAAATATATGAAGTATTTGAAAAAGAATAATTCAATTAATACTAATATAGGATAACAGGTATATTACATGTGACTTATTGGACTATTATTTGCTCATAAGAGATTAGACCATTTGCTCGTATAGTAAACATCCCACCGACAAATACGTTTCTATTTATGACACTTATAAGCACGAGAGCAATCCAGAAAGTGACAGACGGTTTGGCATAACTAAATTATAACAAAAGTTATCGACACAAAACTTAATTTACAAAATTGCAGTGCCTTACGTTGTTTCTCAAGGTAATCTCCATTCTGTCAAGACACTTATTGTCATGTGCTACCAGTTTTTCAATGCCAAAGTTAATCTTTTCTGCTGCCAAAGAATTCATTCGTTTTTTTTTAATGCACAAAATGTTCGCCGAATTGAATTTTATACATAAATAGCATATGTATAGTGATAATGCAATGAACGAATCTGCAGTGAAGAAATGTCCCATAATTTATAAGTAATCAAAGGAAAACCAGTGTGTACGATAAAGAAAGAAGTGGAAGTTAATCGATTTTTATGGAGGAGTTGAAAGCAAATGTTGATAAAAGAATTCAGAAAAGCCGATGTTCACTTTGTACACCGTGCATAACATTTTGGATGTAACATATTTCCAAATCGATGATAACCTCAAAGTGACATCTTGTTCCATATATTTAGTGCTGAAAGAGGATAGCATCTGCATTGAAAAACTGAAAAATACAGTAACGTATTAGAGTAATTGTTTTTTCACACAAGCCGTGTGTAGACAGGAGTTGGATAGGTAGAGTCAGGCTGAAAAATTCAATGCCATAGCCGGTATTTGAACCATGGATCTCCCGGTCTATAGCTAGTTGCCTTGCCACTGAGTTGCCATGGCAACATGCCGGCATAGCATTGCATTTTTCAGTCTGTCTCTACATATCCAGTAGAGAAAGGTGCTGTAGCTTTATAAGTAAGGTTTTTTGTTGATAACTTTCGTTATTGTTTAGTTATTCCAAATCGCCTGTCACTTTTTGGATGGCCCTCTTATGAATAACTACTTTAGCTTTCTTATATTAAACACTTTATTCCTGGGGTCTCATGTAATCCCACGCCAGCACTAATGTAAGTGATCTAGTGGGAGAAACGAAAACCACAGTGCACCAATAAGATTAGTGAACAGATCTTACAGCTTCTGTTCTTCAAAGGAAGTAAATTAAGAGGTATCAATTTGTTGGTGGACGTTGGCAGCCTGTCATTCACTTAGCCTACCACAGTGCACCAATAAGATTAGTGAACAGATCTTACAGCTTCTGTTCTTCAAAGGAAGTAAATTAAGAGGTATCAATTTGTTGGTGGACGTTGGCAGCCTGTCATTCACTTAGCCTCCTGGAGGAAGCAGATGATCTAATTTTGTGAGTAGTCGGCTGTAAGTCAAAAGATCTAACTGCGTGACTGAAGGCGACTCCCCAGGTAGTCTGTCTGACGAGTGAAGTTTCTGGAGTCCGGGACCCCTAGAGGCCCAACTTCAGTCGTTCACAAACTCTCTAACTTTTCCGTATCGGCGCCGTAAAGAAGGAAACAGGTAGCTACAGTTGGAAACAGTTCAATATCACTCTTTTAGCGAACATGCAAAACACAGGTTAGCATCCTGAAAGGCCAACTTCTCATTTACATAAAAGAAGAACTAGGAAGGGCCGTTTTTATCAACCTCCGATAGGCTATAAATAAAAGACAACCTCAT
Organism: Hymenopus coronatus; assembly: GCA_030762935.1. Lineage (NCBI taxonomy): Eukaryota > Metazoa > Arthropoda > Insecta > Mantodea > Hymenopodidae > Hymenopus > Hymenopus coronatus. The sequence goes on from CM060885.1 coordinate 79,013,612, forward strand.
AGAAAACAATTATTTTATTACTAAAAGTTTTGTACACTTATAATTACTTTTCAACATAATCACTGAAAAAAATTGAGACACATATCGTACCTGTGCATAAGTTTTGCAAAACTCGCTTCAAAAAATGTTGCCGCCAATGATTTCAAATGAGCATTGATGTTATTTTGAAGATCTTCGTTGGTTTGAAAGTGCTGCCCTCCTAGCCACGTCTTTAGTTCAGGAAAAAAGTGAAAGACGCTGGGTGCCAAGTCAGGACTGTACGGCGGATGATCGAAAATATCCCATTGAAATTGTTCAAGGAGCCGATGAGTTGTGTCAGCAGTGTGTAAATCAGCATTCCTCTTCGGTTGTTTTGAATGGCTCTCCGCGAACTTCGTAAAATACAAAGATCTTCAAAACAACGCCAATGTTCATTTTCAATCATTGGCGGCAAAATGTTTTGAATCAGGTATTGCAAAGCTTGTGTTCAGGTACCATAAAATGTTTTGAAGCAGGTATTGCAAAGCTTGTGTTCAGGTACCATAAAATGTTTTGAGGCAGGTATTGCAAAGCTTGTGTTCAGGTACCACAAAATGTTTTGAGGCAGGTATTGCAAAGCTTGTGTTCAGGTACCATAAAATGTTTTGAGGCAGGTATTGCAAAGCTTGTGTTCAGGTACCATAAAATGTTTTGAGGCAGGTATTGCAAAGCTTGTGTTCAGGTACCATAAAATGTTTTGAGGCAGGTATTGCAAAGCTTGTGTTCAGGTACCATAAAATGTTTTGAATCAGGTATTGCAAAGCTTGTGTTCCGGTACCACAAAAGTCTCAATCTTTTCGGTGATTATGTTGAAAAGTAACCCTAAGTGTACGAAACTTTTAGTAATAAAATAATTGTTTTCTATGAACTTGTCTTTTATTTATAGCGTATCGGAAGTTGAAAAAAAAAGGTAATTTAACAATAGTTCCAAGCAGAATATAACCAATCTTGGGTTTTCAAGACGTTAAGGTACTCATTTTTAACAAATTATGACAAAATGTAACAGAATTAGTGTGGTAATTTTCATTTTGAGACGGCGTCGTCGCCAAGTGGTTAGACCACTCGCCTCCCACCTAAGTGGCATAGATTCAATCGCAAGCGCCCGCATGTGTGGTTTGTGGTGGACGAGGACGAATGTCTTCCATTAAAATGACTTTCCTTACATCTCTGTAACAAATTATTGTTAAAAAGCTAATGCTTCTATTTACTTCATGCTAATCGAGAAACAATTAGCAGAAATAGTTTTATTACTTGTTTCCTTGTAAGTAGAAGCAAAATAAGGGAATACCATAGGTTAAAGTGACAGTCAAAAACAGGTTGCAATGTGACTGAAATTACTTTGTTTGTATGGAGAGAAGTTCACATATTCCTGTATGAGAAAGTAAGTTTGTTTTAGATGAAACCAAATTAAAGGAATAATTCAAAAACGATCTTCTCCACGAAAAATATGTATATAATATAAATTGTGTGTTTTAACGTGCTCTACATTTTTTATGAGGTAAGTTTTTCTCCCTCTTAAGCGGTTTAGTAGTTATGCAAAATTCCGTAAAATTCATCCAGTATAAAGTAGTCTTCAGAGGCTATCCCAGAAAATTCAAGATATACATGTTATTTTTCAGGTAAATATCTTTAGTATACGACATTTTAATTAAAATCATTAGAGCCATTTTTGAGAAAATCAAAAATTTTAAGTTCCATGTAACGGATTGTTTGGGGTGGGGGAATTTTCCTGCAAATCTTCGGGCCGCATCCCTGAAACATACTAAACTTAAATACCAAGTTTGGTATTTTAGCGACTTTTCGTTTTTGAGTTATAATGTTCACAGGCACACGGACACAAGGACACACTGACACACGGACGATTTTTTTGAAAATACCTTTTTTTGGATACAGGGGACCCTGAAACATATACTTCCGGTGAAATCTCGGTATCGAATTTTTTGTTGGAGTGCAATACCTTCTCTATACACTATGTATATAGTACGTGTAGAGAAAGTAAAAAACGAATGTGTTCCAATAAGGTGAATCTTTCTACATCTCTTTAACAAATGATTGTTAGAATCTTATTCTTCTGTCTACTTCATAATAATGGAGATATACATTAGCAGAAATTGTCCTTATTACTTGGTACCTTGTTAGTAGAATCGCAAAAATCTAATGTTATCTATTGACAAACAAACCTTTTATTCAAAACTCTAATGTGTTATCCACAAAATGTGAATCAAGATAAACATATGCCTGCTAAACCGTAAGAGATGCATGAAAACTTACCACAAAGAAAATGTAGAGCACATTAAAACACACAATTTATAATATATACTTTTTTGTGGAGTTGATCGTTTTTAAGATATGCCTTGTTTTTAGGTTCAGCTTTGAAAAAGTAATAAATACTTTTCTCATACAGGAATTTGTTAACTCCTGTCCATGCAAACAATGGAGCTGCAGTCACATAGCAACCAGATTTTGACTATCACTTTAACCTATGGTACTCCCTTATTTTGCTTCTACTTACAAGGAATCAAGTAATAAGACAATTTCTGCTAATTTTGTGCTATTTAGCATGAAGTAAATAGAAGCTTAACCTTTTTAACAATAATTTATTGCAGAGATATAGAGAAAGTTATGTGAGTGGAACGCATCAAGCTTTTTAAACATATGACTGTCACTTTAGCCTGGTGTATTACGTCATCTCTCTTCCGATTATAAGAATCTAAGTAGTAATTAAGTAGATGTTTATCTCGTTTAGCATACAGTAAACAGAAGAATAAGGTTTTGTAGGAAGCATCTTTGTTACAGGCTAGATAGAGAAAGTCATGTGAATGTAACACATGTTTTACCTTTCGAAAGAGGAAATGTCTTATTGCTATGCCAAATTTGTCACAACTATTTGCTGAACATGGTGACGTAGCTGGTATTAAACGACAACTATAATTATTGCTCTTTTCCAAAATGAAGTACACGCTTGCTGGGGCCATTATTTTTATATTCAAAGGGTGGCATGACTTTGGGATTCTTCCGGGCACTAGTTTATATTCATTTGCAGCCCCTCGGTCCAGTAATATCGGCTGCATTGCTGATGCGGCCCATTTCTCACCCTTTTCGCTGCTCAGTTCGGGCAACTTCACTGGGTCCAAAACATGCACGCTCAGAGATAATCCCCCCTCACCCTACATGCTCCAGCCGAGGGTCGAATTTATTACGAGATAAAATTAAAAAAAAAAGAAATAGAGGTCGAGCTCCCCCCCCCCCCCCATCATCGGCCGTGGTTATCTTGCCTACAACTCTTGCTAGAATTTAACGAATGACTTCGGCAAGTTCATTCGCAAAACCGGATTAGGGCGAGTAGGTCTAATTAAACCGCATCTCGGCTACGCTTGGGCGACTTCTGTGGCCTTAATTCTGGTTGAGCCACATATTGGTTTTAAGGGGAATGAGCCCAGGATGAAGCCCGCTATCCCTTGTGACGCATAGCCTGGATAATTTATTCCATTTTCAATGTATGCGAGAGGATTTTCTGAAGAAAATATGGGACCCGTAAATAATTATTCATTCAGGTTCGCTGTACGTTCTTTGGTGCAGAAATCATCCAAAAATCACCTTAAAGGGACCAACTATCGAGCCAGTCGTTCGCTTCACACTCTGGCCCTGGGTTTTTTTCGCTTCGGCGAATCCTGTTTATATCTACCTCAATTATTCCTTCATTTCAGTTCACTTCTTCATTTTTCAGGAGTGGTTTGACGCTTTGCAGGCAGATGGCACGGTTGCTTATTCCTAGCGAAACTCTCTTGCCCCTGCTTGTGCTGGTTAAGGCTAGGTGCCGTTTTAGAGGCCTCCTTTCGGCCTCCCGGCGCTTGTATAGCTTCCATGGCGCGCTAGGGTTGCCATGTAGTGAAACTTTTTTTGTAGCGTTTAACGCGCACCGCAGGAGATGACACTGGTGATACATGTAATGAAGATGGAGCACGGTGGAATACGATGACGGGGTAAACTGGAGAACCCTGAGAAATTCCACCACAAATCTCACATACGGCGCATGGGATTGAACCCGGACCGTCTAGGTGAGGGGTGAATATAGTGAAACTGTTAGGAACTTCCGCGCTTCTCAGCACTTATCTCCGTCATTTCCTGGAAATGAGCCTATGGGATTCAAGGAAAAGGACCGCTACCCCTTGTAACGCAAACACTGGAAAATGTATTCCATTTCCAATGCGAGAGAATTTTCTGAAGAAAATATGGGAGGTGTAAATAATTATTCATTCGGTTCGCTGTACGTTCTTTGGTGCACACATCATTCATAAATCATCTTAGCGGGACCAATCATTGACCCGGGTAGCTCAGGTGCATCGCCAGGGAGGTCCAGCTTCGCTCCCCGTTGACCGTCACTCTCGACTTGGGCTTTTTCATGGTTTTCCCTGGGCCACTTAGGCAGATGCTGGGATGTTGTATATCTACCACGGTTCCTTTCCTTTTCATTCCTTCATTTCGTTTCCGTTCTTCAGATCTCTGCATAATTCGACTACTTGAAGTTGACAACCGAACAACTTTACCAATAAAAGTACTAACACAAAGTCTATTTACATCAGATGTTATTCATTCATGAACAATTCCTGGTATTGGAGTAAAAGCTGAAGCTACTCCAGGACGATTAAATCTAACCCCTCTTCATATTTCAGGTTGGCGCAGGAGTGGATTGAGGCTTTGCAGACAGATGGCACGGTTGCTTGCTCCTAGTAAAACTCACTCCCTCCTGGTTGCGTTTGTTGGGGCCAGGTGCCGTTGTAGAGGCCTCTCGGCGCTTGTATAGCCTCCGCCAAGTGAAACTGGACATCTGTGCCTCTCTGCACCTAGCTCCGTGTTAGTGGGGAATGAGCCCATGGGACTCAAGGCCGCAATCCTGTGTGACGCTAGCCTGGATAATATATGCGAAAGGATTATCTGAAGAAAATATGGGACCCGTAAATAATTATTCACTCAGGCTCGCTGTACGTTCTTTGGTGAAGAAATAATCCATAAATTACTTTAAAGAGACCAACTTCAAACCTAGGTTGCTCAGATGTTTCGTCTGGGAGGTCCGGATTCGCTACCCGTTGAAAGGGAAATGGCCTGTTATTTATGGACGCTCTTTAACTGCTTTGGTTCTCAGCGTCCCATTCTATATTGGGCGTGAAAGATCGCTTAATTTTGCTCAGAGGCCTCTCTTATCAAGCTTGAGGTTCTTTTACGTGCCTAAATCTACGACACGGGACCCACAGCTTTACTTCCCTTCCGAAGGATGCCATGCTAAGGATTTTTACGCCCGAAAAAATCCATCGTCCTCCGCCGGGTTTGAACCCGCATGAAGTTAGCATGGTAACCATTACACCACGGAGGGCGACTGTCGCTACCCGTTGACCGCACACTCTGATCCTGGGGTTTTCAACTTCGGCAAATGCTGAGGTGCTGTATATTATCTACCACGATTTGGTTTTTGACGGTCTTTTCGTTTTTGAGCCACACACATACACACAGACAGACAGACACACACGGACATGTTTCTAAAATGCTTTTTTTGGATTCAGGGGGTCTCAAAACATATATTTCCGGTGAAATCTCGGTATTGAATTTTTGGGTACAATGCAATACCTTCTCTATACACTATGTACATAAGAGAAAGTAAAAAACGAATAAGTCCTTTAGCGGTAGAAAAGTATAAGATCGGCATTGAAAAACTGGTACCACGTGACAATAAATGTATTGACAGAATGGAGATTACGTTTAAAAAACGAGTAAAGTACAGTAACTTTGTATATAAAGTTTCGGGTTGATAACTTTCGTTATTATTTGCATATGCCAAATCGTCTGTTACTTTCTGAATGACCCTCTTTTCTACATTGCCCACCTGGTTAACAAATAGAAGTAGTCCCCCGAGAATATATTCACGATGCGCGCATGTTAACACTGCTAATATGCTTTTAATAGTGTGATATAATGTTCGTTACAGGTTTTCTGGAAGTTTTCCATGTCGGTGAACACTAAACTAATTTCCAGAAAGTCTGCTCAAAATGGTTTCCGATGCCGAGAAAATGCACAAGAGAATTAAATTATGCATGTAGCTCTTGGTAACTTGGGCTCCTGTTTTAATGCTTTTGGTTTAGTTAAATTTCTCCTTTCCCTCTTGCAGACGTGTTATCTATTTTTAGCTTCTCTACTTCCTACATACCATAGAACTTTATTTCTACCCAAATATTCGATACCTCCGACATTTCACTGCAAATAGGGTCCTCTATATAAGAAAAACATTTTTACTTTCTCTATTATGTACGAGGGCCGTTTCAGCAACCTCCGAGAGGCTATAAATAAAAGACAAGTTCATAGAAGACAATTATTTTATTACTAAAAGTTTTCTACACTTATGGTTACTTTTAACCATAATCACCGAAAAAGTTGAACATTTATCGTACCTGTGCATAAGCTTTGCAATACCCGCTTCAAAAAAATGTTGCCACCAATGATGCAGCCCGGAACCACTATCAATGCCGCTGTTTAATTTAAAACTTACGACGTTTGCGGAGAGCCATTCAAAACAAACGAAGAGGAAAACCCTCTTTAGGAATTGTGTTTATCCATGACAACGCTAGTACAACCCATTGGCTCCTTGAACAATTTCAATGGGTTATTTTCGAACATCCACCGTACAGTCCTGACATGGCACCAAGCGACTTTCGCCTTTTCCCTGAACTGAAAACGTGGCTAGGAGGGCAGCACTTTCAAACCAACGAAGATCTTCAAAACAACGACAATGCTCTTTTGAAATCATTGGCTATGCCACCTTTTTCTCAAAGTTCTTCAATTCTATATTTCTCCGCACATAAAATACAACACTATAGTTCATTGCCCCTCATTCATTTCAAAAGTAATTCTTCCAAGCTAACTCTACCCTCTCTGGTTTATTGCATGTATATCTACATACTCCACTCTTTATTTTACGATATACACAAAGCGACTTTTTATTTTGTAGTTCTACGGATACAGCAATCGTTTATTCACAGAGTTTGAACATTAATTACACTTAGGTACGACGCTTGAAATAATGCTGTACAATGCCCTGCAGTGGTAATATTCTATGCATCTCTCTTTTATCAATGTGTATTTTTAATTTCATATATTTAACTATATCTGTCTTCTATCCTATTTCTCACTGAGTCCCAGAAATTTTTTCATTTTCTTCACCCATTCCTAAGATTATGTTAAATTACTTTTGCAATCTGTACATAAGTAAATTATTCTGAGCAGAATGTCATGTGAATGTAAACATCGGATGTTTTTAATTTATTTTGGATCAATAAACTCTCATCAGAACAAAGGGGATTTGCTGCTTCAAATGCCGGGCATATTGTGCAGCTAAATTAACAGCAAAGGTGTCGAAATCCTGATTAAATATTAACTGTCAATTTTAATCCGAAAGTGAAATCTCTATCTCCCTCAACAATTGCACATACGTCATTATTAATACATGCACTCATGGCAATGTTGGGAGAAGGAATCAATTGTTGATCCCACATTTAACACGTGAAATTTGCTGGTAAGGGAGCGTGACATACATCGTTAATGTTCCCACCAGAGACTTGTCTGTTGCAATTCGATTACAGTGTGTGGCAACATCTTGCTTCTAGATAGAACAGGAAGTAGATGGCGTGGATGTAACATCACTGAAGCAGCGTTATAATTAGAGACCGGATTATTGCAACATAAAAAGCTCGAAATATGCATGAAAAATCTGATGTCTTCCATTCGCTTGACTTTCTCTACATCTCTGCAACAAATTATTGTTAAAAAGCTCATGCTTACATTTACTTCATGCTAATCCAGAAAAAATTAGCAGAAATAGTCTTATTAATTGCTTCTTTGTAAGTATAAGCGAAATAAGGGAGTTCCATAGGTTAAAGTGATAGTCAAAAGATGGTTGCCATGTGACTTAAGTTGCTTTTTTTGTATGGACAGGAATTGACATATTCCTGTATGAGAAAAGGCTAACTTTTTCAAAGCTGAAACCAAAAACGAGAAATCTTAAAACAAGAATAAAGAGTCATCAGAGGCTATTCCCAGCAAATTCACCATATATATTTTATTTGTCAGGTAAATAGCTTTAATATACGGTATTTTAATCAAAATCGTTACAGCCATTTTAAGAAAATAAAAAATTTCGAAAAAAATGCCATGTAAAGTGTAGTTTTGGGTGGGGGAGTTTTTCTCAATTTTTTTCTCGCATCCCCTGGAGAACACTAAACTTAAATACCAAGTTTGGTATTTTACCGACCTTTCGTTTTTGAGTTATAGTGTTTACAGACACACGAACTCACACACACACACACACACACACACACACACACACACACAGTGACCTTCTTCTGACAATTCTTTTTTGGTTGCAGGGAGCCTTAAAACATATATTTCCGATGAATTCTCAGTATCGAATTTTTAGGTGGAGTGCAACACCTTCTCTACACACTATGCCTATAGTACGTGTAGAGAAAGTAAAATGCTTAAAATATGCATAAAATGAGTAAAAATATGCAACATCAAATAATACAAAGTAATGATTAGTAGTATATATTTATATTATTTTAAAAACAATATACAATCCGCAGATTTTTACTTTCTCTACACGTACTACGTACATAGTGTACAGAGAAGGTATTGCACTCCACCCAAAAATTTGATACCGAGATTTCACCGGAAATATATGTTTTAGGGTCCCCTGTATCCAAAAAAAAAGCATTTTCAGAAAAAGGTCCGTGTGTGTGTCCGTGTGTGAATACTGTGTCTGTGAATACGGTAACTCAAAAACAACTTGGTATTTAACTTTAGTATCTTCCAGGGATGTGACACGAAGATTTTGAGAAAAATAATCCCACCCCAAACTAATCTTTTTATGGAACTTTTTTCGATTTTTTCCCCTTAAAATTGGCTCTAACGATTTTGATTAACATATTGTATATTAAAGATATTTACCTGACAAATAAAATATATAAATTGAATTTTCATGACAATAGTCTTTTGCATATTTGGCAACTATTAGAGATAGACGAAAAGTACAACTCAAGCAACGCAGATATCGTTAAAACACATAATTTATGTCATATGTACATATACATATATTTTTTAATCGTTTTAGAATTATGTTTTGTTATTGGTTACAGATTTAAGCTACTTAAACGTAACTAAAACTGATGGTTATCTTTCGGTTCATCTCTCTAGCTAACCTAACTTAAATCTCGGTATCGAATTTTTGGATGCATTACAATACCTTCTGTATACACTATGTACATAGTACGTGTAGAGGAAGTAAAAATAATGATATTTTGAAGGAATAGTTTGCATTTGGAATAGCTAGAGAAATGAATGTGTAGACACATCAGATCTTCTCGTGTTGTGTTGGAGATAAAGAAGGCTTTATATTTCATTATATGTGGTTTATCTCGGTTTTTATAGCGAAAACGTGTGTGCTATTAGTGTTGGAATGTGCAATAGGTTTTATATTACTTAATGTGTGTTTTTCTTAGTTTTCAGAGCGATAATGTGTATGTTATTATTGTTAGCATTTCCAATATGTTTTATATTACTTAATGTGTGTTTTTCTTAGTTTTCAGAGCGATAATGTGTATGTTATTATTGTTAGCATTTCCAATATGTTTTATATTACTTAATGTGTGGTTTTCTTAGTTTTCAGAGCGATAATGTGTATGTTATTATTGTTAGCATTTCCAATATGTTTTATATTACTTAATGTGTGTTTTTCTTAGTTTTCAGAGCGATAACGTGTATGTTATTATTGTTAGCATTTCCAATATGTTTTATTTTACTTAATGTGTGTTTTTCTTAATTTTTATAGCGAAAATGTGTGTGTTATTATTGTTAGAATCTCCAATATGTTTTGTCTTACATTATCTGTGTCTTTCTTCGTTTTCAGAGCGATAACGTATGTATTATTAGTGTTTGAATCTCCAATAGAATTTATATTAGATAATGTGTGTTTTTCTTGGTTATCAGAGCGAAAATGTGTGTGTTATTATTGTTAGTATCTCCAATAGTTTTATATTACATTATGTGTGTTTTTTGTTTTATTTTTAAGGCAAAAAAGCGTGTATTACTATTGTTAGATTCTCCTATATGATTGGTGTTACATTAGATGTTTTTTCTTGGTTTCTACAGCAAAAACGTGTGTGTTATTATTGTTAGAACCTCCAATACGTTTTGTGTTACATTATGTGTGTTTTTCTTGGTTTTTAAAGCCAAAACGTGTGTGTTATTATTGTTAGAATCTGCAATACGTTTTATATTACATAATGTGTGTTTTTCTTGGTTTTCAGAGCCAAAACGTGTGTGTTATTATTGTTAGAATCTGCAATACGTTTTATATTACATAATGTGTGTTTTTCTTGGTTTTGAGAGCCAAAACGTCTGTGTTATTATTGTTAGAATCTCCAATGCGTTTTATATTACATTATGTGTGTTTTTCTTGGTTTTCAGAGGCAAAACGTGTATGTTATTATTGTTAGAATCTCCAATACGTTTTATATTACATAATGTGTGTTTTTCTTGGTTTTCAGAGGCAAAACGTGTATGTTATTATTGTTAGAATCTCCAATACGTTTTATATTACATAATGTGTGTTTTTCTTGGTTTTCAGAGCCAAAACGTGTGTGTTATTATTGTTAGAATCACGAATACGTTTTATATTACATAATGTGTGTTTTTCTTGGTTTTCAGAGGCAAAACGTGTGTGTTATTATTATTAGAATCTCCAATACGTTTTATACTACATAATGTGTGTTTTTCTTGGTTTTCAGAGGCAAAACGTGTGTGTTATTATTGTTAGAATCTCCAATACGTTTTATATTACATAATGTGTGTTTTTCTTAGTTTTCAGAGGCAAAACGTGTGTGTTATTATTGTTAGAATCTCCAATACGTTTTATATTACATAATGTGTGTTTTTCTTGGTTTTCAGAGCCAAAACGCGGGTGTTGTTATTGTTAGAATCTCCAATACGTTTTATATTACATAATGTGTGTTTTTCTTGGTTTTCAGAGCCAAAACGCGTGTGTTGTTATTGTTAGAATCTCCAATACGTTTTATATTACATAATACGTGTTTTTCTTGGTTTTCAGAGGCAAAACGTGTGCGTTATTATTGTTAGAATCTCCAATACGTTTTATATTACATAATGTGTGTTTTTCTTGGTTTTCAGAGGCAAAACGTGTGTGTTATTATTGTTGTATTCTCCAATACGTTTTATATTACATAATGTGTGTTTTTCTTTGTTTTCAGAGGCAAAACGTGTGTGTTATTATTGTTAGAATCTCCAATACGTTTTATATTACATAATGTGTGTTTTTCTTGGTTTTCAGAGCCAAAACGCGTGTGTTGTTATTGTTAGAATCTCCAATACGTTTTATAATACATAATACGTGTTTTTCTTGGTTTTCAGAGGCAAAACGTGTGTGTTATTATTGGTAGAATCTCCAATACGTTTTATATTACATAATGTGTGTTTTTCTTTGTTTTTCAGAGGCAAAACGTGTGTGTTATTATTGTTAGAATCTCCAATACGTTTTATATTACATTATGTGTGTTTTTCTTTTATTTTTCAGAGGCAAAACGTCGGTGTTATTATTGTTAGAATCTCCAATACGTTTTATATTACATTATGTGTGTTTTTCTTTGTTTTTCAGAGGCAAAACGTGTGTGTTATTATTGTTAGAGTCTCCAATACGTTTTATATTACATAATGTGTGTTTTTCTTTGTTTTTCAGAGGCAAAACGTGTGTGTTATTATTGTTAGAATCTCCAATACGTTTTATATTACATAATGTGTGTTTTTCTTTGTTTTTCAGAGGCAAAACGTGTGTGTTATTATTGTTAGAATCTCCAATACGTTTTATATTACATTATGTGTGTTTTTCTTGGTTTTCAGAGCCAAAACGTGTGTGTTGTTATTGTTAGAATCTCCAATACTTAACAGCAATAGTCGCTTGCTGCAATTTGAACTTGTGTGCAGTTAATGGTGCGGCATGAGGACAATGTAACGTGCGGCCAAACTGTCCAAATAATGCCCGAGAGAACACTGGCCTAAAGTTAAGCAACCGCACAAACATTGCCATAGAGGCTCCAAAAGTTGTATACTCAGATCCACAACAAACATCTGAGTAAAGCTCCCTCGTGGCATAACCGCTCTACCCCAAATAGCCCGCATAGCTTTGCACAAATTAATCATGTGGTGGAAACGTCAGCAACCACAACCATCATCATGCCAATTTCATGCTCTGGCTTCAGACGAATTTCCTCTCACGAGAATTTTTTGATAATAGCTTCCAGCGGAAAAAACGTAATCAACAACTAAATATTCTCCACTCTTCGCTAAAAGCTGTATTTTAGAAGCAGAGCAGGGGCGTACCCTAATATTCTATGGAAGGAGGGCTATTAACTGCAATGCCAGTCCAATACAGCCATACACCAGGATGGAACATAACTACTCTATGGAATATACCAGTAGCATTATAATAGTAATCATAAAATCTCTGTGCATAATTTATATGTATAAAAAGAATAGGTATACATAAACTGTTTTTGTTTATAATTTTCATATTATTACAAAGATTATTATGTCTTATTTGAACCTTAAATATAATTTATTTGTATATACTCTTTTGTAATATTCCTACATATATAGTAGGTAGACAAGCTGTTGTATTTCACACGAAAAGTTTGATAAGATTGCACCAAAAATACATGCTTTAAGGCCCCTGGATTAAAAGAATTTTTACAATCTCAAGTACGTATGCACAATGTATATAGAAGATAAAGTATTGTATTCCACTCAAAATGTTTATACCCAGGTTTTACCGAAAATCAGGACACCTGAATCCAAAATATACCCTTTTAAAAGAAGTACGTGTGTATGCCTTTCTCTATGTGTGTGTCTGAGCTTTTGGAAAGCATAACTCATAAACGAAATTTCGTATAATACAAAACCAGTCGACAGGAAGATTTTCTAAAATTCCACTACCCTAAACTTCTTTTTACCTGGCACATTTTTGGACATGTTTGATTTTCTAGAAATAGCTCTAACAATTTTTATTAAAATGTAGTATATTAAATATGAGAAATATAACGTATATCTTAAATTTTCCAAAAATAGTCTCAGCTGACCTCTTTATTCTTAAAGAATAACTGTAACTGGTAAACGATAAGAGATAGACAAAAGTTTACTACACAAAAAAAATGTAGATATTAAAACAACAGCTTCTGTCATATACATTTTTTAAAGCAATTGACCATTTTGAAGATGTTGTTATTGGTTTCAATTTTAAAACTTGATCATTTTTCAAACAGAAAGTCGTCCGTGTAGCTTTTGTTTTATTCACGGATATACAATCAATAAACACAGTCACATAGCGACAGGTTCAAAAACACTTGACTAACGATTTTGCTTAGTCTATTCCCTTATTTTCCTACTACTTGAAACTAGGTAATAAGACCGTTGCCAATATTTTTCTTGATTAGCATGAAATTGACTTAAGGATAAGGTTTTATAAGAAGTTTGAAGAACAGGTGGAAAAAGTCATTGAATGGAACATATCCACTTTCTACTTCATCTATTCGTACTATGTACATAGTGTATAGAGAAGGTATTGCACTCCAACAAAGGATTCCGAGATTTCATCGGAAATATACGTTTTATGGTCCGCTGTATCCAAAAAAATATTTTCAGAAAAAGGTCCGTGTGTGTGTGTCCGTGTGTCTGTGAACACGACAAATCAAAATACCAAAAAATACCAAACTTGGTATTTAAGTTTAGTATCTTCCAGGGATGCGACACGAAGATTTTGAGAAAAATCCCCCCATCCCCAGCTACTCTTTCCATGAAGCTTTTTTCGAAAATTTTTATTTTCTCAAAAATGTTTGATTAAAATATGGTATGTTGAAGCTATTTACCTGACACATAAAATGTATATCTTGAATTTTCTCGGAATAGCCCCTGAAGAGTAGTTCATTCTGGATGAATTTTATGGAATTTTGAATAACTGCTAAACCATAAGAGATGGGAAAAAACTTACCACATGAAAAATGTAGAGCACGTTAAAACGTTAGAAAAAAATTGAATTGTTTTACAGAGCAACCAGTTTATAAAACACTATTGCTTTATCCTGGTACATTTCGTATTTGTTTTCTACTTACAAGGTAGCAATTGGTAAAACAAATTTTCTGGTGATATTTATCTCGATTAGCATGATGTAGATTAAAATGAATCCTTTATATGCATAACGGGAGACCTGGGTAATAAAGATCAGTTTTTAAAAGGATTAAGAATAATTAAGATGAGGATGCAATAGCTTGATTTAAAAATATTTTAATGAACCTTCGGTTGATTATATATTTTTATTGAAAGTTAACAATGGAATGAAGGAGAAAAAATTAATTTCTAGAGCTATTCATGCCGGCGTGGGGCTTTTTCCACCATTGGGAGACCTGGTACGGGGTGCACTCAGCCTCGTGAGGAGCTACCTGATTGAGAAGTAGCGGCTCCAGATCGAGAAGATCGTAATAACCAGCTGGGAGGGAATCGAGGCGCTGGAGACGTCTCACCCTCCAGCACTGCACTTCATTCATGACGCCTTCGGGCCAAGATGGATGATGCAGCGGCCGAGCGGTAGGTTTTGAAACTAGCTTAAATGTAAATATTCAAACGAAAACATGTTTGCGGAACAGATTTTTATTTAGATTAACAGTGCATTTATTTCGTTTATCAACATGATTTTGTCATTTTAGCATTTATTTTGGTTTTATAATCTACTAATATTTAAATAATAACGTTTCACATACAGTTGAAACTCACTTATATGTTATTCACTTCAACATTTTTCGCACATATACGCTAAAATTTTAGGGACCAGTCGTTCTCCATTAAAACGTTGCTCAATTATACGTTTTCAGTATACGTTTTCTCGGTCATGCGTCACTTTTCTGA
The DNA here is from genome assembly GCA_030762935.1 of Hymenopus coronatus. Lineage (NCBI taxonomy): Eukaryota > Metazoa > Arthropoda > Insecta > Mantodea > Hymenopodidae > Hymenopus > Hymenopus coronatus. The sequence goes on from CM060885.1 coordinate 79,028,639, forward strand.
TACCCATACACAAAATTTACCCATTTATACGCTTTTAAGAAAATCATATGGTTGTGTGCTTGCTGTGTATAGCCTGGCTTGCGGCTTACACTGACGCTTATCGTTTCATTGTCATATCCTTCCAACAGCCTCTTATCTATTTTATGTTGGGTTTCGAGTTACAAGCAGAAGCAACCTGTTTGAATATCAACCAGCAAGGAAGAAAACAAGAAAATCCCTAACTCTTGGTGAAAAGTCTGATGTGTTCCATTTAGATAACTTTCTCTACATCTCTGTAACAAATTATTGTTAAAAAGCTTATGTTTATCTTTACTTCATGCTAATCGAGAAACAGTTAGCAGAAATAGTTTTATCGGTTGCTTACTTGTAAGTAGAAGCGAAATAAGGGAATAGCATAGGTTAAAGTGTTAGTCAAAAGCTGGTTGCTATGTGACTGAAGTTCCTTTATTAGTATGAACAGGAGTTGACACATTCCTGTATTAGAAAATTATAGCTTTTTCACAGCTGAAACTAAAAACAAGGAATATCTAAAAAACGATCAAATCCACGAAAAAAGTGTATATTTGATTAACCATGTGCTTTAACGTGCTCTACATTTTTTGTGTGCTAAGTTTTTGTCCATCTCTTACGGTTTAGCAGTTATGCAAAATTCGCAAAATTCATCCAGAATAAAGTAGTCTTCAGAGGCTATTCCCAGAAAGTTCAAAATATACATTTTATTTGTCAGATAAATATCTTTAGTATGCGATATTTTAATCAAAACCGTTACAACCATTTGTAAGAAAATCACAAAAGTCCTATGTAAAGGATAGTTAAGGGTAGAAGTTTCCTGAAAATCTTTATGTCGCATCCTTGGAAGATACCAAACTTAAATACCAAGTTTGGTGTTCAACGGCCTTTTTATTTTTGAGCTATGCTGTCCACAGACACACATACATGTACCTTATTCTGAAAAAAACATTTTTTGGGATTCAGGGGGATCCAAAACATGTATTTCCGGTGAAATTTAGGTATTGAATTTTTTATTGTAATGCAATACCTTCTCTATACACAGTACATAGTACGTGAAGAGAAAGTAAAACTGTAAAATTCTGGATGAGGTCTAAACTAGAACAGAAAATATGTTACAGTTTTAATGGTATCCCTTGAAAAACGTGAGTTTCCACGGTATTTTGTAATACCAGGAAAGAAAATAAAGGATAAATAATACAACGAAAAACTGTCACGAAAATAGAATCAATTAACAGGCCGTTCACCTGTGTATTCTCTAACACTGAAACAGGACGAGCTTTGACCCAAAGCCCTCTCCTTTCCTTGCAACATTGTTGCCCCACGCAAGCTCGTTAGCATCCCTTGCTCATTACCGTATGGTGTTATTTGCTCATTATCCTAGGCTCCTTTGTTTGAGATCATATATGACCACCGAAAATTGCTAACTACTGGTCAACGGAAGGAAAACGAGAAAGTCGTTACAAAGTAGCGTTACCCGCGTTTTATAGCTTCTCCCTGTACTAAGTATCCTGTTTATTGCATCGAATGAAACACTCTACAGGCTGCTGAAAATGTGCATTCCAATGAGAGGGAAAACCAAAATGACAAAAACAAATAAAATTTACTGAACTCTAAAGGAGTTACCAGCTGCAACTTCATTCGATTTCCCTGTCTATTATATTTATATTATTCAGTCAGAGATTATGTAGGAAAAAAATCTGATGTGTTTCATTCACACGACTTTCTCTACATCTCTGCAAGAAAGTACTGTTAAAAAGCTTATGTTTCTATTTACTTCATGCTAATCGAGAAGAAATTAACAGATATAGTCTTATTACTTGCTTCCTTGTAAGTAGAAGGGAAATAAGGAAGTACCATAGGTTAAAGTGATAGTCAAAAGCTGGTTCCTTTGTTTGTATGGACAGGAGTTGACAAATTGCTGTATAGAAAAGTATCAGTGTTTTAAAGTTGAAATCTAAAACAAGGAATAACTCAGAAACGATCAACTCCACGAGAAAAATGTATGTAACATAAATTGTATGTTTTAACGTGTTCTACATTTTTTGTGTGGTAAGTTATAGTGTATCTCTTCCAGTTTAGCAGTTATGCAAAAGTTCGTAAAATTTATCCAAAATAGTCTTCAGAGGCTCTTCCCAGTAAATTCAAGATATACATTTTAATCATACCCGTTATAGCCATGTTTGAAAAGATAAAAATGTCCGATTTTTTCCATTTGAAGGGTAGTTGGGGGTGAGGGAGTTTTCTTGAAAATCTTCGTGTCGCATCCTTGGAAGATACTGAACTCAAATATGAAGTTTAGTAATAACGGATTTTTAGTTTTTGAGCTATGCTGCCAACAGACACACACACATACAATTACTTGTTTTCCAAAAATGTCTTCTTTTTACCTTCTCTACACGTACTATGTACAGAAAATGTATTGCATTCCACCTAAATATTCGATACCGATATTTCACCGGGAATACAAGTTTTGGGTCCACATAAATCCAAAAAAAAGGACTTTTGGAAAAAGAGCCGTGTGTGCGTGTTTCTGTGTGTCTGTTAGCAGCATAGCTCAAAAACGAAAAGCCCTTGAATACCAACCTTCATCTTTAAGTTCAGTATCTTCCAAGGATGCGACACGAAGATTTGCAAGAAAATTTCCTCACTCACAACTACCCTTTACATGGACAAATTTTCGAAAATTTTGATTTTCTCAAACATGGCTCTAACGATTTTGATTAAAATATCGTACATTCAACATATTTACCTGACAAATAATATGTATAAATTGAATTTTCTAGAAATAGCCTCTGAAGGCTACCTTATTCAATGAATTTTACGGAATTTTGTATAACTGCTAAACCGTAAGACATAGGCAAAAACTTACCACACAAAACATGTAGAGGACATTAAACCCCATAATTTATTTTATATAATTTTTTTCGTGGAGTTGATAGCTTTTTAGATGTTCCTTGTTTTTGGTTTCACCTTTAAAAAGCTTATACTTTTCTCATACAGGAGTTTGTCAACTCTTGTCCATACAAACAAAGGAACTTCAGTCACATAACAAGTACTTTTGACTATCACTTTAACTTATAGCACTCCTTTATTTCGCTTCTACTTACAAGGAAGCAAGAAAGAAGACTATTTCTTATTTTTTACTTGATGACTTTGAACTAAATAGAAGCATATGCTTTTTAACAATAATTTGTTGCAGAGATGTAGAGAAAGTCATGTGAATGGAACACATCAGATATTTATTCAACACCCGCCCCCTCACAAACTGAAGATTATCACTTTCTCTACAGTTAGAATGTAATGCAAGATGGCTCTCTTACTAAAGACAGGCAATTTCTTAATCCATCAGCACAGCCTACTAGATTAAGTCTGTCTGTTCATCCGTCACTGATGCAACTTTGCAGCATTCTACTGACGTAATACCGCATCATATTTATTACGCGGTCTACAGTGAATGACAGCTTCATGTATCGATCAAATTCTGCGGGAACTGTTATTGACATCTCATATTTTGTTGTTTATTACTGCAGCACCACAAGATCTCTGTTGATTACACAGTGATGTTGACAAAATCAAATCTCTCGCCCACCTTAGCAATTCCAACTACGAGGGCCGTTCAGAAAGTAGCCTCCGATCGGTCACAGTGCGGGTAGTGGGGGGAGTAGCGACGCCATCTGTGCATTCACGCACTCAGCAGGTCAGTCGGCATCAAGCCGTGGTCGAGTGAAAGTCGTACCTGCGCTAGTTTAGTGTTTGTGGCCGTTTGAAATGTGTACTGCAATAGAAAACCCCGCCAAATGTGAAGTGCGTGCTGTTATAAGGTTTTTTACAGCCAAAGGATATTCTGCAGCAGCTATTTATCGTGAGCTTTGTGCCGTGTACGGACCAAATGAGTGAAGGAGTGGTCCGTGAATGGGTACGTTTATTTAAAAGTGGACGAGAAAACGTTCATGATGAAGAGAGGAGTGGTAGACCATCATTGGTCACGGACGAACTCGTTCAGACAGTTGATGCAAAAGTTCGTGAAAACCGACGTTTCACAATGTCGGAGTTGTCTACTGATTTTCCACAGATTTCTAAGACTCTCTTGTACGAGATAGTGACAGCAAGATTGGGTTACCGTAAGTTCTGTGCACGATGGGTGCCCAAAATTCTTACCGACCACCACAAAACTCAAAGAATGGCCTCTGCATTAGACTTTCTGTCACGTTATGAAGCCGAAGGTGAACCATTGTTAAACAGAATCGTGACCGGGGACGAAACCTGGATTAAGTACGTGAACCCTGAGGCAAAAGAACAATCAAAGATGTGGGCACATTCAAATTCGCCTACCAAACCAATAAAAGCCCGGCAAGATTTTTCTGCCCGAAAATTGATGGCAACGGTGTTTTGGGATGCAAAAGGGGTGTTGTTGGTTGAATTCATGGAACGTGGGACGACCATTAATCAAGACGTGTACTGTGAAACACTAAAACAATTACGACGGGCTATACAGAACAAACGCCGTGGTATGCTGACTTCCGGTATCGTTTTTTTGCACGATAACGCCCGTCCTCACTCTGCTCGCAGAACAACAGCCCTTCTTGAGTCCTTCAAGTGGGACGTTGTCAACTATCCACCTTACAGCCCAGATCTGGCGCCAAGCGATTATCACCTCTTCATGCATATGAAGAAATGGCTTGGGTCCCAGCGGTTTGATGACGACGAAGAGCTCAAAGATGCGGTCACAGGCTGGCTCCAGGCACAAGCGGGTGATTTTTATGCAGAAGGAATTTCAAAGCTTGTGAACAGATACGATAAGTGGCTCAATCGTTATGGAAACTATGTAGAAAAATAGTGCAAAGATGTAGTTGTAAGATGTATATATTAAAATATTTTTATTTAACTTGGTGAATTTCTTGTAATCAACCGGAGGCTACTTTCTGAACGGCCCTCGTATATCAGTTCCAGGCGAGGTAAGGTTTACACGCTGTACGAGAACTACTCATTACATCCTGCTATTGAATAGCACTCCACCCAAAAATTGGGTACTGATATTTCACCGGAAATGCTTTAGGGTACCCTGTATGCAAATTCTGATGCGCTCCATTTAAGAATACATTATTGTTAATAAGCTTATGCTGATGACACCACTGTGCTAAATATTATTTCTGCAAATACTTTTATTGGTCCAATACTTTAGATCAAATTTCTGATTGGTTTGACGCAAATGAATAAAGATAAAACTCAAACTATCTTATTTGGTTTAAAAGTTAAACAAAGTACAGAGCAAAAGGTTAAATTTCTTGGAATTTGGTTGGACAACAAGGTTTCCTGGAAATTCCATATAATGGAAATATGCAAAAAGTTGTCAAATGTTTTATTTATCTTAAGAAGACTTAGGATGTGTGTTTCTATAAGCACTTTATTGACTGTTTATTATAGTTGATTTCATTGTCATTTAAACTATGGTATTTTTCTCTGGGGTAGCAGTGGGGAGCCAATCAAGTATTTTTGCTCCAGAAGAAGGCTCTAAGTATAATAACAAATTGTAATTCTCGCCAACACTGTGTACCTATTTTTAAAGAATTTGGAATTTTAACTGTAGCATCTTTGTATGTATTTGCATGCTTGAATTTTGTTCATTTCCAAAAGACAGATGAGTTATTTTTTCTGATATACATAACCATTATACAAGGTGTAGAAATAACATGGTACCTCCTAAACTTCGGTTACAGAAATCTCTCAACTCTCATCTCTATCTTGGAGTGAAATGTTATAACAAACTACCTTTAAATATAAGACAAAATGCAAATGCAAGTTCTTTTAAAATTAGTGTTAAAACAGAACTAAGGAACTTAATTTTTACACCATACAAGAATATTTAAATATAGATGGATTTGAATAACTTGCTGACGCAACCTATTGCATTGTATGTATGCCAACTGGTGATTTAAATTATCATTATCATCATTATCATTATATTTTCTAAATGATAATCGAGATAAACATTAGCAAAAACGATCTTATTACTTAGTTCCTTTTTTTTACTTTCTCTACACGTGCTATGTATATAGTGTATAGAGCAGATATTGTGTTGCACTCAAAAATTTGATTCCGAGAATACATGTTTTGGGTCCCCCTGAATCCAAAGAAAAAAAGCATTTTCAGAAAAACGTCCGTGTGTTTGTGCGTCTGTGTGACTTTCGGTGTGTGTGTCTGTGGACAACATAGCTCAAAAACGAAAAGACCGTTAAGTACCAAGAAGTAGTATCTTACAAGAATGCGATACGAAGATTTTCAAGAAAATCCCCCCACCCCCAATTACCCTTTACATGGAACGTTTTTCAAAAAGTTTGAATTTCTTAAAAATGGCTATAAAGATTTTGATTAAAATATCGTATATTAAAGATATTTATCTGAAAAATAAAATGCATATTTTGAATTTTGTGGGAATAGCCTCTCAAAACGACTTTATTCTGGATCAATTTTACGGAAGTTTGCATAACTGCTAAACCGTCAGATATGGTCAAAAACGTACAACGCAAAAATCTAGAACCCTTTAAAATACACAATTTATGTTATATACTTTTTTTTCCTGGAGTTGATAGCTTTTTAGATATTTCTTGTTTTTGGTTTCAGCTTGGAAAAACATAGATTTCTCATACAGGAATCTGTCAACTCCTGTTCATACAAATAAAGGAACTTCTGTCACATAGCAACCAGCTTTTGACTATCACTTTAATCTATGATACTCCCTTATTTCGCTTCTACTTACAAGGAGGGAAGTAAGAAGACTATTTCTGCTATTTTTTTCTCAATTAGCAGGTTAAAGACGTTAAAAAAAATTGTTGCAGAGATTTAGAGAAAGTCATGTGAATGGAACACATCAGTTTTTTTTTTTTGGTTGTAGTTTAACGTCCTTTAACCTGGTTCGTCTTATCGGACGATGAATGAAATTGATGAAATGATGCTCGAATGATCTTGGGGTCCATGGAGCTTAAAGTTAGCCGATATTCGTCTTCTCAGGATAAGGAAAAACCCCGAGAAAAATTACCTTATAGGGTAACTCACCCTAAGCGAGTTTGGAACTCACGACCTGTTGAATGTGAAGCAGACACGCTAACACCACACTGACCAGCGGGCTAAAAAGTTCCTCCCCGGCGGGTAATCGAATCCCGGCCTCCCGCGTGACTCACTTAGTTCCTTGTTACTTATAAGTAAAACGAAAGTACAGGAACACTTTGCTAAACCCACTGTCAAATGTTTTAAAATGTTGTTACTATGGGATTGAAAACCATTTCTTGGCGTGGCCAAGCGTTAACAAGTTATTTATTCTATGAGAAAGGTTTAAGTATTTTAAAACTGAAACCAATAACAAGGAATATCTCGAAAACGTCAACTCAACGTAAAAAGATCTGATGTGTACAATTCACATGACTTTCTCTACATCTCTGCAGCAAGAATTGTTAATTATTGTTAGTTCATGCTAATTGAGAAAAAATATAGCGGAAATAGTCCTATTTCTTCCCTCCTTGTAAGTAGAAGAGAAATAAGGGAGTACCATAGGTTAAAGTGATAGTAAAAAGCTGGTTGCTATGTGACTGAAGTTCCTTTGTTTGTATGGACACGAGTTGAGAAATCCCTGTATGAGAAAAGTATAAGTTTTAAAGCTGAAACCAAAATCATTCAAATCCACAAAAAAAATATTTTTAACATAAATTTTGTGTTTTAACGTGCTCTACATCTTTTGTGTTGTAATTTTTTGTCCATCTCTTACAGTTTAGCAGTTATAAAAAGTTCCGTAAAATTCATCCAGAATGAAGTAGTTTTCAGAGGCTATTCCCAGAAAATTCAAAATATACTTTTTATTTATCAGGTAAATATATTTAATATACGACATTTTAATCAAAATCGGTATAAAATCAACATTTTTTAAAACAGTTCCATGTAAATGGTAGTTGGAGTTGGGGGGATTTTCTTGAAAATCTTCCTGTCGCATCCTTGGAAGATACTGAACTTAAATACCAAGTTTGGTATTTAACGGTCTTTTCAATTTTGTTTTGAGCTATGCAGTACACAGATACACACATGCACACACGGACCTTTTTCCAAAAACGCCTTTTTTGGATTAAGAGGAACCCAAAACATGTATTTCCGGTGAAATCTCGATATCGATTTTCTGGGTGGAATGTAATACCTTCTCTATACACTATGTACATAGTACGTGTAGAGAAAGTAAAAGTGATTCTCCTATCTACTTTATACAAATCAAAATAGGCATTAGCAGTAATGGTCTTACTGCCTGTTTCCTTGTAAATAGAAGGGAAATTAAGGAGTACACCAGGCTAAAGCGATACACAAACCTTTTAAACGTTGGCTGCCATGTCATTTAAATCTGTTTTTTGGATGGCTAAGAGTTGAAAAATTCCTGTATGAGAAGAGCTTCAAGTATTTTAAAACTGAACCCAATAAAAAGAATATATAAAAATTGTCAAATCTACGAAAAAGTTATATGTAGCTTACATAATGTGTTTTATGGAGATCTACATGTGTTTGTGCAAAACGTTTTTGTTTATCTGTTACGGTTTAGCAGTTATGCAAAATTCCGTAAAAGTTATCCTGAATAGAGTACTTTTCAGAGGCTCTTCCCAGAAAATTCAAGATATTAATTTTATTTGTCAAGTAAATATTTTTATAATTAGTATTTTAATCAAAATCGTTATGACCATTTTTGAGCAAATAATAATTGAGGTGGGGTGATTTTCTTGACAATCTTCGTAGCGCGTCCTTAGAAGATACTGAACTTAAATACCAAGTTTGATATTCAACGGTCTTTTCGTTTTTCAGCATGCTGTCCACAGACACACACATGCACCTTTTTGTAAAAGTGTTTTTTTTTTTTAGAACCACGGTGACCCAAAACATGTATTTCCAGTGAAATTTCGGTATCGAATCTATATGTGGATTGTAATACCTTCTCTATGCACTATGTACACAGTACGTGGAGAAAGTAAAAAAGTAGTTCATATTAGTTTTTTCCAGTCCATGTATATATACATTTATTTGTAACCTACATCTTCTATTAGAAATGCATTTCTACTTTTACTTAACTTCATTGTTCCTTTTTTCTTTCTATCATGTCGTTACGCATTATATTACATTACTTTTTATTTTGACAAATACCTAATTTCTATTTTCAATATTATTATTATTGTTATTATTATTATATTTTTCTTAATATTATTATTGCTGTTATTATTGGTATTGCTACTATTATTATTCTTATTGCTAGGCGGCCCGGGTTCGATCCCAAGCACCCGCATGTAGAGTTTGTGGTGGACGAAGTAGCGTCTGGGTACTTCGATTTCCCCCGCCACTCATTTCACAATTGCTCCATCATCATCTTTTCTATCATCCATTACGATAGCATATCAATTCATCCACTTCCTCACGCTTATGCGACGACCACTCGTTCCAGGTTCTCCACTGTGGTTTTGTGCCGTTGGCTCTCCAACAAACTTCTGACCCCTAGGCATCTGCTTGTTAATTCTAGAGGTGAGTGAGTCCTAATTATTATTATTGTTATTATATCGTCCTTGCATGGACACTTTACACCCTGTAACAAGATTACAAATCTTCTAGAACTACTGTAGAAGATATGACCACAATCAACTTGTTTTTAGGATTAGCTACATATTCTCGCTTCTTCTTTGTTTCAAAATACATGTTTGACAACTGATTTTCTTCACCCGGTGACACAAAAATAGAAAGTTATAGCTAAGTGTACTAATTTAACTCCAGACAATGACCCGGAAAGCTAAAAGTTAAGCGATAGTTAGGTAACCTCCCTTGGCACCAGGAAACTCCATTCATTTGTCATTATGATCTGTCTTCATACAAATGTATCCTGAGAAGCAAAACATTAGATTTCGGTACATTATCTTCCCTCCCCCCTCCCAAAAAAACGAAGGAAAAATCGCTTTTGAAGATAAATGTCCTGTGCTGCAAACTCTACGCCGGCACCATCTGTCGGCGCGAAGATTAACTTTGTCATCAGTCAACGTCTATCATTTTGGAAGAGAGGGTCGTTATGGTCGAGAGTGGAAAAGGTGGCCGCAATCTATAACAGCTAGTCGCGAAATTTGCAGTTTGTATCATAATGTATTGTATAGGAGATATTACTTTAATGTCTGTATGGAAATCACATAAAGTTTGTCTAGTTTGATTATTGGGAAGCTTATGGAGTAAATAACGTGGTATTTTAGGGCAATATCAGATAGGAATAGATACGGGTATATGTATAGAGCTGACAGCATACGGAAGCTCGCGCAGAACCATTACAGACAAGACGTGTTACGTCACGATTCCCGGTGCGTAGCATGGACAGGTCTCGCAGTAAGGAAGTGCATCAGAGAGTTTTAACTTCCTCTATCCCATGAAGTCATCTGTAATAATCAACATCGAGAAAGCTTCAAATCTTTAAAAAGTTACGTAATTTAAAATTGACACCAACAACAAAGAATATGTTGGAGACGGTCAAGTCTATAAAAACAATGTGTATGACAAAAGTGTGTGTTTTAACGAGGTATAAATTTTTGTGCAGTCACTTATTGTTTACAGTTATGCAAAATCCATTCAGAATGAAGAGGCTCTTTCCAGAAAATTCAAAATATACATATCATTTGTCATAAAAGTTTCTTATACAGGTTGATTTATATAGAACTGACACACTTCTTTCTTTAATCGTTTTAAAACGAATTGTGCTAGCGATAACTTATTATGCCTAAATTGTAGAGGAATTTCGGGAGATTGTTTACCTCTGTAGCAAATGATGAAAATGTCATTTATTCTGCATAAGGCAACACTCAACACGTCTTTCCAAGATGCTAGCCACTCGTTGGAGGACTCTGTTGGCAATGGCTTGAATCTCCTTTGTGATGTTGTGCTTCAGATCGTCCGAAGTTTGGGGACGTGTGGCGTAAACCCTGTCTTTTAAGTAACCGCATAGAAAGAAGTCTGGCGATGTCAAATCCAGAGATCTCGTTGACCACAGGTTCCTGGAAATTATCCGGTTAGGTTTATGGATTCATTTGATGTATGGCATGTAGCGCCTTCTTGCTGAAAATATCCTTGACTCGGCTCTACATCGTCCAGTTGCTCAATAACCTCCATGAAAATAGTCGGTACTCAGCAGTGTTCCCTGTCTGGTTAAAAAATTTGGCCCCATTATTCTCTGTGCGGATATTGCGTACCAAACTCCGATTTTAACCGGGTGCATAGGAGCTTCATGGATGACATGTGGATTTTCAATGGCCCAATGGCGTGAGTTCTGTGGGCTCACATAACCGGATAAATGGAACCATGCTTCATCTGTGAACTATGTGATGGACAATGTGGCAGTATTTTGCAAAATTAACGTCTGAAACAAACAACAATAATTCAATCTTTTATCCTTATCTGGTTCCTGTAGCTGATGAACAACCTTAACCCTAAATGGCTTTAGCTCTGCAGCTTTCTGACACATTGAGTAGGTGTACCCTGTCTCCTGCGACAAACGCCTTAATGATTTTTTGGTGACTGCTCCAGTCGTGCTCTTACGTCATCAACAGCCGTGAGAAGCCTAAATGAATGATGTTTCTTTTTGGATTCAGCTTTGAAAAAACTTAATTTTTCTCATACAGGAATGTCTCAACTACTGTCAATACAAAAAAAGTAACTTAGTCACATAGCAACCAGCTTTTGACTATCTCTTTAACCTATGGTACTCCCTTATTTCACTTCCACTTACAAGGAAGCAGGTAATAAGATACTTTTGTCTGATAATTTTTGTCAATTAGCATGGAATAAATAGAAGCATAAGCATTTTAACAATAATTTCTTGCAGAGATGTAGAGAAAGTCATGTGAATGGATCACATTAGATTTTTTGTTTTTCAGTTTACGTTTACCATAGTTACAGTTTTAATGAATAAAACTTTACTAAATTTATTCCTACTGTTATAAATTATTACTCTATCACTAAATGATATAATACAGATGATTCAATACTATTATGGGAGTTTTTCTCACGGTCTGATAAATATAAAACATATATTAAAGATACTTACATCATAAATAAAATGTATATCTTAATTTTCTGGGAACAGCCTCTGAAGACTACTTTATTCTATATGAATTTTGCCCCATATTGTAGATGTAGCTCTCGTCAAAAATACAATTTACGTTTTTGATGTGGTGGTAACCGTTTCCGAGATATTCGTTGTTATTGGTTTCAATCGTAAATTGCTTATACGTATCTCAGGCAGGAAGCGTCCGTTCTTTTGTTCTACTCCTGGTCAAGCAAAGAACGATTTGCAATGACAATAGCATAACGATAGCTTTTAAAAGATTTGACAGTCGGTTTAGCATAGTGCATTCCCTTAGATTCCTTTTACTTATAAGGAACTATGAGATAAAACATTCTGCTAATGTGTATTTCGATTAGCATGGTGTAGAATAATATTTTGTAAGAAGTTTATTTGTAGAGCAGCTGAAGAAAGTCAAATTTACTATACCACTAGGTCCCGGCTGGCTATGTCATTGAACGTTTTAGTTGGAACTATATTTCTCTCATAATTAAGATGATATGTAACCTATTTCCTAATTTCGAGCATGTTATACACGTTGTTAATGAACTGCACCGAAATAATTTGCGAGATTGTGCATGTGACTGATATAAGTAATTTGAGATCGGCGATGCATGGTCCCCGGATAAACATAACGCGACTACATAGCGTTAAACGTGTGGGTATCAGGTGCTGATAAGTCGGTGTTAAAGCAAAGCAGGTTGAAAAAATGGCTTAGAATAAATAAATAAATAAAATATCGACTTTTAACAGCTCGTTACTAGCGTTCTCAAGATTTAATGTCAATGCAAAAATCTGAAAAATCTCGAACTAATCACTTGAAATGCGACACTGAGCATACATTAACTACGTTTTTGAGTTATGTAACTTACTCTGGTGGCTTAGTGTTTAACGCGGGAAGCTACTATCCCAAAGGTTATGAGTTCGATTCCTGTCGTGTAGTAAATGTTTTTTATTATTATTTTTTCCATTCCAGACTGCGATACGTGAACGAGACCCGAACTCGGAAACTAACTTTCACTTGAAAGCCAGTATCATAGCCACTACGCTGTAATATGTTCCTTTGTTTTTACTTTCTGTACACGTACATTGTACGTAGTGTATAGAGGAGGTATTGCACTCCACCAAAAAGTTCGATACCGAGATTTCACCGGAAATATATATTTTAGGGTCCGCTGTATCCAAGTAAAGTATTTTCAGAAAAAAGTCCACTTGTGTGTGTGTGTCCTTGTGTCTGTGAACACGATAACTCAAAAACGAGAAGTCTGTAAAATACCGGATGTGACATGAAGATTTTGAGAAAAACCCCAACCCCAACTACCCTTTACATGGAACTTTTTTCAATTAAAATATCATATATTAAAGATATTACCTGACAAATAAAATTTATATCTTGAATTTTCAGGAAATAGCCTCTGAAGACTACTTTATTCTGAATGAATTTTACGGAATTTGGCGTAACTGCTAAACCGTAAGCGATCGACAAAAACTTACCCCACAAAAAATGTAGAGCATGTTAAAGAACACAATTTGTGCTGTAGACATTTTTTCGTGGTTAATCGTTTTTTGGATATTCCTTGCTTTTGGTTTCAGCTTTGAAAAACATACTTTTCTCATACAGGAATTTGTCAACTACAGTTCATTCAAACAAAGGAGCTTCGTTCACATAGCAATCAACCTTTGATTATCATTTTAACCTATGCTACTCACTTATTTCTCTTCTACGTACAAGGAAGCAAGTAATAAGACTATTTTTTCTAATTTTTTCTCAATTAGAATGAAGTAAATAGAAGGAAGAACTTTTTAACTGTAATTTGTTGCAAAGATGTAGATAAAGTCACGTGAATGGAACACATCAAATTTTTCGTGTTATGCTCTCGAATGGTTGATAAATTAGCCAGTGGCATACTGGCACTTCAGAACATATTGTCATTACTTTGATATATCAATAAACAGGCCATAAGCCTCCTATATCAAATTACTTATATAAATAATCCACATATTCTGTGAAAAATTTTCAGTATAACTCATTGACAGCCTGTATATCAATTTTGATAGCAAACGTTTGAGCTAATAATATAATCATTACTTTGAAATTAAAGTTAATTCATCTCGTATTCTGTAGAACGGAAAGTATATAAGTACAATGTCCTCTCTCTGACTCAATCTCACTCTCTCTCATTCTCTCTCGCTCTCTCAGTCTCTCCCCCTTCCGTTTTGCCTTCGGAGTAACGCATTATGCAAATTAACACCAATCTTTCATCCAAAATCCCAAATTATCTCTGTGCTAATATAGAACAGGTAGTACTTATTATAATTACACATTATCAATAATGGATACTAAATAATATACTACTTTCTCTACGTACATATTGTATAGAGAAGGTACCAATTGTATTACACTCAAATATTCAATAACAAGATTTCAGCGAAAATACATGCATTTTTTCTCACTTATCATGAATTAAATAGAAGCATAAACTTTTTAACAAAAATTTGTTGCAGAGATATAGAGAAAGTCATGTGAATGGATTACATCAGAATTTTTTTTTTTTCTTGTAGAGCTTACCGTTTTCGAGATATTCCGAATTATTGGTTTCGATTCTAGCCACTAAAACTTTTCTCAAATGGGAAGACTTCTCGTTTGTTTACTCCTGGCAATCAAGTTCAAGTTTTTCAAATAGCGACCGGTTTTTAAAGGATGATACAAGAAAACAGAATAACTATGCCATCTTAAAACCCGTCCTATCCCTTTCGTCTGGTATATTCCCTTATTCTCTTTGTAAAAAAGATGTGTATGATAAAAATCTGATGTGTTCCATTCACATGACTTTCTCTACATCTCTGCAACAAATTATTGTTAAAAACCTTATGCTTCTATTTACTTCATGTTAATCGAGAAAAAAGTAGCAGAAATAGTCTTATTACTTGCTTCCTTGTAAGTAGAAGTGAAATAAGGGAGTGCCATAGGTTAAAGTGATAGTCAAAAGCTGGTTGCTAGGTGATTGAAGTTGTTTGTTTGTTTGGACAGGAGTTGACAAATTCCTGTTTGAGAAAAGTATAAGTTTTTCAAAGCTGAAACAAAAAAACAAGGAATATCTAATGAACGATCAACTCCACGAAAAAATGTATATAACATAAAGTGTGTGTTTTAATGTGCTCTACATTTTCTGTAGTAGTAAGTGTTTGTCCAGCTCTTACGGTTTAGCAGTTATGCAAAATTCCGTAAAATTCATTCAGAATAAAGTGGTCTTCAGAGGCTATTCCCAGAAAATTCAAGATAAGCATATTATTTGTCAGGTATATATCTTTAATATACGATATTATAATCAAAATCGTTAGAGCCATTTTTTAGAAAATCAAAATTTTCGAAAATGTTTGCATGTGAAGGTTATTTAAATCATTAGAGCTGTTTTTAAGAAAATCAAAATGTTCGATATTTTTTCCCTGTAAAGGGTAGTCTCGGTTGGGGAGATTTTTCTCAAAATCTTCGTGTCGCATCCCTGGAAGATACTAAACTTGGTATTTTACTGACTTTTCGTTTTTGAGTTATCGTGTTCACAGACACACTGACTCACGGACACACACACGGACCTTTTTCTGAAAACACATTTTTGGATGCAGCGGACTCTAAAACATATATTTCCGGTGAAATCTCGGTATGGAATTTTTGGTGGAGTGCAATACCATCTCTATACACTATGTACATAGTACGTGTAGAGAAAGTAAAATTGAAGTAGATAAATTAAGAAGCTTGTGTAAGAATGTCATCTAATGTAACATTATATTTAAAGTAACATTAAATTAGTTTTTCGTCACATGTCTACCTGACATTAAGCTAGTTCATTTGTCAGTTCTCGCAGAACTCTTATAAATGTCTGGTCTCTTTGCATATGCACGTCGTGGCGGGATAATTATGGAAAAAAGAAAGAAAAGCGAAGCAGGATTTTCATCTCGGTGGTTCCATTATTGGCATAACGTGCATACTGAATGGATTACGTCACAGCTACTTTTGTTCCACAGATGCCCTCCTGTCCAGCCCAGTCTTGCTCATCTTGTTCCAGTGAAAATCCAGCGATGACATACGTGCCTCATATCGGAGTTCTCATTTGTCAGCTTTTATTAAATCCGGTGAGATTCCAGCAAACGTACATCTTCGATAAGCGCTTCACAGATGGAAGCACTTTTCGTGCTAATATTATCTTTAAAAAAATGGAAACAATAAAGGATGAAAAAGTAAGCTGAATGTACTTTTACTTTCTGTCTACGTACTATGTACATAGTGTATAGAGAAGATATTGCGCTCCACACAAAAATTCGTTACCGAGATTTCACAGCAAATGTAGTTTTAGGGTGTCCTGTATTAAAAAAAAATAAAGCATTTTCAGAAAAAGGTCTATGTATGTGTGTATCCGTGTGTTTGTGAACACGATAACTCAAAAACCAAAAGTTGGTAAAATTCCAAACTTTATATTTGAGTTCAGGATCTTCCAGGGATGCGACACGAAGATTTTGAGAAAAATCCCCGCCATCCAAACCACCCTTTCTTTACATGAAACTTTTTTTGAATATTTTGATTTTCGCAAAAATGGCTCTAACGATTTTGATTAAAATATGTATTAAAGATATTTACCTGACAAATAAGATGTACATCTGGGAACAGCCTCTGAAGGTTACCTTAATATGGATGCACTTTCAAGGTATTTTGCATTACTGCTATACCGTAAGCTTAGCAAACAAAAATGTGGAGAACGTTAAAACACACAATTTACGTTATATACATTTTTTTCGTGGAGTTGATCGTTTTTGAGATGCTCCTTGTTATTGGTTTCACTTTAACCTATGGTACTCCCTTATTTCGCTTCTACTTATAAGGAAGCAAGTAATAAGACTGTTTCTGCCAATTTTTTTCTGAATTATCGTGAAGTAAATTGAAGCATAAGCTTTCTAACAATAATGTGTTGCAGAGATGTAGAGAAAATCATGTGAATGGAACACTTTAGTTTTTTCAGTATGTTTGCTAACCTCTGTACGTAATGTAAGCTTCAGATTTTTCATTTCTTTTGGTTTTCGATGTCATTTGGGTATGTTGCCGAGTGGTCGGACCGCACGCCTCCCACCTAAGTGGCCCGGTTTCGATTCCAGGCGCCCGCATGTGAGAATTGTGGTGGACGAAGAGGTGTCTGGAGCTTTGGTTTCCGCCACCACTCATTCCACGAATTACTTCATCAACACCTTTCCTTTCCTCCATTTTGCTTGCATTTCCTATCATTCACTTCCTCACGCTCATGCCCGGCTACGCACCGTCACTCGTTCCAGGTTCTCCATTCTGTGGTTTTGTGCCGTTGACAAGTCTCCGAGCCCTAGACATTCGCTAGGAGGGTGTCAGTCCTAACTGCGGGGAGACAAAGCCGACTACGAAACTAAACGAAGTCATTTAACGAACCAAGTGGCTCATGTTTTTCGGCGGTTTCCCGGGTCACTAGATAAATATTGAGAAAGTTTATTAATTTCTTCGAACTAGCTGTCCTTTCATTTAATCCCCATGTCATTCAGAATTGTGTCGGCGAGGATTGCGGTGGTGGCGCCTTTTCATGAAGTTGACGGCGATTTGAGAATCAGTTCTTGACAGGAGGTTGCTTTGGAAGTCATCTGTAGACTCAAGAACGTTTGTTCAGACCTGATGCGCAGGCTGCTAGTGCTCCCCGCGTCGTGATGAAAACTGTTAGGGAACCTCCACGGTGGCTCCCTCCCGCAGTCTGGTTCTGTCTGCCCGCTGTAATTGCTCTCATCTCATGTTATTCTCCAGAGGTCGGACGTACAAAAACGAATAAATAGCTTGAAGGGTGGAATCCCCTCCTGCCCATTTACTACACTTCGAGGTCCTGATGCGTGAGGCGGTAACCACGAAAAGAGGGCAGTATTGCATAAATATTTTCTCTCAAATACCAGGACCGTTGAATAAGTCTTAGAAAATCGAAGAAATTACACCCATTACAAGTCAATTTGTTTTAAGAGAGCGTATTGGGGGGTAAGGGGTTAAGGGGTAAATTGGCTAATCGGTTTTGTATTTTCTTACTCGCGTGGTATATTGTACCAGAATGCTACTAATGAAAATCGTGGAAAGAACCAAGTTCACAAACGTTCACATTTTCAGAAATATCTGATGTGTTCCATTCACATGACTTTCTCTATATCTCTGTAAATTATTATTGTTAATAAGCTTATCTTTTATTTATTTCATGCTATTCGAGAAAACTTAGCAGAAATAGTATTATTTCTTCCTTTATTATACGAGGATAAAGTAGTCTTCAGAGGCTATTCCCAGAAAATTCAAATTATACATTTTATTTGTCAGGTAAATAACTTTAATATACGATATTTTAATCCAAATCAATAGACCCGTAACGGTCTTTTCGTTTTTGAGCTATGCTGCCCACAAACACACAGACAGACACACACACGGACATTTTTCTAAAAATGCTTTTTTTGGATTCAGGTGATCTGAAAACATGTATTTTCGTAAGTAGAAGCGAAATAAGGGAGTACCATAGATTAAAGTGAAAGCCAAAAGCTGGTTGCTTTCTGACTGATGTTCCTTTGTTTGCATGGACAGGAGTTGACAAATTCGTGTATGAGAAAAGTATAAGTTTTTCAAAGCTGAAACCAAGAAAAAGGAATATCTCAAAAACGATCAACTCCACGAAAAAAAATGTATATAACATAAATTGTGTGTTTTAACGTGCTCTACTTTTTTGTGGGTTAAGTATTTGTAGATCTCTTACTGTTCAGTAGTTATGAAAAATTCATCCAGAATAAAGTAGTCTTCAGAGGCTATTCCCAGAAAATTCAAAAAATATACATTTTATTTGTCAGGTAAATAACTTTAATATACGATATTTTAATCCAAATCGTTAGAGCCGTTTTTTAGAAAATCAAAATGTTCGAAAAAAGTTCCATGTAAAGGGTAGTTTGGGGTGGGGGGATTTTTCTCAAAATCTTCGTGTCGTATCCTTGGAAGATACTAAACTTAAATACCAAGTTTGGTATTTTACCTACTTTTCTCTTTTGAGTTATCGTGTTCACAGACACACGGACACACGGACACACGGACACACACACACGGACCTTTTTCTGAAAATACTTTTTTTAGATACAGGGGACCCTAAAACATATATTTCCGGTGAAATCTCGGTTTCGAATTTTTGGGTGGAGTGCAATACATTCTCTATACACTATGTACATAGTGCGTATAGAAAAAGTAAAAATTACAGCGCCAGGCGTATTTTTAATCTTTTTGACTGCAGAAACTCTTAGCACCTGTAGCATCTTTTGTTTATGCGGTAGAAAATTAGACTACCGGTGCATTAAATCAAGTCCGGTTGTCAGGTTGATGCAATGAGAACCCAAAATGGGGGAAATGTAGTAAAGGTAAAGAAGACAGGAAAGGGAGTAGGATATCAAGACTACTTGAAAAAAATCTGATGTGCTCCATTCATATGACTTTCCCTACTTCTGAGTAAAAACTTATTGCTAATAAGCTTATTCTTCTATTTATGTCATGTTAATAGAGAAAAAAATAGTAAAAATAGTCTTATTACTTGCTTCCTTGTAAGTAGAAGTGAAATAAGGGAGTACTATAGAATCAAGTGACAGCCAAAAGCTGGTTGCTATGTGACTGAAGTTCCTTTGTTTGTATGGACACGAGTTGACAAATTCCTGTATAAGAATTTAAACCTGAAACCAAAAACAAGGAATATCTCAAAAACGATCAACTCCTGAAAAAACATTTATATAACATAAACTGTGTTTCTTAATGTGACCTACATTTTTTGTGTGTTCATTTTTGTACATTTCTTACGGTTTAGCAGTTATGCAAAATTTCGTAAAATTTTTGAGAAAACCAAAAGTTCCATGTAAAAGGTAGTTGGGGGTGGGCGGATTTTCTTGAAAATCTTCGTGTCGCATTCCTGAAAGATACCAAGTTTGGTTTTTAACGCTCTTTTCGTTTTTGAGCTATGATGTCCACAGACAGACAGACAGACACACACACACACACACACTTCCAAACATGATTTCGCTAGGTCATGTACAATGATCTTAATGTGACGCGAGGTGCAGTGAGCTTTTCTTTGGCTCCCTTTGAACACGAACTCTTAGCAGCTGTAGCACGTGGTACTATACATCTTGTGTCTATGCGGTAGAAAATTAGACTACCGGTGCATTAAATCAAGTCCGGTTGTCAGGTTGATGCAATGAGGACCCCAAATGGGGGAAATGTAGTAAAGGAGGTTTCAGAAAGAAGACAGGAAATGGAGTAAAAGAAGGTGGGTTATCATTTGATTGGAACCTTGATACCCCTCTTCCTCTCCTGCCCATGCTCTTTTCTTCCTTTCACGCTTCCTCAGGCGTGCTGGATTCTTGCAACTCTTCTATTATGGAAAGTGAAGGAGAGGGAATGGAGGCTAAAGTCATTACAACGTAGCGGGCGTTTTTCACAATGCAGTGAAAGTGTTGCTTCGCACATACACACACAACCATCCGCTAGCAGCGACAGACGAGGTCAAAGAGCACGTAAGGAAGGACATTTCTCGTGTTCATTTCTATGGACTTGCTCCTGCCTCAATACAAAAACAGCATCCTAATCTTTTTCTAAGATAGGAAACTGAACTTTTCATTGCTTGAAGATGTTGAGCATTTTCCAGCATCATTCTTAGCATAGTGGTTTTAGAAATGGTCCAGCCCCTTTAGTTTGGAACACTAATGACGCAGAAGAAGCTTTTTGCTAACCTGGTGATGCAATATTGAGTCAAAAGGGTTGCCTTAATGCCTTCTCAGTAATGACAAAATGGTGTCTCACCTAGCTTTTTATTTCTCTATACGTACTATGTACATTGCGTATAGAGAAGGTATTGTATGACACCCAAAAGCTCGATACCGAGATTTCACCAAAAAATATGTTTCGAGACCACCAGAATCCAAAAAGAAGTATTTTTAGAAAAATATTCATGTGTGTGTGTGTTTGTGTGTGTGTGGACAGTATAGCTCAATAGCAAAGATCGTTAAATACCAAACTTGGTATTTTAGTTTGGTATCTTCCAAGGATGGTCGTCTCCTTAGCGTGGTGGTAGTGCAGCTGTTTACCAAGCGGGAGACCTGGGTTCGATCCCCAGTACCGGCGAGGGATTTTCCCCCCGCTGGGAGACCTGGCCCGGGGTGCACTACTCAGCCTCGTGAGGTCCCTGGAGGGCCAATTGAGGAGCTACTTGATGGAGAAGTAGCGGCTCCAGGTCATGATTACCGCAATAACCGGCCGGGGGGGGGGGGCTCGAGGCGCTGACCACCTCTAACCATCCAACACTGCACACCATCCATGGCGTCTGTAGTGGTCCGAGATGGCGGTAGGCCGTGAGCTGTCGTACCATGGAGTTTTTATCTTCCAAGGATGCGACACGAAGATTTTCAAAAAATAAATCCCCCCCCCACCCAACTACCCTTTAAATGGAACATTTTCCGAAAATTTTGACTCTCTTAAAAATGGCTGTAATGATTTTGATTAAAATATTGCATATTAAAGATATTTAGTATATCTTGAATTTTCTGGGAATAGCCTCTGAAGACTACTTTATTCTGGATGAATTTTGCATAACTGCTAAACCGTAAGAAGATGGGAAAAAAAACAAAAAAAACGTAGAGCACACAATTTATGTTATATACATTTTTTTCGCGGAGTTGAGCATTTTCTAGTTATTCCTTGTTTTGATTTCCGCTTTGAAAAACATGTATTATTCTCATACAGGAATTTATCAATTCCTGTCCATACAAACAAACAAAAATCAGCTCTTGACTATCACTTTAACCTATGGTACGCCCTTATTTCGCTTCTACATATATGGAAGCAAGTAATAAGACTATTTCTGCTACTTTTTCTCCATATTATCATGAAATAAATAAAAACAAGCTTTTTAACAATAATTTGTTACAGAGATGCAGAGAAAGTCCTGTGAATGGTACACATCAGATTTTTTTACTTTTAATACACGGTATTTTTATCAAAATTGTTTAATCAATCCTTTCTTTACATGGAATGAGAATTATAAGTTCACGTATGTGAAAAGTTTTAGGCACTTAAAAACGGAAACCAAAACAACGAAATATCTGGGAAATTAACAACTCCACGAAAGAAAATTGTACATTTTTTTTTGTGTACTAAAATTTTCTCTGTATGTTAACATTTACCAGTTATTAGGAGTCATCCAGAATTAAAAATTTTGATGTGTTCCATTCACATGACTTTCGCAACATTCCTGCAACAAATTATTGATAAAAAGCTTATGCTTCTATTTACTTTATGCCAATCGCGAAAAAATTAGCAAAAATAGTCTTATCACTTGCTTCCTTGTAAGTAGAAGGAAAATAAGGCAGTACCATAGGTTTAAGTGATAGTCAAAAGCTGGTTGCTATGTGACTGAAGTTCTTTTGGTTGTATGGGCATGAATTGACAAATTCCTCTATGAGAAAGGTACTTTTTTCAAATCTCAAACAAATAACAAGGAATATCTAAAAAACGGTCAACTCCACAGAAAAATGTATTTTACATAAACTGTATGTTTTAACATGCTCTACATTTTTTGTATAGTAAGTTTTTGTCCATCTCTTACGGTTTAGCAGTTATACAAAATTCCGTTAAATTCATCCTGTATAAAGTAGTTTTCAGAAGCTATTCCCAGAAAACTCAAGATATACATTTTAGTTTTCAGGTAAATATCTTTAATATACAATATTTTAATCAAAATTGTTAGAGCCATTTTTGAGAAAATCAAAATTGTCGAAAAAAATTCCATATAAAGGATAGTTTGGGTTGGGGGATTTTTTCAAAATCTTCGTGTCGCATCCCAGTAATATACTGACTTTTTATTTTTGAGTTATCGTGTTCACAGACACACGGACACACACACGCGGACGTTTTTCTGAAAATGCTGTTTGTTTTTTGGATACAGGTGACCCGAAAATATATTTTTCCGGTAAAATCCCGGTATGGAATTTTTGAGTGGGGTGCAATACCTTCTCTATACACTATGTACATAGTACGTGTAGAGAAAGTATACATTATATATTAAAATAAATTTTATTCAACTAGCCGCAAACCATGTGTTTATGATGAACTCATTGTATTGAATTCTTAGGTGGAATACAATGTCTTTACACCTTTTTTACCAATGGTGTAAAACTTAAAAATGCAGATTATTTAGTAACTCTTAAGTCTCTTTTTCTATTAAATGTCCACCAATTAACTTTAATTTGCAAATTATGGAATTTCAAGCAAATGAAGAATAATAACAAACCTACAATGCTAATATTATTACTACAAATACCCGTAAAACAGCCAGTAAACAAAAATAAATGAATTGATGGCTGTGATGTTGTTTTTAAATGAGCAATAAGTGTGCTTAAGGATAAAAAGACAATTACTGATAACAAATGAAAATATGTCCCATGAACGATTGGCGAATATAATGGAACACACCAATAATAAGGCATAAACGGCCATAAAAACAAGAAAGAGGCAATAACAAAATAAATACATTAACTAAACCACAAATAGCTTTGGAATAAGTCAAACACTGATCTCTAAAATCCTCAATAATTGTTACGGTCATTAAAGCTCTACAAGGATTAAAACAATAAATTTGAGGTGCGTTTTCCACATTTTTGTGACCTTCATTATATTATTTAATGGTGACGTAGTTTCTTTCAAGCAACCCGATCGTATTCATGAGATCTGAACTAAATACTGCGATGTTGCTACGAATAAAATTCAGCCTGATTATAAAAGAGAAAGCAAATCCAAGTTTGAATTATGACAATTTTGCATGCAGGTGTATCGTGAATATTTAAACCCTTTGCTTAACAGGAATTTTTTTAGGGTCCGCTGATAAGTCTCGGGCCTCATAGGCCATAGTTTAACTCTAGACTGGCTTATATCCATAGTTACAGGTCAATAGCTTGTTTAGTTTTCCGATGACAGCATTTTAAACAAGATAACTTTAGAGTTTTCACGAAAATGGAGGATTTGGAAAAACGAGCAGAGATTAAATACTTCCATTTGAAAGGCTTAACGCCTAATGAAATCAAGGAGGAAATGAACAGTACATTAAAACACTCTGCCCCTTCATATTCAATGATTAAAAGGTGGGTTCCAGATTTTAAAATGGGACGTACGAGCACTAGTGATGAGCCTCACTCTGGACGCCCTGTAGAAGTGACAACTCCAGAGATTATGAAAAAATTCATCATTTAGTACTGCAAAACCGCAGATTAAAGTTGTTCGAGATAACAGAGGCTGTAAGCATAATAAAACAAGGTGCAGGTAATATTTTAAATAAAGTCTTGGGCCTTTGAAAGGTCTGTGCAAGATGGTTGCCGCGTTTGTTGACAACTGATCAAAGTTGCAAAGAAAAACTGTTTCTGTTAAGAATATGGAGCTCTACCGTAAAAATCCCAGTAAATTTTTGAGACGGCTTGTTACTATGGATGAAATCTGGATACATCACTGCACCCAGAAAGTAAATCACAGTCAAAACAGCGGATTGCGCCAGGTGAACCAACTCCAAAAAAGGCAAAGTCAATTTTGTCAGCTAACAAGGTTATGGCGAGTGTTTTCTAGGATGCACAGGGAATTATTTTTATTGATTACTTGGAAAAGAGTTAAAGCATCACTGGTGACCACTATGAAAGTTCACTGCAACGTTTGAGCGAAGAAGTGAAAAGAAAATACCTCATTTGACAAAAAAAGAAAAGAGACTAAGAAAGAAAAGCTTGTTTCAACACAACAATGCTCCAACCAGTGGGAAAAACGTGCGAATTAAAGTTCCAATTGCTTGAAAATCCACTCCATTCGCCAGATCTAGCACCCAGTGACTATCACCTGTTCTCAAACCTCGTGGAGGTCAAAGATTTCACAGCAAAGAGGAGGTCATTGATGCGGCAAACAGCTATTTTAAGGACCTTCACAAATCGCACTACAGAGATGGTTTAATTAATTTAGAACACCGATATGACAAATGTATTAGGCTTTCTGGAGATTATGTTGAGAAATAAAGCAAAAACATTTTTTTAAATGCTGTTTTCAGCCGACCTAATATTTATAGTCAATCACTGCAACTTCAAAAATCTGATATGTTCTCACATGACTTTCTCTACATCTCAGCAAAAAATTATTTTTAAAAAGCTTATGCTTCTATTTACTTCATTCTAATCTTGAAAAAGTTAGCAAAGTAGAAGCGGAATAAGGGAATACCATAAGTTAAACTGATAGTCAAAAGATGGTTGCTATGTGACTGTGGTTCCTTTGTTTGTATGTTGACAAATTCTTGCATGAGAAAAGTAAGTTTTTCAAAGCTGAAACAAAAAACGAATGTCCTAAAAATAATCAATTCCACGAAAAAATGTACATAACATACCATTTTGTGTTTTAATGTCCTTTACATTTTTTGTATGTTATGTTTTTGTCTATCTCTTAAGGTTTAGCATTTATGCAGAATTCCGTAAAATTCCTCCTGAATAAAGTAGTCTTCTGGGGCTATTCCCAGGGAATTCAAGATATACATTTTATTTGTCAGGTAAATATCTTTAACATACGATATTTTAATAAAAATCGTTAGAGCCATTTTTAACAAAATAAAAATTGACTACTTTATTCTGGGTCAATTTTACAGAATTTTGCATTAACTGCTAAACCGTAAGAGATGGACAAAAACTTATCACAAAAAATATAAAGCACACTTAAACACACAATTTATGTTATAAACATTTATTTCGCGGAGTTAATTGTTTTTGAGATATTCCTTGTTTTTGGTTTCAGCTATAAAAACTTATACTTTTCTCATACAGGACTTTGTAAACTCGTGTCCATACAAACAAAGGAGCTTCAGTCGCAGAGCATCCAGCTTTTGACTATCACTTTAACCTATGGTACCCCCTTATTTCGCTTCCATTAACAAGGAAGCAAGTAATAAGACTATTTCTGCAAATTTTTGCTCCATTAGATGAAGTAAATAGAATAATTTGTTGCAGTGACATACAGAAAGTCATGTGAATGGAACACATCAGATTTTTATTTTTACATTCTACTTATAAGGAATTAAGTAGTAGGAACATTTCGATTAATGATTATCACAATTAGATGATGTGGATAAAAGAATAATCTTATGTAAGAATTGTTTGTTAGAACAAATAAAAAAAATACATTTGAGTGGAACACAACGCAATTATTATTATTATTATTATTATTATTATTATTATTATTATTATTAAGTATCCATTTTCTAGCGCATTATGTATTTACAGTATTCGTGGTATATAGAGAAGTATTGTATTTCACCCAAAAATTCCATCCGAGATTTTACCGGAAATACAAGCTTTGAGGCCCATTGAATCCCCCCCAAAAAATACACTAGTGCGTGTGTGTCTCTCTCTTTCTCTCTCTCTCTCTCTCTCTCACTGAATCTGTTAAACATAGCTCAGAAACGAAAATACCTTTAAATACCAAATTTGATATTGAAGCTTAGATCTTACAAGAATTCAACACGAAATTTTTTAAGATAATATCCACCCCAAACTACCATTTATATGGAAACAAATTTAAAATGTTGATTTTGCAAAAATGCATATAAGGATTTTGATTAAATTAGGGTATGATAAAGATATTTACATAGAAAATAAATGTATGTTTTGAACTTTCTGGGATTGGAGCAATAAAATTTCAATTTATCGCATAACGATATGCTTTTAATATATTTGACTATCCCTTTAGGCTAGTGTTTTCTCTTCTGTTACTTCAACTTATATGGAACTAAGTAATGGGACCATTTCTGGTAACGTTCATCTTGATTAGGCTAATGTAGATAAAATAATGCTTTTTAATAACAATTTATTTGCAAAACAAATACAGAAAGCCATCTGAATGAAACGCATATATTATTAATATTTATGTATTTATTAAGATTTATATTTAATATTATTCATTTTTAAATTTATTAATTTATTTGGGTTGATGAGAAGTTATTAGATTGAATTGTTCTTCAATTATGAACTTATTAGATTGTATATTTTAGTTTCGGAAGGGGCACCCCAGAATTCCCTAATATTAGCTTCACAGTGGAGTCATCTTTCTCACTGACTACAATGATCGTATTTGGGAGTGTGATAATTAGATATTGTTAAAACATCCTGATTTAGCACATAAACAGTAATTGTTTTAATCCTCTGGTTTGACTGTACTAATTACAATATAATCATATTATATAAACAGTGTTTCACACCCATAGAATAATTAAAATAATAATTTAATTTACTTCTGTGCATTGCGTGACATCTGGTGTACGAAAGTGTTAACACAAACTCCAGCACAAGACTCCATGGCAGAAGTGTTGCTTCATTAACATGTATTGAAATAATTAGTTTGGCAAGGAAAAAAGTAAGACACAAACAGTCAGAAAATAAATAGGACTTACTCTCGAAGGTCTTCTTACTTTCTCTACACGTACAATGTACGTAGTGCATAGAGAAGCTATTGTACTGCACCCAAAAACTCGATACCGAGATTTTACCGAAAATACATGTTTTGAAACACCCTGAATCCAAAAAACAGCATGTTTTGAAAAATGACTATGTTTGTTTCTCTGTCAGCATAGCTCAAAGTGTAAAAGTCTGTTAAATACCAAACTTAAGTTCAATATCTTCCGAGAATGCGACATAAAGATTTTCAAGAAAGTCTCTCCATCACAAACTACCCTTTACATTGAAAAATTTTGATTTTTGTAAGATATATCTAACGATTTTCATTAAAGTGCCATATAGTAAAGATATTTACATGGAAAATAAAAAGTAAATTTTGAATTTGCTGGGATTAGAACAATAGCATTTAAATTTTCCCCATAGCAACCACTTGTAAAATAATTGACTCGCTTTGGCCTAGTGTATTTATTCTTTCCCTTCTAAATATAAGAAATTAAGTTATATTCAATTGGTAATGTTTATCTGGATTTAGATACAAGAAGAATTCTTTGTAAGAATAGTTTGTATAATAAATACAGAAAGTAATTTTTATTAAAGATCGTCTCCTTAGTGCGGTGGTAGGGTTGCTGCTTGCCAAGTGGAAGACCTGGGTTCGATTCCCAGTACCGGCGTGCGGATTTTTCCCCCACTGGAAGACCTGGACCGGAGTGCACTCAGCCTCATGAAGTCCCTGGGGGGCCAATCGAGTAGCGATTTGATGGAGAAGTAGCGGTCCCAGGTCATGAGGACCGCATTAACCGGCCGGGGGAGTTCGAGGTGCTGACCACGTCTCACTCTCTAATGCTGCGCCCCATCCATTACGTCTGTCATAGACCGAGATGAGGGACGCAGCGGCCGGGCGCTAGGCCAAGGTTTCTTGTGAGCTGTCGTACCGTGGGGTTATAATTTTTATTAATGTTTACATCTTAATTGGTATTTACATTTAAAATGCACTCCATTATACAATTTTGCTTTATAAGAGATTATTAAATTGCATTTTTACTTTCTCTATACTCACTATGTACATAGTGTATAGAGAATGTATTGCACTCCACCAAAAAATTGGAAACCAAGATTTCACCGGAAATATATGTTTTAGGGTCGCCTGTATCCAAAAAAATCTGATGTGTACCATTCACATAACTTTGTCCATATCCCTGCAACAAATAATTCTTAAAAAGCTTATACTTCTATTTACTTTATGCTAATCAGAAAAAAATAGCAGAAATAGTCTACTCGCTTCCTTGTAAGTAGAAGCGAAATAAGGGACAACCGTAGGTTAAAGTGATAGTCAAAAGCTGGTTGCTATGTCAATGAAGTTCCTTTGTTTATATGGAAAGGAGTTGACAAGTTCCTGTATGAGAAAAGTATACGTTTTTCATAGCAGAAACCAAAAATAAGGAATGTCACAAAAACGATGAACTCCTCGAAAAAATGTATAAAATATAAATTGTGCGTTTTAATGCGCTCTACATTTTTTGTGTAGTAAGGTTTTGTCCATATATTACGGTTTAGCAGTTATTCAAAATTTAGTAAAATTCATTCAGAATAAACTACTCTTTAGAGGCTATTCCCAGAAAATTCAAGATATTCATTTTATTTGGCAGGTAAATATGATTAATATACGAAATTTTAATCAAAATCGTTAGAGCCATTTTTGAGAAAATCAAAATTTTTGAAAAAAGTTCCATGTAAAGGGTAGTTGGGGGTGGGGGGATATTTCTCAAAATCTTCGTGTCACATCCCTGGTAGATACTAAACTTAAATACCAAGTTTGGTATTTTACCGACTTTTCGTTTTTGAGTTATCGTGTTCATAGACACACGGACACACGGACACACACACACACACACACACACACACACACACACACACACACGGAACTTTTTGTGAAAATGCTTTTCTTGGATATTGGGGACCCTAAAACATATATTTCCGGTGAAATCTCGGTATCGAATTTTTGGTGGAGTGCAATACTTTCTCTATACACTATATACATAGTGCGTATGGAGAAAGTAAAAAGTATTTTCAGAAAAAGGTCCCTGTGTGTGTGTGTGTCCGTGTGTCTGTGAACACGATAACTCAAAAACGAAAACTCGGTAAAATACCAAACTTGATATTTAAGTTTAGTATCTTACAGGGATGCGACACGAAGATTTTGAGAAAAATCCCCCCCACCCCAAACTACCCTTTACATAGAACTTTGTTTCGAAAATTTTGATTTTCTAAAAAATGGCTCTAACAATTTTGATTAAAATATCGTATATTCAAGTTATTTACCTTACAAATAAAATGTATATCTTGAATTTTCTGGGAATAGCTTCTAAAGACCTGTTTATTCTGGATGAATTTTGCTTAATTTTGCATAACTAACAAACCGTAAGAGATAGACAAAAACTTACTATACACAAACTGTAGGCCTTGTTAAAATACACAATTTACGTCATATACATTTTTTTTCGTGGAGCTTAACGTTTTCGAGGTATTCATTGTTATTGGTTTCAGTTGTGAAGTACTTATACTTTTCTCAGATGGGAGTTTTTCTTTTGTTCTACTCCTGGTTAAGAAAAGAAGCGATTTGTAATGGCAATCGCATAACGGAAGTTTTTAAAACATTTGACTATATGGTTTAGTGTATTCCCTTATTTTCTTCCTACTTATAGGGAACTAAATAATAAGAACATTGTGCTAATGAGTACCACGATTAGCAAGGCGCAGAAAGAAGAATAATAATCTTATGTAGGAAGTTTGTAGAACAGCTATAGAAAGTCATGTGAGTGTAACACATAAGATGTTTTTAATTATGGTGTTTTATTACCCAAAATATCAATATTATCGAAAGTGGAACCCGGGATTTATCTAATATTAGCCTCATGCTGGCGCCATCTTGTTCACTGACTAATTATCGTATTTGGTTATCAGAATTTAAAGGCGCGACAATTAGATACCCTTAAAACATACTGATTTAGCACATAAACAGTAATTACTTTAATCCCTTGGTTTGACTGCAGTAATAACAGTGTAGACATATTATATAAACAGTGGTTTACACCCATAGAATAATTAAAATAACAATTTAATTTACTTCCGTGCATTACGTGACATCTGGTGTACGAAAGTGTTAACACAAATTCCAGCACAAGACTCCGTGGCAGAAGTGGTGCTTCATTAATATGCATTAAAATAATTAGTTTGGCAAGGAAAAAAGTAAGACACAGAGTCAGAAAATAAATAGGACTTACTCTCGAAGGTCTTTTTACTTTCTCTACACTTACAATGTACATAGTGTATACAGAAACTATTGCACTGCACCCAAAAATTAAATACCGAGGTTTCACAGTAAATAAATGTTTTGAGATACCCAGAATCCAAAAAGAAGAGGCATTTTTAGAAAAATCTTCCTTTATTTGTACCTGTGTGTGTGCCTCTGGGCAGTATAACTCAAAAATGAAAAGACCGTTAAATACCAAACTTGGTATTCAAATTCAGTATTTCCCAAAGATGTGATATGAAGATTTTCAAGAAAAGTCCCTTACCCTCAATTACACTTTAGTTGGAAAAACTTGGAAAATTTGATTTTCTCAAAAATGACTATAACGACTATAAAGATATTTACATGACAAATAAAATGTACATCTTGAATTTTCTGCAAATGACCTCCGTAGATATCTTTATTGTGGATGAACTTTGCAGAATTTGGCATAACTGTAAGCAGTGAGAGATAGACAATATTTACTTAACAAAATATGTAGATCCGTTAAAACGTACAACTCATATTACGTGCATTTTTTTAAATATTCCTTGTTATTGGTTTCAGCTTTACAGTACGTAAAGCTGAAACGTAACTGTTCTCAAATGTGAAGATATTTCGTTTTGTTTCTCTTTTTTCATGTTGGCCAGTAAAAGGAACCGAACTTGCATTGCTTCACATAGCAACAAGCTTTTGAAGGATTTGACTATCGCTTTAGCCTAGTGTATCCCCTTATTTCTGTACTTACGATATAAAGAAGAAAATATTTATCTCAATCAGCGTAATGTAGATAAAAGAGTAATTTATTGTATGGAACAGTTAGAGAAAGTCATGGAATGGAAACATTAGATTGAATATTATTATCGAAAGTGGAACCTGATATTAGCCTCATGGTGGTGCCATTTTGTTCATTGACTAATTATCGTATTTTGCAGTCTGAATTTTAATGAAGCAACCGTTAAAACATACTGATTTAGCACATAAACAGTAATGGTTTTAATCCACTAATTTGACTGTAGTATAATTAAAATAATAATTTAATTTACTTCCGTGCATTACGTGACATCTGGTGTAGGAAAGTTTTAACACAAATTCCAGCACAAGACTCCATGGCAGAAGTGTTGCTTCATTAATATGCATTAAAATAATTAGTTTGGCAAGGAAAAAAGTAAAACACAAACAGTCAGAAAATAAATAGGTCTTACTCTCGAAGCTCTGGTTTTAACATGGAGTTTTTGTAGCAGATCTTCCATCTCTGTCTAACATTCCCTAGTTGCTAGGCAGTTCGCGCACCTCACAGTTTGTGAAACGTGTCAATGGAGTACGTTACTCTAATGATAAATGAAGTAGCTGATGATAAACGATGTGCTGCGGAATAGAACTTAACGCAACTTTAAGCCTCGAGCTTAACCTGCCAACTTTTCAGAAACTTCACAGCCTGTTGACCTCACACTACTTACAGATACAGCCTTATACATGTATTGAGAGCTGAACTAATGACTATATAACTAGATTAGATTAGATTAGAAAGCATTGTGTAGGTTTGTTTAGGCTAGGAAATCTCTGAACATAGAAATTATCAAGGCATATACATGTATACATATGCTTATATACTATGGAAAAAAATCTGATGTGTTCCATTCACATGACTTTCTGTACATCTGTGTAACAAATTGTTGTTAAAAAGCTTATGCTTTTATTTACTTCATGCTAATCAAGAAAAAACTAGCAGAAATAAACTTATTACTAGCTTCCTTGTAAGTAGAAGCGAAATAGGGCACAACCATACTTAAAGTGAAGTCAAAAGATGGTTGCTATGTGACTGAAGTTCCTTTGTTTGCATGACAAGAGTTGACAAATTCCTGTATGAGAAAAGTATAAGTTTTTCAAAGCTGAAACCAAAAACAACGAATACCTTAAAAACGATCACCTCCACGAATAAAAAATGCATATAACAAAACTTGTGTGTTTTAATTTGCTCTACATTTTCTGTGTAGTAAGTTTTTATCTATCTCTTCGGTTTAGCAGGCATGCAAAATTCCGTAAAATTAATCCAGAATAAAGTAGTCTTCAGAGGCTATTCCCAGAAAATTCAAGCTATACATTTTATTTGTCAGGTAAATATCTGTAATATACGATAGTTTAATCAAAATCGTTAGAGCCATTTTTTAGAAAATCAAAATTTTCGAAAAAGTTCCATGTGAAGGGTAGTTGAGGGTGGAGGGATTTTCTTGAAAATATTCGTGTCGCATCCTTGGAAGATACCAAACCTAAATACCAAAGTTGGTTTTTAACGGACTTTTCGTTTTTGAGCTATGCTGTCCACAGACACACAGACATACACAGACACACACATGCACATACACAGGATCTTTTTGTAAAAATGCTTATTTTAGATACAGGGGACCCAAAACATGTATTTCCGGGGAAATCTCGGTATCGAATGTTTGGGTGGAATGCAATGCCTGCTCTATACACTATGTACATAGTTCGTATAGAGAAAATAAAATAAATAAATAAATAAAACAATGTATAAAGCTCTAGCGCTAAAGGCATGGGTTACAAAAACAACAGAATAGACATATAATCACCCCATTTGCTTTTGAGACCTGTGAGCACTATAATAAATGTGTTCTATAAAAGCATAGTACTTCCTTTTCTTTTTTTTTATTTTTTTTTTACATGCACATAAACACATAAGTATCAAAAATTAGTGTTAAAATGTATAAATAAATATAATTTCATTATATGTAACACGGATGTAATGTCAGATGATAGTTTTCTAATTATCGACATAATAGTTACTACTAGTAATTATATAAAACTAAAACATGATTATTGTATTATGTACTCTTCAAAAATGTCAACAAATTACAATACATATGTACAAATATGTTATAGAATTTCCAATGCAGACATTTACAGTTATGTACTAGAGTGTAAAATATCAAAGCATCAGGTTTTACAGATCTTGTGTCATTGCTAAATACTAAAAAAAAATCATTTGACACACTC
Source organism: Hymenopus coronatus (assembly GCA_030762935.1). NCBI lineage: Eukaryota > Metazoa > Arthropoda > Insecta > Mantodea > Hymenopodidae > Hymenopus > Hymenopus coronatus. The sequence goes on from CM060885.1 coordinate 79,062,580, forward strand.
GAGCAAGTCAAAGTATACATAAGTTTAATTTTAATATAAAAACACTTATACACTAATATAAACAAAATGCAATACATTATAATGCCTATAAATACAATGATTGTTGACAGTATTGTCAGACAGATTTGTCACTTAAATATTCATCTACAGAGTAAAATGATTTATTGCAAAGGTACCCCTTAAGAGAGGCCTTAAAAGCCCTGAAATTCCCAACATTTTCTTTGAGATTACTGGGGAGAGCATTAAATATCTTGATTGTTTCACCTTTCTGAAAACAAAGAAGATTGGCATTGGGACGATCCCTTTTGTCTAGTATTAATGTTATGAATTTCCATGTTTGTTATGAAACTATGTCGATTAACTACACAGAATTTTAAAATGGACAAAACTCAGAAGAAGATGAAGGTAGTAAAGTGTGAAAGCAGAACAAACTACCACAGCTGTGTAACCACTAAATAATTACACCAATTGTTTAACCTAAATACGTCACCCTTTCAAATAATATTCATGATTTTAATGCATAATTGTTTCGTATCTGAAATAGTTATACTTAAACCCTTTTCACGGAATTTACAACGGAAAGTTGTAAATTTCTGGCCCTGCATAGAAACGGATTTCATCCACATGGCAACCAGCTTTTAAAATCTTTAGTGTATTTACCTTCTACTTATAACAAAGCAAGTAATTAAGACAATGTCGGCTAATGTGTATCTGAAGTATATAGAAGAGTAAGCTTTTTAACACTAATTTGTTATAGAAATATAGGGGAAGTCGTGTGATTGTAACAGAGATTTTTTAATTTCTTTCATACTTAATTTCAAATGCTGGCGCCATGGTTGATAGGTTAGACCGCTCGCCGTCCACCTAGATGGCCCGGGTTCGATCCCGAGCGCCGCATGTGGACTTGCGGTGGACAAAACAGCGTCTGGGCGGGTTGTTTCCGGGTCCTCCGCTTTCCCGCGCCACTCATTCCACCAATTGCTCCATCATCACCTTTCCTAACATCAATTTCGCCTACATTTCATATCATCTATTTCCTCGTGCTCACGGCTGGCTATAGTCCGACCCCTCGAAACAGGTTCTCCATTCTGTAGTATCGTGCTGTAGGCTCCCCGACAGAGTTCTCACACCTGGACATTGGTTTGTAAGTCCAAAGGAGTGTCAGGTCTACAACTTCAGGGAGGCTAAGCCAATTACGAAACGAAATGAAGCTTAATTCCAAATAAATAAGGATATTTATGTATTTTAATATTCAAATATTTATGTTTGATCAGGTTAAGATAATAGTTACGGAGCTATTATTATACTTTTAACAGACTCAAATCTTAAAGCATATTTTATGGTCTCGTTTGCATTCAGATTTCAGAAGCATAATCTTAAAGTATAAAAGTAAATTTATGAATACATGTATGTGTGTATGTGTGTATGTGTGTATGTGTGTATGTGTGTGTATGTGTGTATGTATGTATGTATGTATGTATGTATGTATGTATGTATGTATGTATGTATGTATGTATGTATGTATGTATGTATGTATGTATGTATGTATGTATGTATGTATGTATGTATGTATGTATGTATGTATGTATGTATGTATGTGTGTGTGTGTGTGTGTGTGTGTGTAGGTAGGTAGGTAGGTAGGTAGGTAGGTAGGTAGGTAGGTAGGTAGGTAGGTAGGTAGGTAGGTATGTATGTATGTATGTATGTATGTATGTATGTATGTATGTATGTATGTATGTGTGTATGTGTGTGTGTGTAGGTAGGTAGGTAGGTAGGTAGGTAGGTAGGTAGGTAGGTAGGTAGGTAGGTAGGTAGGTAGGTATGTATGTATATGTGTGTGTGTGTGTGTGTAGGTAGGTAGGTAGGTAGGTAGGTAGGTAGGTAGGTATGTATGTATGTATGTATGTATGTATGTATGTATGTATGTATGTATGTATGTATGTATGTATGTATGTATGTATGTATGTATGTATGTATGTATGTATGTATGTATGTATGTATGTATGTATGTATGTGTGTATGTGTGTGTGTGTAGGTAGGTAGGTAGGTAGGTAGGTAGGTAGGTATGTATGTATATGTGTGTGTGTGTGTGTGTAGGTAGGTAGGTAGGTAGGTAGGTAGGTATGTATGTATGTATGTATGTATGTATGTATGTATGTATGTATGTATGTATGTATGTATGTATGTATGTATGTATGTATGTATGTATGTATGAGTATATTTATTTAAACATTAATCTTCATCAAACGCGCAGGTCCACCGCCCAAGCGTACTTTTGTAATACACAAAATGAAGACCAAAATGAAAAGAGTGAACATGAAAGTCAAAAGAGAAACATACTTAAATACAGCATCTTAAATTTATAGCACACAATAAATCGTACAGCTCTGCAACAAGTTATTCTTAAAAACCTTATACGTCTATTTACTTTATGCTAACCGAGAAAAATTTGCAGAAATAATCTTATTACTCGCTTCCTTGTAAGTAGAAGCGAAATAAGGGAGTAACACAGGTTAAAGTGACACTCAAATGCTAATTCCTATATGACTGTAATACCTTTGTTTATATGTACATCAGTTGACAAATTCCTTTATGAGAAAAGTACAAGCTTTTCAAAGCAGAAACCAAAAATAAGAAATGTCTCAAAAACGATGAACTCTACGAAAAACATGTATATAACATAAGTTGTGCGCTTTAATGTGCTCTACACTTTTCGTGGAGTAAGTTTTTGTCCGTCTCTTACGCTTTAGCAGTTATTCAAAATTCCGTAAAATTCACCCATAATAAAGTACCCTTCAGAGGCTATTCCCAGAAAATTCAAGATACATATTTTATTTGTCAGGTAAATATCTTTAATATAGTATTTTAATCAAAATCCTTAAAGCCATTTTTAAGAAAATCAAAAAGTTCGAAAAAAGTTCCATGTAAAGGGGTAGTTTGGGGTGGGGGATTTTTCTCACAATCTTCGTGTCGCATCCCTGGAAGATCCTAAACTTAAATACCCAGTTTGATATTTTAGTGACTTTTCGTGTTTGAGTTATCGTGTTCACAGACACACGGACACATGGACACACACACGCACACACCCGGACCTTTTTCCAAAAATGCTTTTTTTAGATAAAGGGGCCCCTAAAACATATATTCCCGGTGAAATCTCGGTATCCAATTTTCGGGTGGAGTGCAATACCTTCTGTATACACTATGTGCATATTACGTATAGAGAAAGTAAAAATACACTTATGATTTATATAATTTAACAAAACAATGGCCAAAAACGATAATATAATGTGTGTGTGTATAATGCTATCATTTTCGGCTTTTAGGCTGATAGTAGGGAAAATCTTAGAACTCAAAAATTTCGTCCTTAAGCAGAAATGTACCTATCCCCTTTCTTACCTGCCAGTAACGTCCAACATACTTCTAGCTTTCCATTCGCAGTGATAAAGGATCGCAGTAAATACTTTCCCTATATTCCTCCGAACCCCTAAAACTTGTCAAGATATGCGCACACGACCCCTTCGCCTCGCAAATGGGGCAGATTCTCATACCATTCTCGTCAGTAATGTTTATCATCCGTCATGCTCCTAGTCTAATGAGTTTCATACTTGTTTTGATGTACTACTGCATACTCTATTCCGATTGTAGTCCAGACAGTACCTGCAATGGAACCTTCTCCTGAAGTGTTCATTTTTTGCTGTCTGACAGTATCAGAGAGGCGGTTGTTAATCTTGTTCCAAACACTCCGTCTATTTCCCTGCCCCGCCGTGCAAATGTATTCCATCCCAATTATTTCCAAACATTTCTTTAATTCTAATTTCCGTGTCGAATTATCTTCCATTTTTAGCTTTTCACGGTAGAAGACTGCAGTAATTATTTAAGTATGAATGTTCTTATTGGCTTCTACACCGTTTGAGACAGTACATGTCTTGTCCCGTGGCTAAGAGTTATTCAGAAAGGAAAGATAAATCAAAGCTAGTAATATAAATGTGCAGTGAAAATAGGAAGGGTAGAAAGACTTTAAAGCCATATAGGTAGCACGAGCTGGTGGCACAAGATACCGTTACGTCCGTGCATTGAACCGAGAGAAAGGGGTGAGAATACACTGCCCGAGGGAACTAAAGGGACAGAAAACAATGATCAGGCGACATTGTGAGGCAGAACCAAGGTGTCATATTTGAGCGCTTGTTGTAACCCTTATTTGTGACAGAAATAATTAATTTTAAGACCGACCAGACTATGGAACATAGCACTGCAGTAATAGTCGCGGACGAGTAAAGTGTAACTTCATGGTAGAAAATTAAGAAGTATACGCGTGTGTTCGACGGTGGAAAAAGTCCGAACTAAATTAATAAATCACTTGTGTCTTACCACACCTTGAAATACTTTCCATGCTACTAAAAACTATGAGTTAGGTCACCCACATCCCCACACCATTCCCAATACCCAAAACCTGCGCCCGGGATACGAGCACGCAACCAATACCGCCGCACGTTGTACCGATTTCAACCAAGCTTGGCACAATTAACCTTGCACATAAGACAAAAATTACTGTCTAGATTAGAATTAAAAATTCTATCCCATTTCATTTCATGTAATTCCTACAAAAGTACCCAAGATCAATTGCATCGTTCTCTCACGTTTTATTTCAATGTAGGCCACAAAATGAACTAAGAAATTGTACTCAGGAGGATTTTCGAATATCAGAAACAGTAATCTAAATTAGGGCAGTTATACATTAATTGAAGAAACATTTACTGTGGTACTGGAATATTCAACGACTTTTCATAAACATTCACGAGACTAAAGGAAACCCCTTAAATGGAGATTTAAGAGAAGTTGAAATGAAAGCGCTAAATTCCATCTGAAAATTCAAATATGCCAAGTGTTTCAATTTAAACTGTATATGTATTTACGTACTGTACTGCTCAGATGAACGAACATATCCCACTTACCTGAAACAGAGAGAAAGATTTATTTGTAAAGTTTAAGAAGAATAAAATAACGTATAAAGTAAATAATTGCAAGATAATGTTTAAAGTACAACCAATCAATCAAGTTTATTTCAGCTTAAACCTCTAGTGACAGAGTAAAGATATACGTTCTATTTGTGATGTGCTAAATATATAAAATATAAGATATTTTAAACAAAATTGTAAGAGCCATTTTTGAGAAAGCCAAAACTATCAACATTTTTCACTGTAAGGGATAGTGGTTTTCTTGAAAATCTTCATGTCGCATCCTTGGAAGATGTTGAACTTAAATATCAAGTTCGGTGTTTAAAGGACGCTTTTGTTTTAAGCTAAGCGTTATGCTAATCTAGGTAAATATTAACACAATTATTTGTGCTTCCTTGTAAGTAGAAGAAGAATTAGAAAATATATTAGGCTAAAGCGATAGTGAAACTTTTTAAAAGATGGTTGCCATATAAAGCTGTTAAGGTTGGTTCACTGTATATGGTCACGTTCGAGAAATGTTTATTAGTTTAAAATTGAAACAAATAATAATGAATATCTCTAAAAGGGTCAAATCTGCAAGAAAGTTTCTGTGAAGTAAGTTTTAGTCTATTTCTTGCGGTGTAACCGTTATGCAAAACCCAACCAGAATAAAGCGTTCTTCAGAGGCTATTCTCAGAAAATTCAAAATATACGTTTTATTTGTGACGCGAAATTCTTTAATATACGGTATCTTAATCAAAATCGTTAGAGCCATTTTTGAAAAAAACAAAATTTTAGAATTTTATTTTCTATGTAAAGGGTGGTTGGCGGTGAAGGGATTTTCTTAGAAAACTTCATATCGCATTCTTGGAGGAGAGTACACTTGAACACCAAGTTTGGTATTTAACCGACTCTTCGTTTTCGAGCTATGTTGTCCACACATACACCGCAGACACACACACACACACACACACACACACACACACACACACACACACACACACGGTCATTTTTCTAGAAATATTTTTTTGTTTGTTTCAGGAGGTCCAAAAACATAAATACTTCCGGTGAAATCTCGTATGAAATTTTTGGGTGCAATACAATACCTTCTCTATACACTGCACATTGTACGTATAGAGAAAGTAAAAATACATATAACATAAATTGCTTCTTTTTTTTTTTAACAAGGTCTACATTTTTGTTAAGTAAGTCTCTGCCTATATATGACGGTTTTAAACATTTTACAAAATCCTGCAAAATTCAACAAGAAAAACCTGATGTGTTCCGATCACATACTTTCTCTACTTCTCTGCAACAAATTATTGTTAACAAGCTTATGCTTCTATTTACTTCATGCTAATCTAGAAAAAAATACCAGAAATTCTCTTATTACTTCCTTTCTTGTAAGTAGAAGCGAAATAAGGGAGCACCATACATATATTAAAGTGGTAGTCAAAAGCTGGTCGCTATGTGACTGAATTTGCTTTATTTGTATGAATAGGAGTTAACAAATTCATATATGAGGAAGGTTAAGTTTTTCAAAGCTGAAACCAAAAACAAGAAATATCTAAAAAACGACCTACTCCACGAAAAAAAATGTACATTCAATAAATTGTGCGTTTTAACATTTTTTGTGTGGTAAGATTTTGTGCACCTCTTAGGATTTAGCAATTATGCAAAATTCCGTAAAATTCACCAAGATTAAAATTCGTTTTTGAGTTATCGTGTTCACGGACCTTTTTCTGAAAATACTTTTTTTGGATACAAGGTGGAGTGCAATATCTACTCTATACACTATGTGCATATTACGTGTAGAGAAAGTAAAAAGGCATATGACATAAATTGGTTTTTTTAACAAGATCTACAAGTAAATTTCTGTCTATCTATGACGGCTTAACCGTTATGCAAAATTCTACAAAAGAATAAATAGCTCTTCAGCGGTTATTCCCGGAAATACACATTTTAATTGTAATGCGAATATTTTTAATAATATACGGTATTTTAATTAAAATCATTCGAGCCATTTTTCAGAAAATCAAAATTTTTAAAATGTTTTCATCTGAAGGGTAGTTGGAGGCGGTATTTTTTTTTTTTTTTTTTTTTTTTTTTAGAAAATCACCGAGTCGCATCTTCGGAAAATACTGAACTTAAATAACAAATTTTGTATTTAATCAACTCTTAGTTTTTTTTTAGCTATGTGGCTAAAGGGCACACACGGACAAATTTTTGGGTGCAATAGAATACTTTCTCTGTACACTATGTACATGGTAAGTGTATAGAAAGTAAAAAAATCTGATGTGTTCCATTCACATGCCTTTCTCTACATCTCTGCAACAAATTATTCTTAAAAAGCTTATACTTCTATTTACTTTATGCTCATCAAAAGTAATTAGCAGAATTAGTCATATTACTTGCTTCCCTGTAAGTAGAAGCACAATAAGGAAAACCACAGGTTAAAGTGATAGTCAAAACCTGGCTGTTATGTCACTGAATTTCCATTGTTTGTATGGACAGCAGTTGACAATTCAGGTATGAGAAAAGTATTAGTCTTTTCAAAGCAGAAACAAAAAACAGGGAATGTTTCAAAAACGATGAACTCCACGAAAAAAATTGTATATAACATAAATTGTGTGTTTTATCCCGATCTACATTTTTTGTGTGGTAAGTTTTTGTCAATATCTTACAGTTTAGTTGTTATGTAAAATTATGTAAAATTCATCCAGAAAAAGTAGTCTTCAGAAGCTATTCCCAGAAAATTCAAGATATACATATTATTTGTCATGTAAATATCTTTAATATACGACATTTTAATCAAAATCTTTAGAGGCATTTTTGAGAAGATCAACATTTTCGAAAAAAGTTTCTTGTAAAGGGTAGTTGGGTGCCATTCCTGGATTCAGGTGGACCAAAAACATGAATTTACAGTGAAATCTGGTATCGAATTTTTAGGTGGAGTGCAATAGCTTCACTATACACAATGTACATAGTACGTATGGAGAAAGTAAGAATGGTATGTAATGTAGATTATCTTAGATGCCTTGTAGTTTATAGAAGGAAATAGACTGAATATTGTATACTGGTGTGTATGACATCTTACGTTTCCTAAGCGTCTGAATTCTGCCTTCCTCTGTTTCCCATCCCCAATATGAAGAACCTTAAACAGAAAGAGAAGATTAAGGGGTTAGGGTGAAACTTAGAAGAAAGAAAATTAACTCCTTCAAACAGGAAATGACGGTTGCTGCTACTTTCTCACCCCATTCGTTCCGTTTCGTTCTATTCTTTGCTTCCCTTTATTGCATTAATCCCCAGTGACCCTTCTTCGTTTTCTGTTCTTCTTATCGAGTTATCCAACAAGGTTGTGCAACCATGAGAACCGACATATATATAGAGATAGAGGGAACGAGAGAGATTCAGAAACACGGATAAAGAAAATGATTACATTTTCACACTGTGCATTTCAATCTCCTTTCCTCATTCAAAAGGTTTCTACCTCGTTCTTGCTGGAGAAACGCGCCTGCGCAAGAGATATCTTGGGAGAGAAAAGAAAGATGCGTTTCAGGTTTTCCCCCTTTGGATACTTTAACTTCTAATCGAGAATCGATGCCTAGCGTTATCGAAGGTGGATGGTGCTAAAAGTTCTTTTCTCTGATAAAACTGCGTTGTTTGAAGGTCAGCATGAAAAGTTAGAAAGTGAAAACACCATGCTTGAAAGGAAGACATGAATAGAACACTTCTTTGTATCAACATAAAAGTGATCAGTGAAGTCTAGTCCATAAATACATTCGAGCTATAAAACTCAAAGAATTGATTAAAAAAGCCTGACTCATAAATGAGTTTTCCTGGTGACACAGAATAAAAGTATACATTTAAAGGTTTTAACAAAGATATAAGTACTTTAAAAACATATTTCACCATACGTTATAGTAGTCATAAAATTTAAGTTAGATAAAATTGTCAAAACAGATCCACTCCACGAAAAAAATATGTAACGTAATTTGTGTGTTTTAACGTGTTCTACATTTTCTGTAGTGTAAGTTTTTTTCCATCTCCCAAGGTTTAGCAGTTATGAAAAATTCCGTAAAATTCATCTAGAATAAAGTACTCTTCAGAGGCTATTCCCAGAAAATTCAAGATATGCATTTTATTTGTCAGACAAATATCTGCATGATACAACATTTTAATCAAAATCGTTAGAGCCATTTTTGAGAAAATCAACATTTTCGAAAAACTTTCCTTGTAAAGGGTTAGGGGTGAGCGGATTATTCTCAAAATCTTCAGGTCGCATCCCTGAAATATATTTAACTTAAATACCAAGTTTGGTATTTAATGGTTTTTTCGTTTTTGGATTACGGTGTTTATAGACACACGGACCTTTTTCTGAAAATGTTTTTTTGGATACAGGAGACCCTAAAACATATACTTCTGGTGAAATCTTGGTATCGATTTTTTGGGTAGAGTGCAATACCTTCTGTAAACACTATATACATAGTACGTATAGAGAAAGTAAAAATAAAGAAGGTACGGAGTTTTTGTTTTGATATCTTCAGGGCAAGAAACATTAACTTTAAAGGCTTCGAGAGGAAATATATAAACATTGCAAAATAGGAATGAATGCATCATTGATAACCATCCACATTCACGGAATTCAATATCGAAGAGAAAAGAAAGTAGACGAGAGAAAAAACATTTTCGTATTATGAGAGAATGGATGTTGGACTGTCAAAGCTATATTGCAATAGGCTGCAGGGGATATAGATTTAGCATGCCAAGTCAGATATTATATAGAAATAAGAAAGCAAGAATAGAAGGCATAAACTAAATAATGGAATACATTTCCCACACTAGACATACTGACAGAGCAACAGAAAAAGGCACAAAATGAAATCTGAGAAAACCAAAATTCATAACATTTTTAAAAATCTGATGGATACTATTCACATGACTTTCTCTACATATCTCTAACAAATTGATAATAAGCTTATTTTTACTTTCTCTACACGTACATGTACATATTGTATAGAGAAGGTATTGTATTGCACCCAAAAATTCGATACCGAGATGTAACGGAAATATATGCTTTGAGACCCCTGAATACAAAAACAAAATTTTTTAGAAAAATGTCCGTCTGCCTGTGTGTTTGTGTCTGTGGGCAGAATAGCTCAAAAATGAAAAGACCGTTAAAAACCAAACTTGGTACTTAATTTGGTATCTTCCAAGGATGCGATACGAAGATTTTCAAGAAAATCCCCCCGCTCCAAACTACCCTTTACATGGAATAAATTTCGAAAATTTTGATTTTCTTAAAAATATCTCTAACCATTTTGATTAAAATATCGTATATTTAAGATATCTGCATGACAAATAAAATGTATATCTTGAATTTTTTGGGAATAGCCTCTGAAGGCTACTTTATTCTGGATGAATTTTGCATAACTACTAAACCATAAGAGATGGAAAAAACTTACCACATAAAAACTGTAGAGCACGTTAAAACACACAATTTATGTTATATAAATTTTTTTCGAGGAGTTGATCTTTTTGAAATATTCCTTGGTTTTTGGTTTCAGCTTTGAAACACAAGTAATTTTCTCATACAGGAATTTGTTAACTCAAGTCCGTACAAACAAAGGATCTTCAGTTACTTAGTAACCAGCTTTTGACTTCACTTTAACCTATGGTACTCCCTTATTTCGCTTCTATTTACAAGCAAGCAAGTAATAAGACTATTTCTGCTATTTTTTTCTCGATCAGTGTGAAGTAAGTAGAAGAATAAGCTTACTAACAATAATTTGTTACACGGAGGTAGAGAAAGTCATGTGAATGGAACTAAAGATTTTTTTAAAGCTTAACGACCTTTAACCTGGTTGGTCATATCGATGAATGAAATTGGTGAAATGATGCTCAAATGATCTCGCGGTCCATGGAGCTTAACGATACTTGACATTCGTGTCCTCAGGATAAGATAAACCCCCCCAAAAAGAACTTATCCGTGTAACTCACCCCAAGCGAGATTCGAACTTACGACCTGTTGAATATGAGGCAGACACGCTACCACAACACTACCCAGGTGGGCCTAAGCTTATTCTTTTATCTACTTCATGCTAATTGAGATAAATATTAGCAGAAACGGTCTAATTACTTAGTTCCTTATGCGTAGAAGGGAAATATTATGATACAATAGACAATCGACAGTCAAATGTTTTAAAAGTGATGGCTTTGAGATTGAAATCTTTTTTTTTTTTTTTTTTTACATGGCCAGGTATTGACAAGAACTCATGCGAGAAAAAGTTTAAAACTGAAGCCAACAAAACGAATATCTAGAAAACGGTCAATTGCACGAGAAAATGAAATTGACACAAATTGTATATTTTAACAATATCTACATTTTTCTGTAGTAAAGATTTGTCTATCTCTTATGGCTTAGGAATTACGCAAAATTTCAGGAAATTCTTCCAGAATGAACAGGTCTTCATAAGGTATACTTTTTATTTGTCAGTTAAATACTTTCAATATATGATATTATAATCAAAATCGTCAGAGCAATTTTTGAGTAAACCAAAGTTTTCGAAAAATTTTCCATGTAAAGTATATTTGGAAATCTTCGAGTCTCATTTTTTGAAGATACTGAACTTACATAACAGGTTTGGTATGAAAGAGAGACGTAAGGCTTAAGGGCCCCCAACCTATAAGATTATTAGCGCCCGAACAGGTTTGGCATGAAACAACTTTTCGTTTTGAGCTATACTGTTCACAGACACATAAACACACACAAATACACACACTTACAAAGAAACACACACATGCCATGTTTCTAAAACTGACTTTTTGGAATCAGCTGGTATCAAAACATGGTGAAGTCTCGGTATCGAAATTTTGGGTGCAATACAATACCTTCTCTATACACTATGAACATAGTACGCGTAGAGAAATTAAAAATGGAATGGAGTTTTTATTGAACATTTAGGAACCTAACAAACATTGGATATGTGGTGAGGGAGGCAGAACTTATGTTAATAAGCCGAAATTTCCCGGGAAATATGTATATGTATTTTGAGATCCTGGAATAAAGAAAAAAGAAAACATATTTAGAAAAATGTCCCTATGTGTGTGTGTGTGTGTCTGTGGGTAGGATAACTCAGAAACGAAAAGGTCGTTAAATACCAAATTAAAATTAGTAACTTTGAGGGATGCAACACTAAGATGTTCAAAAAAATCACCTAACCCTAAACTGCCCTTTAAGTGGAACATTCTTCGAATATTTTTATTTTCTCAAAATTGGCTCTAATGGTTATGATTAAAATACGTATATTAAAATATTTATATGGAAAAATATAAGGTATATTTTGAATTTTCCGTGAATTGCCTCTAAATACCTCTTTATTCTGGATGAATTTAGCCAAATTTTGCTTAACTGGCAAACCGCAAGGGATAGAAAAAAACCTATTTAACAGAAAATGTAGAGCTCGTTAAAACACACAATTTATGTTAAATACACTTTCTTCGTGGAGTGGGTCACTTTTGAGATATCCCTTGTTATTGGTTTCAGCTTTAAAAAAACGTAAACTTTCCTGATACGGCAATTTGTCAACTTCTTCCATACAAACAAAGGAGCTTCGTTCGCATAGCAACCAGCTTTTGACTGTCACTTTAACCTATGCTACTCCCTTATTTCTCTCCTACTTACAAGGAAGCAAGTAATAAGACTATTTCTGCTATTTTTTTTCTCGATTAACTTGAAGTAAAAAGAAACAAAAGCTTGTTAACAATAATTTCTTTCCTCAGATCTTTTATTCAGGGATCCTCACAAATTTACATATTTCTGGCAAAATCTTGGCATGGATTTTATTGTTGAAATGCAGTACTTTCTCTACTTATGCGTCACGTGGTAGAGGAAGCAAGAATATATTCAATACAACCTCCATTTAATATCTGTGCAAACAAAAGAAAACATTTCCATCCACATTTCATTTGAGGGAGCAGTCTTTGCCTCACATGAGACCCAAGGATTATGTTACACAGAGCTGGTTTGTTTCTCAGCAGTTACGTGCTGTTTTCGAGTTGGAAGCAATTTCAACAATTCACTAAAATAACAGGAATTTGCTTTAAGCTTTACCATATCCATTTTCAAGCGTAGGCATCCGCTTTCTTGTTGATCCATTCACTCGCCTGGCTAATGAATATGTAATATTTACTTAATTCCAATAAACGAAATGGGTTTACTTGGTAACAAACGTAAAGCTTTCTCGGTGGATTAAAGTGCTGCTGAAATTCATTCCAGGCATGGAATGCTGCAGCAAAGATTTATAGGCGTGTTGAGGAATACACGTGTATTTATTTGAAAGCATTCTTCTTGACGAACTACACTTCTTAGTTTAATAAAATTGTATAAACTTGACTATTTTATAAGAATGCATCATATTTAGCCATAATATATATGTCATTCCAAGTGTTATAAGTAGTAAACAAACTATAAAAATCCATTCACAAGACTTTTCTACGTCTCTATAACAAATAATTGTTGAAAAGCTTATTCTTTTGTCCACTTCATGATACTCGAGATAAAATTAGCAGAAATGGTCTTATAAGTCGAAGAGAATACCATAAACTAAACCAACAGTCAAATGTTTTAAAATCTGCTTGCTCAGAGATTTTTTTTTGCGTGGCCAAGAGCTGACAAATTTCTATATTTGAAAAATGTTAATATTTTAAAACTGAAAAAAAGAAAAAAAGAGATATGTCAAAATGCTGAACTCCATGAAAAAAAGTCTGATGTGTTACACTCACATGACTTTCTCTAGCTGTTCTGCATATTTCTTACATAATATTATTCTTCTTTCTGCATCTTGCTAATCGAGGTACTCATTAGCACAATGTTCTTATTGCTTAGTTCCTTACAAGTAGGAAAAAATAAGGGAATACACTAAGCTAAAGCCATAGTTAAATGCTTTAAAAGCGGTTGTTATGCGGTTGTCATTACAAATCCCTTTTTTTTTTTCTTGGCCAAGAGTAGAACAAAAGAAAAACGGACACTCCCGTTTCAGAAAGTATAGGTACTTCACAACTGAAACTAATAACAATGAATGCCTAGAAAACGGTAAGCTCCAAGAAAAAAATGTATATAACGTAAGTTGTGTATTTTAACAAGACCTACATTTTTTGAACAGTAAGTTTTTGTCTATCTCTTACGGTTTACTAGTTATGTCATTATGCAAAATTCATCCAGAATAAACAGATATTTAGAACATATTCTCAGAAAATTCAAGATATACATTTTATTTGTCAGGTAAATATCTTTAATATACGATATTTTAATGAAACTCGTTAGAGTCATTTTTAATAAAACCAAAATTTTCGAAAAAAGTTCCATGTCTTTCTCAAAATCTTCGTGTCGCATCCCTGGAAAATACCAAACCTAAATGCCAAGTTTGGTATTTTAGCTACTTTTCGTTTTTGAGTTATCCTGTTCACAGGCACACGGACACACACACACACACACACACACACACACGGACCTTTTTATCAAAATGCTTTTTTTGGATACAGGGGGGTCCTAAAACATGTATTTCCGGTGAAATCTTGGTATCGAATTTTTGCGTGGAATACAATACTTCTCTATCCCTATGTACATTGTACATACCGGGCTAGAGTAAGTAAAAATCCATTTATTCCATTTACAAGCCATTTTCTACATCTCTATAACAAATAATTGTTGAAAAGCTTATTCTTTTATCCACTTCATGATAATCGAGATAAAATTAGCAGAAATGGTCTTTTAAGTCGAAGGAAATACCATAAACTAAACCAACAGTCACATGTCTGGTTGGTCTGAGATTTTTTGCGTGGCCAAAAGTTGATACATTTCCATATTTTAAAATTGAAACCAAAAACAAGGGATATGTCAAAATGGTAAACTCCACGAAAAAAATGTATATGACATCCATTGTGTGTTTTAACGTGATTTATCTCCTACGGTTTACCAGTTACACACAATGTAGCAAACTTTTTCAAAATAAAGATATCTTTGAAGGCTATTCCCAGAAAATGGAAGATATACATTTTATTTTACATATAAATATCTTTAATATACGGGTTTTAATCAAAATCGTTTCAGGCAATTTTTGAAAAAATAAAAAATTTTCGAAACTTTTTCTATGTGCAGCAAGTTTGGTGTTTTACAGACTTCAATTTGTTGAGTTATCGTGTTCACAGACGTAGGTTCTTTTTCCAAAACTTCTTTTTTGATTACAGGAGACACTAAAACGTGTACTTCAGGTGAAATCTCGGTGTTTATTTTTTGGGTGGAATGCAATACTTCCTCTATACACTATGTACATTGTATGTGCAGAGAAAGTAAAAAAGTTTTAGAAAAATGTAGTGTGTGTGTACGCGTGTGTGTATATGTGTGGACAGCGTAGCTCAGAAACGAAAAGTACATTAAATACTTAACTTGGTATTTAAGTTTAGTATCTGCCAAAAATACGACACAATGTTTTTCAAGAACCCCCGCCCCCCACCTCAAACATTATTCGAATTATTATTTTGCTTTTTCAAAAAGGATTCTAAAATACGACACAATGTTTTTCAAGAACCCCCGCCCCCCACCTCAAACATTATTCGAATTATTATTTTGCTTTTTCAAAAAGGATTCTAACGATCTTAATTAGAATGCTATATGCTCAGGATTTATATGGCATACAACATGTATTCACTGAACTTTCTGGCAATAACCTGTGAAGACTTGTGTATACCTGGTGAACCATAAGAGACGGACAATAACTTACTGAACAAACAGTATAAATCTCGTTAAAGCACACAACTAATGTCGTGTGCATTCTTTTAGTAGAGTTAATCGTTTTCGAGATATTCCGAATAATTGGTTTGAGTATTTAACGTACTTAAACTTTTCTCAAACGGGAAGTGTCTTTCCTTTCGTCTCTCTTTTGTTTACTTTTAGCAAGCAAAGATGACTGAATTTCGATTGTTACACATAGCGACCGGTTTTCAAGAATTTTACTGCCGCTTTAGCTTAATGTGTTCCCGTCGCAATAGGACAATTCTGCTAATGTTTGTCAAGATGTCGACAAAATAATAATATTTTGTGAAGTTTGTTTTGGAACAGCTAGAGAAAGTCATGTGAATGGATTGCATCAGATTTTTACTTTCTCTATACGTACTGCGTACATAGTGTATAAAGATGGTACTGCACTCCACCCAAAATTTCGTAAGCGTATCGGAAATATATGGTTTAGAGTCCCCTGTATCAAGAAAAAGCATTTTCACAAAAAGGTCTGTCTGAGTGTGTGTCCCTGTGTCTGTGAACACGATAACTCAAAAACGAAAAGTCAGTAAAATCTCTAAGGGATGCGACTCGAAGATTTTGAGAAAAATCCCACCACCCCAAATTACCCTTAACATGGAATTTTTTTTTAGAATTTTGAATATTGTATATTAAAGATATTTGCCTGAAAAATAAAATGTGTATCTTGAATTTTCTGATAAGAGCCTCTGAAGACAACTTTATTCCGGATGAATTTTACATAATTTTGCATAACTGCTAAACCTTAACAGATTGACAAAAACTTACCTAACCAAAAATGAAGAGCACATTAAAACACAAAATTTATATATATAATTTATTTTCGTGGAGTAGGTCGTTTTTGAGTTAATCCTTGTTTTTGATTTTACCTTTAAAAGACATACTTTTTTCATACAGGAATTAGTCAACTCCTGCCCATACAAAGGAACTTCAGTCACATAGTAACTAGCTGTTGACTATCACTTTAACCTACGGTACTCCCTTATTTCGTCTCTACTTACAAGGAAGCTAGTCATGAGATGGTTCTTGCTAGTTTTTTCTCGACTTGTACTAAGAAATAGAAGCATAAGCTTTTTAACAATAATTTGTTGCCAAGATATAGAGAAAGTCATGAGAATGGAACAAATCAGATTGTTTTTTCATTGTTGTGAGCCTGAAGTAGAATATAATTGACTTTGTATGTAGGTGGCTTTACGAAGTTTCTATTGACCATTAAATTTCTATCGCTATATCCATTACGAGTGGGTACAGTCTAACAAGTCTCATTTCAGGGGCAATTTTGGGAAATCCTAACCGGTCCTGGTTTCCAGCAATCAACTTTACATATTGAAAATAGCTTAAGGGAAAATTTATGGTACAGGGGTTTGGAGCCGATCCCCAGATGCTAAATAAAGGGGGATATAAAAGGGGTATAAAGGTATGGCGAATGCGAAGGAGAGCAAAAGAAAGGAAGGACCTTAATGTGTGAAAAGAGAAACGGTAGAAATATTCTATAGGATTTGGAAGGCGGTTTAAGAGATATATCGTTTCTCTCTAGATAGAATCCACGAGGCAAATAATTTGAAAACGATTATATGTTATCAGCAGAGGCTAAGAGATGTTGCTTCCTAACTAAATTCTCAGCCAGCAGCATTGAATTCAACAGCGACAACCGTGTAAACCTGCACCAACGTGGAAGAGCTGCAGTGTGTGAAAGTCACAAGAATTTCTTTATGCATTAGTGTTCTATAGAAAAATCTTCCTCATGCGAGCCCTAGCAGAACTAGCCTTATTACTTGCTTCCTTGTAACTATGGGAGCCGTTTTCTTCAACCTCCGTTAGGCTATAAATAAAAGACAAGTTCATAGAAAACAATTGTTTACAAAAAGTTGTCTACACTTATGGTTACTTTTCAACATAATCACCGAAAAGATTCAGACATTTATCGTACCTGTGCACAAGCTTTGCAATACCCGCTTCAAAAAATGTTGCCGCCAATGATTTCAAATGAGCATTGATGTTGTTTTGAAGATCTTCGTACTTTACGACGTTTGCGGAGTTCCATTCAAAACAAACGAAGAGGAATGCTGACTTCAGGAATTGTGTTGATCCATGACAACGCTCGTCCACACTCTGCTGGCACAACCCATCGGCTCTTTGGACAATTTCAATGGGACATTTTCGGTCATCCGCCGTGCAGTCCTGACTTGACACCCAACAACTTTCATCTTTTCTTTGAACTGAAGACGTGGCTAACAGGGCAGCACTTTCAAACAAACGAAGCTGCATGTCAGACACACACACACACACAGACACACACACACATACGCACATACACATAGAGGCACATACGGATATTTTCCTAAAAACAACTTCTTTATTGGATTCAGGCGCTTCGAAAATATATATTTCAGTGAAACTTCGGCATCGAATTTCTGAGTGGAATACAATACCTACTCAATCTACTATATACGTACACAGTATTTGATAGAGAAAGTAAATACTGGCTGGCTATTAAAACTTTTATTAAGCCTCAATTGTTCAGTAAAATAGTCTTCAGTTCCCTAAACTTTTAATTTTTGGGAATTATATAATGCATTTAAAAATTTGGAACTCAATTTGGAGTAAATGGTCAGTTTCTTTAATGGAGTTTCGAAACGCAATATCAACATTTTGAAACAAATTAAAAAACAACTGAATCATGTAGATCAACCTGGGTTTGGAGGATTCTGAAAAAAAAGTTTGCCAGAAATCAAGATTTAAGGACATGTTCCTTAGAGCTTATAGTTCATATTAATTTATTACATTTGTTTTATTACTTTCTCTACACGTACAATGTACATAGTGTATACAGAAGAAACGGCACTCCACCAAAATTCGATACCGAAATTTCACCGGAAAGGTTTTTGTTTTAAGGTTTCCTGTATCCAAAAAAAAATTCACAAAACTGCCCATATGTGTGTCTGTGTATGTGTGTATGTGTCCGTGTGTCTGTGAACACGATAACTCAAAAACGAAAAGTTGGAATAATACCAAACTTGGTATTTAAGTTTAGTATCTTCCAGGGATGCGACACGAAGATTTTGATAAAAATCTCCTTACCCTAAACTACCGTTTACATAGAACCTTTTTCGAAAATTTTGATTTTATCAAAAATGGCTCTAACGATTTTGATTATGATATCATATATTAAACATATTTACCTGACAAATAAAATATATATCTTGAATTTTCTGGAATAGTCTCTGAAGACCACTTTATTATGGAAGAATTTTACTTTATTCTGCTAAACCGTAAGATATGGACAAAAACTTACTTCAGAAGAAATGTAGAGCACTTTAAAACACACAATTTATGGTATACGCATTTTTTTTTCATGGAGTTGATCATTCTTAAGGTATTCCTTGTTTTTGGTTTCAGCTTTTAAAAACTTATACTTTTCTCATACAAGAATATGCCAACTCTTGTCCATACAAACAAAAGAAGTTCAGTCACATAGCAACCAGCTTTTGAGTATCACTTTAATAAATGGTACTACCTTACAAGGAAGTAAGAAATAAGAATATTTCTGCTAATTTTTCTCGATTAGCTTGAAGTAAATAAAAACATAAGCTTTTTAGTAATGTGAATGGAAATGGAACACATTTGTTCTTTTTTTTATAACATTTGGTCAAATTTCACCGATGCAGCAATTTAATACCTGCTATGTAATTCATTAGCGTCCTTATCTCAATAAAATCGTATATTTGTACTACCAGGCGTACATTCTTAAGTGGCCAAGATATCGTGGCAGAGATTACGTGTAATCTTGGAGAACCATTATTGCTACCGTTTGATGTGCAGGCAGCATGAACAACATTCCGTTAATCTAACGCATGTGTCAGCAACTGAGAACCAGAGTAAGATAGTGAGTGAGGCCTGTTAGCTTTGCATACGCAGCATACACATATCAGAGTTAAGCAATAGGCTTTCCGCTGAGCAACTGCTTTCCTTGAACTCAAAGACGTCCGTTTACCTGTGTTATAGAATTAAGTTTCGCAATACATATATAAACCTCAGTGCACATAATTTGATATTTCCGATGTTGTTGTATATTTCATAATCTTTCCAAGCATCGAGTTTAGGTTCTCTACTTAGTGCATAGCATTTAGGAAGAGAAGGTATTGCATTTAACCTAAATGTTTTATAGTCAAGAATCACTGGAAATTCACATTATAAGTCCCTCGGTTTAAAAAAATCTGGTGTACTTCTTTTACACCTTTGTAACAAATATATGTTGATAAACTTATTATTCGGTCTGTTTCACGCTAAAACATTAGCAGAAACGGTCTTATTTAGTTTGTGGTAAGTAGGAGGTAAATAAGGGAATACACTAGGCTAAACCGATAGTCAAATGTTTTAAAATGTGGCTGCTATGGGGTTGAAATCCATTTCTTTGTATGGCAATGCGTTGACAAGTTCGTATGAGAAAAGACTAAGCATTTTAAAACTGAAATTATCAAGGAATATCTTGAAAATGGCCAACTCCGCAAAAAATGTATATAAAGTGTGCGTTTTATCGTGATCTACATTTTTGTATAGCAAGTTTTTGTCTATCTCTTACGGTTTACCAGTTATGAAAGATTCCACATAATTTATCCACAGTAAAAATGTCTTCAGAGGCTGTTCCCAGAAAATTCAAAATATTAATTTTATTTGTCAGGTAAATATCTTTAATATACGATATGTTAATAAAATCGTTATGGCAATTTTTTAAAAAATCAAAAGTTTCTAAATTTCTTCCATATAAAGGGTACTTTGAGGTGGGGAATTTTCTTGAAAATCTTCGTGTCGCAACCTTGGAAGATACCAAACTTAAATACCAAGTTTGGTATTTAACGGTCTTTTTGTTTTTGAGCTATGCTGTCCATAGTCACACACATACACCTTTTTCCAAAATAAGGAGGTACCATAGAGTATAGTGATAGTCTGAAGCTAGTTGCTAGTTGACTAAAGCTCCTTTGTTTGTATGGACACGAGTTGACAAACTCCTGTATGAGAAAAGTTCAGGTATTCAAATCTGAATTCAAAAACAAGGAATATTTAAAAAAACGATCAACTCCAAGAAAAAAATTATATAACATATATTATGTATTTTAATGTGCTCTACATTTTTGTGTGGCAAGTTTTTTTTTTTTTTTTTTTTGCTGTTCCGATAACAACTGTACTTTGCTAAACTGAATAACAGATTTCTACGTGTTGACAAATGAGTGTCTATTCGCTGCTTTATAGCTATCCTGGAGCGATGAATTTGACGTCATCCGCGGAGTTCAGTCTATGCACAGAAAACGTGTTTCTGATGGTGTATCATCTATTGATGATCATACGCTACGTTTTCCGTCATAGAATAGAAGAAACCGTTCACCTCCTACCTAGACGGCCTGGATTCAATCCGACGCACCCACATGTGGGATTTGTGGTGGACAAAGCAGCATCTGAGGAGATTTTCTCCGGGTCCTCCAGTTTCCCCCATGACTCATTCCACTAATTACTTTATCCATCTCGCTGGCAGTTCTTATCATCCGACCACTCGTTCCAGATTCTCTATTTTGTGGTTCGTGCCGTTGGCTCTCCGACAGACGAGAGGACGTAAAAATCCTTAGCACGGCTTCTTTCTGGAGGGAAGTAAAACCACTGGTCCCATGTTGTAGATTTACGGCATGTAAAAGAACCATAAGCTTGATGAAGAGGCCTCTGAGCAAAATTAAGCGGTCTTTCACGCCCAGATTAGAATGGGACGTTGAGAACCACAGCAGTTAAAGAGCGTACATAAATAACACGAATGTTCATTTTTTGCGACAGACTTCTGACCCCAAACCATTAACTTGAAAGTCCTAGAGGGGTCCTAAATACGTGGAGCGATATTGTAGACTCTAGTTCACTTAGATTTAGTTGGTCGATTGACCAACATGGCTGCCCATGCCCAAACAGACAGAACGAACTGAAGACTGCATTTCGCATTGGAAAATCGATCCGATTTTCAGAAAGTCCATTTTTACTTTCTTTATACGTACTATGTACAAAGTGTATACAGAAGGTATTGCACTCCACCCACAAATTCGATACCGAGATTTCACTGGAAATATGTTTCAAGGTCCCCTTTATCTAAAAAAATCATTTTCAGAAAAAGGTCGTGTGTATGTGTGTGTGGACACGATAATTCAAAAACAAAAAGTCGGTAGAATACGAAACTTGGAATTTAAGGTTAGTATCTTCCAGGGATGTGACACATGATTTAAACCCTACCACTCCACTACCCTTTACATGGAACTTTTTTTGAAATTTTTTATTTTCTCAAAAATGGCTCTAACGGTTTTGCTTAAAAAATCGTATATTATCGTATATATCGCAAATACAATGAATATCTTGAATTTTCTGGGAATAGTCTCTAAAGAGTACTTTATTCTGGATAAATTTTACGGAACTTTGAATAACTGCTAAACCGTAAGAGATGGACAAAAACTTACTACACAAAAAATGTAGAGCATGTTAAAACACACAATTTATGTTATATAAATTTTTTTCGTGGAATTCATCCTTTTTGAGACCTTCCTTGTTTTTGGTTTCTGCTATGAAAAATTTATACTTTTCTCATACAGGAATTTTCATCTACTGTCCATACAAACAAAGGAACTTCAGTGACATACCAACCAGCTTTTGACTATCACTTTAACCTATGGTACTCCCTTATTTCGCTTCTACTTACAAGGAAGTAAGTAATAAGACTATTTCTGCTACTTGTTTTGTGATTAGCATGAAGTAAATAGAAGCATAAGCTTTTTAACAATAATTTGTTGCAGAGAAAGTCATGTGAATGGTACACATCAGATTTTTACACCTTATTTCGATCCAGTTCATTTACATACACCTAACCTAACATAGCCTAACCTCAATGAAATCTCGAAACCTGTCGTTCACCTGTCACGTAGCCATATTGCATCCGTAACCAATAGGAAAGGCTCAGGAAAGATCCTTAGTCTAAAACTGAACTAGAATCTGAAATCTCCCATTCGGGGAGGGTAAGCCAACCAAAAGAGGAACCGAAGAAGCAATAGCATAAATTCAGATTTTGCTTTTTCAAGATATTGCCCCCTGTTAGCTTAGCCGAATGTTGTATGCACCTGATTGTTAGAGTTACCGCTCCACACTGCGGCTGAAGAAGTTGCCGCTAAGGTAGGAATCCCGATCAAAGTTTTCCAAACGAGAGACGGTCCCCATGGCCGCGCTCGCTAAAGCGTCTCGCTTTGGTGCTTCGTGGGCAGGGGATCGTGGGTTCGAGTCCCGCCTTGGGCATGGGTGTTATATGTTTGTGCAATGTGTATATGTTTGTAAAAGAAACAGTAAAACCAGTAAACCAGTAATCAGTAAAACCTACGGGGGAAATGTAAATAGGGATAAAAAAGAAAAAGAAAAAAAAAAAAAAAAAAAAAAAAAAAAAACGAGGGCTCCAAAAGTTCGGCGTCAAACAGTTAAAAACTAGCAGGCAAATAGGCACCTTTATCTATTAATCTTTAAGCCGATTCTGTCAAGACAAAACACAGGCCCGTAGTCGAGTGGTCAGCGATTCGATTCCTGGCTGGGGCGAGGAGTTTTTCTTTAGCCAGAATTATTCCCTATTCCCCACAGAGTCCAGAAGTATGTATGTGAGAGTGTATGTGTGTATAAAATGATTTAAACCAAACGTAAAAGACCTACAAATAACGAGTTGTTTCAAGTGCAAAGCCCCCGATATGATCTCAGATGTTAAAGGGGGCTATATGAATGTTAAAAAAAAGTGCTCCGTTATAATGTAGTCTTTCGTCTTTCAGCTAGATATAGTCGCACTTTCCCGACCACATTTTTAGCACCCGCGGCAGATAATGCTTTCAACTCTTATTCCGATTACACAAACGGTGGTCAGCATATTCTGTTACTATTTAAAATGATCTTTCAGCAAACTATATGGGTCCGTATATAATAATTTAAAATTCAAACTTTATTTCATGACAATTTTATAGAACATCTTTCTCTAATGAGGGAAATCTGGATTAACATTAACCTTCTGTGCCACTTTATCAATTGTTGGCGACTCATTTATAAAAGAGAAATTGTGTACTATTTGCAAATTTCATTCTTCACAAATCAACACTTTCTTACTTCGTATATTTCACATGCTTCCTTTCTACTTTCTCTACACTTATTATGTACATAGTGTATACAGAAGGTATTGCATTCCATCCAAAAATTTGATAGTGACATTTCACCGGAAATACATATTTTGTGTCCCCATCAATAAAAAAAAAAATCATTTTTACATAACGTCCATGTGTGTGCGTGAGTGTGTGTGTGTGTGTCTGTGGACAGTAGAGCTCAAAAACGAAACGACCGTTGAATACCTAACTTGGTATATTGCAAGGATGCAACACGAAGATCTTCAAGAAAATCCACTCACCCCCAACTACGCTTTAGATGGAACATTTTTCGAAAATTTTGACTTCTCAAAATTACTCACGATTTTGATTAAAATCTCTTATATTTAAGATATTTATATGCCAAATAAAATGTATATCTAGAATTTTTTGGAATAGCCTCTGAAGACTACTTTATTCCAGATGAATTTTACGGAATTTTGAACAATTAAACTCCTGTGTGTACAAAGGAACTTCAGTCACATAGCAACCAGTTTTTGACTATCACTTTAATCTATGATATTCCTTTATTTTGCTTCTACTTACAAGGAAGCAAGCTATAAAAATATTTCTGCTAATTTTTCTCGATTAGCACGAAGTAAATAGAAGTATTAGCTTTTTAACAATAATTAGTTGCAAAAATTCATTTAAATGTTTTTTTTTATTTTAATTGTAAACAATTTTGATTTGTTATAACATTTGCTATAATATTCAAATTTCCAAAGAGAAGTAGTAACTTAGTAAAGCGGAAACGACCTAAATGGACAAATGTACATACCCATTGTTCAGGACAGTAAAAGTTGTGATAGTTGTAATGTTCTTTAAAAGCTTTATTTTTTTTATTTCAGGAATACCATTGCATTGTTTGGATTCGTTCTCAAAACTACAAGAACATACATATTTATGTGGGTTTACACGAATGTACACATATTGTATGCATTATATGCATTTGTTAGCTCTACGAGATTGATTTCTGTGTTTATTCCTGCGGTTTATTTGTCTGGTACATGCATATCAGGTTCGTTCTGTTTTCATTTGTTCTGTCCAACATTTGTACGGGATGCCTACATTCCAGGACAGGAATTTGTTATTAATGAATGCAAACATAAACGCACAGTGATACAACTTGCTGTAGGCTATTAACAAATAAAAATTTCCTCATTCTAGGCTCAGACCTAATAATCTATCAGTATGAGTTGAAATAAACACACAATAAAGACATCCCTCTACAGATACGTATATCAAAGCTCTTCATATAGATTTTACTTTCTCTAAACGTACTATGTACGAGGGCCGTTTTTTTTCAACCTCCGATAGGCTATAAATAAAGGTCAAGTACATAGAAAACAATTATTTTATTACTAAAAGTTTTGTTTACTTATACTTACTTTTCAACATAATCACCGAAAAGATTGAGACATTTGTCGTACCTGTGCACAAGCTTTACAAAATGCTGCCAAATAAGCATTGACGTTGTTCTGAAGATCTTCGTTGGTTTGAAAGTGTGGCCCTCCTAGCCACATCTTCAGTTCAGGATAAAGGTGAAAGTCGCTAGGTGCCATGTCGGGACTCTACGGTGGATGATCGAAAATGTTTCATTGAAATTGTTCAAGGAGCCAATGGGTTGTGCCAGCAGTGTGTGGACGAGCGTTGTCATGGATCAACACAATTCCTGAAGTCAGCATTCCTCATTTATTTTGAATGGCTCTCCGCAAACGTTTCCAAATAAACAGCTGCATTGATAGTGGTTCCGGGCTGATAGTATATTCTAGCTGTTCCACAAACAAATTTTCTTACAAAATAGTATTCTTTTAACTGCGGCATGTCACCTACATAAGCATTAGCAGAATTAGTCTTATTACTTGCATTCTTGTCACTAGAAGGGAAAGGGAGTGCACTAGGGTAAAGCAATATTCAAATCTTTTAAAACCTGGTTGCTACGTGAAATTATTGATGTTCAGTACTCCCGTTTGAGACAATTCAGGTTTTAAAATAGATACCAATAACAACGTATATCTCGAAAATGGCCAACTCTACAGGAAAAATGTATATGATATAAATTTTGTGTTTTAATGAGATCAGCATTTTTTGTACACTAAGTCTTTGTCTATCTCTTACGGTTTAACAGTTATGGAAAGTTCTGCAAAACTAAAACAGGATAAAGAGATTTTCAGATGTTTGTCCCACAATATTCATAATATAAATTTTATTCATGATGCAAATATCCTTAATATACGATATTTTAATCAAAAGGTTAGAGTTACTTTTGAGAAAACCAAAATTTTGGGAATTTTTCTGTGTAAAGGAAAGTTGGTAGTGTAGGATTTTCTTGAAAATCTTCTTGTATTTTTTTAAGATTTTGAACTCAAATAACAATTTTGGTTTTTAACAGAATTTTTTTGAGTTACTCTACATAGACAGACACAAGAACCTTTTTTTTTAAAGTGTTTTTATTTGAACTCAGTGGACCTCAAAATATAGTGCCATGAAATATCGGTATCGAATTTTTGTGTGGGATACAGTAACTTCTGTATTCGCTATGCATACATATTACGTGTAAAGAAAGTAAAAATCTCTTTCTTGTTAACTGATTCGTCTGTATTATTGTTCCTCTGGTACTTCATTAGCTATTATTAATTCGTTAATTTTCCTCTTTGCCAATGGATGCCATAAAATATGTATAGGCAAAACTCCAACTATAGGCAACGACCCATTTTTAGATGGCAGCTGATTCATTTCAGCGTGCCAGTTTCTGCTAAGAGCGTGGAGATCTACTATAAAAATCGCAATGAATTTTTTGAAACGGCTTATTACCATGGATGAAACTTGAATACATTACTACACTCTAGAAAGTAAATCACAGTCAAAACAGTGGATTGCTCTAGGTGAAACAACTCCAAAAAAGGCAAAGTCAATTTTGTCAGCTAACAAGGTTATGGCGAGTGTTTTCTGGGATGCACAGGGAATTGTTTTTATTGACTACTTGTAAAAGGGTAAAAGTATCACTGGTGATTACTACGCAAGCTTACTGTAATGTTTGGGTGACGAGGCGAAAAGAAAAATACTTCATTTGGCAAAAAAAGAAAACAAAAAACCTTGTTTGATCACAACAATGCTCCGACAAATCGTTCATTAATTGCAATGACAGAACATCCACCCTCTTCGCCAGATCTACCACCTGTTCCCAAACCTCAAAAACCTTCTTGGAGGACGAAGATTTCACGCAATGATGAGGTCATTGATGCTGTAAACAGCCATTTTGAGGACCTTGATAAATCGCACTACAGAGATGGTTTAATTAAATTAGAACACCGATGTATTAGCCTTTCTGGAGATAATGTTGAGAAATAAATAAAAAAATATGATGTCTTCCATTCAAATGACCTTCTCTACATCTCTGCAAAAAAGTATTGTTAAAAAGCTTAGGATTGTATTTACTTCATGCTAATTCAGAACATATTAGCAGAAATAGTCTTATTACATGTTTCCTTGTAAGTAGAAGTGAAGTAAGGGAGTACCTTAGGTTAAAGTGATAGTCAAAAACTGGTTGCTATGTGACTGAAGCTTCTTTATTTGTATGGACAGAAGGTGACAAATTCCTGTATGAAAAAAGTATACGTTTTTGAAACTAAAACTAAAAACAAGAAATATCTCAAAAAGGATCAATTCCACAAAAAAAAAATGTATTTTATATAAATTTTGTGCTTTAATGTGCTCTACATTTTTTGTGTGATAAGTTTTTGTCCATCTCTTACGGTTTAGCAACTATGCAAAAATCCGTCAAATTCATCCAGAATAAAGTAGTCTTCAGAGGCTATTCCTAAAAAATTCAAGATGTACATTTTGTTTGTCAGGTAAATATTTTTAACATACAATATTTTAAGCAAAATCGTTACAGCCATTTTTTAGAAAATCAACATCTTCGAAAATAGCTCCTTGTAAAGGGTAGTTGAGGAAGGGGGGATTTTCTTAAAAATCTTCGTGTCGCATCCTTGGAAGATACCAAACTTAAATACTAAGTTTGGTATTCAACAGTCTTTTCGTTTTTAGAGCTATGCTGTCCACAGACACACCGGACATGTTTCTGAAAATGCTTTTTACTTTCTCCATACGAACTGTGTACATAGTGTATAGAGAAGTTATTGTATTCCACCCAAAAATTCCATACCGATATTTCACCGGAAATATATGTTTTAGGTCCCCCTGAATACAAAAAAAGCATTTTTACAAAAAGGTCGTGCGTGTATGCGTGTGTGTGTCTGTGTGTTTGTGGACAGTATAGTTCAAAAACGAAAAGTCCCTTAAAAACCAAATTTGGTATTTAGGTTTGGTATCTTCCAAGGATACGAGACCAAGATTTTCAAGAAAATCCCCCTCCCAACTCCAACTACCTTTTACATGGAACTTTTTTCGAACATTTTGATTTTCTCAAAAATGGCTCTAACGATTTTGATTAAAATATCGTATATTAAAGATATTTATCTAATAAATTAAATGTATATCTTGAATTTTCTGGGAATAACCTCTGAAGACTACTTTAATCTGGATGAATTTCACGGAATTTTGCATAACTGTTAAACCGTAAGAGATTGGCAAAATGTGTAGAGCAGATTAAATCACACTATTTATGTTATATACATTTTATCGTGGAGTTGATCATTTTTGACATATTCCTTGTTTTTGGTTTCAGCTATGAAAAACTTATACTTTTCTCATCAGGAATTTTTCAACTCCTGTCCATACAAACAAACGAACTTCAGTCACACAGCAACCAGCTTTTTATTATTAGCTTAGCCTATAGTACTCCCATATTTCCCTTCTGTTTACAAGGAAGCAAGTAATAAGACTATTTGAGCCAATGTTTTTCTCGATTAGCATGAACTAATGAGAAGCATAAGCTTTTTAACAATAATTTGTTGCAGAGAGATAGAGAAAGGCATGTAAATGGAACACATCAATTTTTTTTGGATTCAGGGAGTCCCAGAAAATGTATTTATGGTGAAATCTCGGCATCCAATTTTTGGTGGAATACAATACCTCTGTACATGGTACGTGTAGAGAAACTAAAAATGTTTTCATTGAGAGGCCCGGGACTTACCAGTGTTAACGAATATTTGCTGAAGGAATATGGCATGTGTAATTTCTGACCTTTTGCCTTTGACCGCAACTTTAAAACGTGTCTCTATTCAGAGAATGTGACAAACGGGTGACGCTTAGATGGAAAAGGTAGAACGATGCTCTGAGCAAAAGGGGGGGGGGGAGGAGGATGCTGCTAAGGGTCCTCGAGCGTTCCCATTCTGAGCGTCCTCACCGGCTTTCTGTTTAATAAGGCACAGAATAATTACGATTTCTGCAGCAGCGTGCCATCTAGGGAGAAAGGCGCGGCGTCAACAGCTTGAAAAAGTAATTAAAACATGAATAATGAGAGCTGCGGGAGCGACAAATATATTGCACAACAATGTATTTGAGTAATTTTGTAAATATTTTATACACAAGAGGAGTAAACCACTCAAACAACAAGAGCTCTTGTGTTAATAATCATATTTTTAGCGCGTTTCGTTCATACAGCGTTCTTTAAAACGAGAATCCTACACTCCCAATGAATGACGCGTTGTAAAGCGTCTGGAGAGGTCTCCCTAGTGTTAAACAATCTAATGTGTTCCATTCACATTACTTTCTCTACATCTCTGCAACAAATTATTGTTAAATATCTTATTCTTCTATTTGCTTCATGTTAATCGAGGAAAATTTATCAGAAATAGTCTTATTACGTGCCCCCTTTTAATAGAAGCAAAATATGAGAGTATCATAGGTTAAAGTGAAGTCAAAACCTGGTTGCTAGGTGACTGAAGTTCCTTTGTTTGTATGGATACGAATTGATAAATTCCTGTATGAGAAAAGTAAACGTTTTCCAAAGCTGAAGTCAAATATCCGAATATCTCAAAAACGATCAACTCCTCGAAAAAAAAACTTATATAACATAAACTGTGTATTCTAATGTGCTCTACATTTTTTGTGTGGTAAGTTTTTGTCCATTTCTTACGGTTTAGCAGTTATGCAAAATTCATCTAGAATAAAGTAGTCTTTAGAGGCTATTCCCAGAAAATTCAAGATATACATATTATTTTGTCAGGTAAATATATTTAACATACGATATTGTAATCAAAATCGTTAGAGGCATTTTTGAGAAAATCAAAGTTCCGTGTAAAGGGTAGTTGGGAGTGGGGCAATTTTCTTGAAAATCTTCGTGTCCATCCTTGGAAGATACCAAACATAAATACCAAGTTTGGTATTTAACGGTCTTTTCGTATTTTGAGGTATACTGTCCACAGACACACAGACTCCCACACACGGACCTTTTACCAAAAATGCTTTTTTTGGACTTAGGGGGACCCAAAACATGTATTTCCGGTGAAATCTCGGTATCGAATATTTGGGTGCAATAGAATACCTTCTCTATACAATATGTACATAGTACGTGTAGAGAAGGTAAAAAGGGAGTACCATAGGTTAGATTGATAGTCAAAGGCTGGTTGCTAGGTGACTGAAGTTCCTTTGTTTGTAGGACACGAGTTGACAAACTCCTGTATGAGAAAAATACAAGTTTTCAAAGCTGAAACCAATAACAAGAAATATCTCAAAACCGATCAACTCCATGAAAAAATGTATATGAACAATTTGTGTGATTTATCGTGAGCTACGTTTTTTGTGCTTTAAGCCTTTGTCTATCTCTTACGGTTTACCAGATATGCAAAATTCAATAAAAATCGTCTAGAATAAAGGTGCCTTTTGAGGTCATTCCCAAAGTTCAGGATATATATTTTTGTTTGGAAGGTATATATCTTAAATATAATAAAAGGTTTTAATCAAAATCGTTAGAGCATTTTTAATAAAATCAAAATTTTCGAATTTTTGTCCATGTAAACGGTAGTTTGGTGTGGGGGGATTTTCTTGAAATATACTTGAAAGATACCAAACTTAAATAACAAGTATGGTTTTTAACGGTCATTTCTGAGGTATGCTGCCTACAGACACACACACACACATACACACAGGCACACACATAGACAGACAGACACACACACACATACACACACACACACACACACACGGACATTTAAAAAAAAATTAGGGGGTCTCATATACTTCATGTAAGCCAATGATTTCAAAAGAGCTATTGACGTTTTTTAAAGTTTTCGTTGGTTTAAAAGTGCTGCCCTCCTAGCCACTTCAGGGAAAAGATGAAAGTCGCTGGGTGCCAGGTCAGGGCTGTACGGTGGATGATCGAAAATGTCTCATTGAAGTTGTTCAAGAAGTCGATGGGTTGTGCCAGAAGTGTGTGAACGAGCATTGTCATGGATCAACACAATTCCTGAAGTCAGCATTCCTCTTCGTTTGTTTTGAAGGCTCTTCGGAAACGTCGTAAAGTTTCACAATAAACAGCTGCATTGATAGTGGTTCCGGGCTGCATCGTTGGCTCTTTTCGGTGATTATGTTGAAAAGTAACCTTATGTGTAGAAAACTTTTAATAATAAAATAATTGTTTTCTATGAGCTTGTCTTTTATTTAAAGCCTATCGCAGATTGAAAAAAACGGCCCTCGTATATACGTGCTATGGAAGGCAAGAACCTCAAGAATAAACTATGCATACCTTCAGTACAAGTGAAAATATAAATGACTGGTTACTAAAACCTTTCACAATGAAAGTGATTTCGCGACTCGGTTTTCTAATTCAGTGAATACACTAATGTGTGTTGTTAGAGTACATTTACATGAGTGAATAAAAAGGTCGGTATAATAATTAATCACCCTGTAGTATGTTAGAAACGAGTTAAATTAAAGAACCCCCAGTGGAACAAATGGCACCATTGTAGAGGAAGGGCAATAATGAGATTGAGGGCTATCAGTAGGCCGGACCCAACAATAACTCACAGTGACTATCCTGTGACACGGGGGGGGGCGGAACACACTACTAACAACTCATCCTGTTAATGTGAATTCGACAATATTTATTACTGCATTCCCTGTGCTTCCCTCATTATTTTCCTTTGTTCGCTTTTAATTGGTTTGCGGTAATACTCCAACACTTTCAGCCTCTATGCGCTAAACATCCAATTAGAAATTTTATTTACAAGACAATCTGATAAGCCTAATTATCCTTTTGGATAGTCAGCATTTGTAACCTGCTTTGATGCTCAATTTTTATATCTTCGATAAAACATAAAGGTGACGCAACTTTAAAATTTGAAAAAAAAAGTTGCAAAAGTTAAAAAAAAATCTTATGTATTCCATTCACATGACTTTCTCTTTATCTCTGCAATAAATTATTTTAAAAAAAAATAAGCCTGTATTTACTTCATGCTAATCGATAAAAAATTAATTCTTGCTTCCTTGTAAGTAGAAGCGAAATAAGGGAGTACCATATGTTAAAGTGATAGTAAAAAGCTGGTTACTATGGGACTGAAGTTCCTTTGTTTGTATGGACACTAGATCACAAAGTCCTGTATGAGAAAAATATGTGTTTTATAGCTGAAACAAAAAACAAGGAATATCTAAAAACAATCAGCTCCACGAAAAACATGTATATAACATAAATTGTGTGTTAACAAGTGCTCTGCATTTGTTGATTGGTACGTTTTTGTCCACCTCTTATGGTTTAGCAGTTATGCAAAATTCCGTAAAATTGACCCAGAATAAATATACATTTTATTTGTCAGGTAAGTATCTTTAATATACGATATTTTAATTAAAATCTTTATAGTCATTTTCGTGAAAATCAAAATTTTCGAAAAAAGTTCCATGTAAAGGGTAGTTTGGGGTGGGGGGATTTTTCTCAAAATCTTCGCGTCGCATCCCTGGAAGATACTAAACTTAAATACCAAGTTTGGCATTTTACCGACTTTTCGTTTTTGAGTTATCATGTTCACAGACACGCGGACACACGGACTTGCACACTCGGATCTTTTTCTGAAAATCCTTTTTTTTGGATACAGGGGATTCTAAAACACATATTTCCAGTGAAATCTCGGTATCGAGCATTTTGGTGGAGTGCAATACCTTCACTATACACTATGCACATAGTACGTGTAGAGAAAGCAAAAATTGAATGCCATAAACGAATCTTCCAGTCTCTTGCCGGTTGCCCCAATCACCGAGCTAACATGCGTGTACGGCATTAATTGGTTTTTCGGTGTACGCTCTAAATAACGAGTTAGAAACTTTATGTTCAAGACAATCTCATCAGGCTAATAGTCACTTTGGATAGAACCACCATTCTTAACCTGTTCTGATGTTCAATTATTATATTTTACATAAAACATTAAGGTGGCCCATATAAAATTGGAAGAAAAATTGCAAAAAATTAAAAAAAATATATTTTACTACGATAAAATTATATAAATTCTAAAACTATTTGAATATACAGCTGTGCACAAAATAAGTAACTGTTTCGTGATTGAGGTAACTTAAGGATGTTTTACTTTCTCTACATGTACCAAATATATATTATATAGAGAAGGTATTGTATTGCGCCCAGATATTCCACAACAAGATTTCACCGGAAATATATTTTGAGACCCCCAGTGTCCAAAGAAAAATGTGCGTCTGTGTGATTGTGAGCAGCATAGCTCAAAAGATAAAATTCCGTCAAATACCAAACTCGATATATAAATTCACTATGATCCAAGGATGCGACACGAACCTTTTCCACCCCCAACTATCCTATATATAAAACAAATTCGAAAATATTGATTTTCTCAAAAACCGCTCTAACGATTTTGATTAAAGGCATTTATATGACAAATAAAATGCATGTCTTGAATAACCTCTGAAGTTATCTTTATTCTGGAAATTTTCATAACTATAAGAGACAGAAAAAATGTATTGAATAAAAATGAAAATCCCGTTAAAGTACAGTTTATTGGACATACATTTTACATACTTTTTTCGTGGAGTTGACCGTTTTTGAGATAACCCTTGTTATTGTTTTCAGTTTTAAAATAGCTATATTTTTCTCATACAGGAATTTGTCGACTCCTAACCATACAAACAAAGGGACTTCAATCACATAGCAACCAGTTGTTAAAACACTTGACTATCGCTTTAGCCCATGGTATCTGCTTACAAGGAAGCAAGAAACAGGATCAGTTATTTGCTAATGTTTTCTTAATTAGCATCTAGTAAATAGAAGAATAAGCTTTCTAAGAATAATTTGTTGCAGGATGTAGAAAAAGTCATATGAATGGAAAAAATCAGATACTTTTGTTACAGGTTAATAACTGTGCAGAATTTTAGCTATTCCTGAAGGTATTACAGTTGTCAAATGGCGTCTACAGGGTGTTCCGTGCGATGAGAAGCGGCGACGGTCTCAACGAAAAGTTAGAAATGATGGATCAACGAATACAACTATATGGAGACTGGGTAAGAAAAGTGAGACAGTGTATGTCGTGTCACGGAGTTAAAAGTTATCTAAAAGGGAGATATAAACTATATCCAATATAATATAAGTTATACTAAAAGGGGACAAATATACATAGAAAATGGTTAGGGAAGAAATATTGTAAAATACATCTAAGAAGACAAGGACAAATAGTTGTCACTAGTGACCCAGGTAGGATAGTACCGTTAAGGGAAGGACATTAAACTGAAGGGGTGAGGGTACACTGCCCGAGGGTGGACATAATAAGGACAAACAGTTGTCACTAGCGACCCAGGTAGGATAGTACCGTTAAGGGAAGGACATTGCACTGAAGGGGTGAGGTTACACTGCCCGAGGGTGGACATAACAAGGACAAACAGTTGTCACTAGCTGACAAGCGACCAGATAGGATAGTACCGTTAAGGGAAGGACATTCAACAGAAGGAGTGAGGTTACACTGCCCGAGGTCGGGCATAACAAGGACAAACAGTTGTCACGAGCTGACAAGTGACCCAGGTAGGATAGTACCGTTAAGGGAAGGACATTGCACTGAAGGGGTGAGGTTACACTGCCCGAGGGTGGACATAACAAGGACAAACAGTTGTCACTAGCTGACAAGCGACCCAGGTAGGATAGACCGTTAAGGGAAGGACATTTAACAGAAGGAGTGAGGTTACACTGCCCAAGGGTGAACATAACAAGGACAAACAGTTGTCACGAGCTGACAACTGACCCAGGTAGGATAGTACCGTTAAGGGAAGGACATTGCACTGAAGGGGTGAGGTTACACTGCCCGAGGGTGGACATAACAAGGACAAACAGTTGTCACTAGCTGACAAGCGACCCAGGTAGGATAGACCGTTAAGGGAAGGACATTTAACAGAAGGAGTGAGGTTACACTGCCCAAGGGTGAACATAACAAGGACAAACAGTTGTCACGAGCTGACAAGTGACCCAGGTAGGATAGTACCGTTAAGAGAAGGCCATTCAACAGAAGGGGTGAGGTTACACTGCCCGAGGGTGGACATAACAAGGACAAACAGTTGTCACGAGCTGACAAGTGACCCAGGTAGGATAGTACCGTTAAGAGAAGGCCATTCAACAGAAGAGGTGAGGTTGCACTGCCCAAGGGTGGACATAACGGGGACAAAAAGTTGTCACGAGCTGACAAGCGACCCAGGTAGGATAGTACCGTTAAGGGAAGGACATTTAACAGAAGGGGTGAGGTTACACTGCCCGAGGTCGGGCATAAAAAGGACAAACAGTTGTCACGAGCTGACAAGTGACTCAGGTAGGATAGTACCGTTAAGGGAAGGACATTTAACAGAAGGGGTGAGGTTACACTGCCCGAGGTCGGGCATAAAAAGGACAAACAGTTGTCACGAGCTGACAAGTGACTCAGGTAGGATAGTACCGTTAAGAGAAGGACATTTAACAGAAGGGGTGAGGTTACACTGCCCGAGGTCGGGCATAAAAAGGACAAACAGTTGTCACGAGCTGACAAGTGACTCAGGTAGGATAGTACCGTTAAGAGAAGGACATTCAACAGAAGGGGTGAGGTTATACTGCCCAAGGGTGAACATAACAAGGACAAACAGTTGTCACGAGCTGACAAGTGACCCAGGTAGGATAGTACCGTTAAGGGAAGGACATTCAACAGAAGGGGTGAGGTTACACATCCCAAGGGTGGACATAACAAGGACAAATAGTTGTCACGAGTTAACAAGTGACCCAGGTAGGATAGTACCGTTAAGGGAAGGACATTGGACTGAAGGGGTGAGGTTACACTGCCCGAGGGTGAACATAACAAGGAAAACAGAAACAATTCTCTTGATGTCGAGCGACAGTGTTGCACTAGCCATGGAACATTCGCCGAGGTAAGATGTGATATTTGAGTCCGTGGGGGAGTAGATCGGGCTGCATATGGCCGCGACATAAATATTGCTTATTTAAGCCTTCGTTGCCTGTCAGTACCATAAACGACAAGTAACCAAAATTGTTATAAATTGAATATATATATATATATATATATATATATATATATATATATATATATATATATATACACACAATTTCAGCCATAAAATTGCAGTAATTTTTTAAATAAGTAACAGAGAAAATTGACATAACTACAGCCAAATGCAACCCCATTAACTTCCGAGCATCACACCAATTATTTTTCTTGGGCTCTCCCCATCCTTTATCACGGGCACTGGGATTTGAACTTGCAACATTTGGCTTTGAATGGATGTCAAGTCCATTAGCTATCACCCAACACTCATGGTCATTTGAACCACTTTTTGGAAGTGCCTTTGGCAGGGTTCTGAAAACTTGTTTGGAAGAACTTAAACCTTTAACTGGGAAGAAAAATATTAATAAAGGATCATTTCTATTATTTTCTATTATTTTTTCTATTAAATAATAATTTTATATGTTTATTCCCATATATTTTACTAGAACTTCACTTTTATACTTCAATTAAAGGAAAAACGGTATATGTAGTACACTAATGCAGGCAACTAAGGTTTAATACGGTCGAATTCACTAGCCCTGGAAGATGCGCAGAGTTAAGACGTG
The DNA here is from genome assembly GCA_030762935.1 of Hymenopus coronatus. Classification (NCBI taxonomy): domain Eukaryota; kingdom Metazoa; phylum Arthropoda; class Insecta; order Mantodea; family Hymenopodidae; genus Hymenopus; species Hymenopus coronatus. The sequence goes on from CM060885.1 coordinate 79,099,510, forward strand.
ATATCTGAGTACGTGGCAGAAATGTACGTCTTACATATGGCAACGATAGAAACAGTGTTTATTTAATGCACAAACAAACGATCAAAAGTAATTAAAAATCTGATGTGTTACACTCACATGACTTTCTCTAGCTCTTCTACAGACTTCTTACATAAGATTATTCTTCTTTCTGCACCTTGCTAATCAAGATAATCATTAGCAGAATGTTCTTACTACTTAGTTCCTTAATAGTACAAAGAAAATAAGGGAATACACTAGGCTAAACTGATATTCAAATGTTTTAAAAGCTGTCGTTACTCGATTGTCATTGCATATCGCTTCCTTGCTTGTCCAGGAGTAGAACAACAGAAAAACTGACGGCTTCTGTCCCAGAAAAGTATAAATACTCACAACTGAAACCAAAAACAAGGAATATCTCGGAAACGGTTACCTCCACAACAAAAATGTAAAGGACATAACTTGTGTGTTTTAATCAGATCTACGTTTTATGTGTAGTAAGCTTTTGTCTATTTCTTACCGTTTAGCAGTTAAGAAAAATTTAGCAAAATTCATCCAGACTAAAGGGATCTTCAGAGGCTATTCCCAGAAAATCAAGATATACAGTTTATTTGATATGTAGTAAATAACTTTAATATATGGGACTTTTATCAAAATCGTTAGAGTCCTTTTTTAGAAAATCAAAATTTTCGAAAATTTTTCCATGTAAAGGGTAGTTGGGGGTGGGGGAATTTTCTTCAATATCTTCGTGTTGCATCCTTGGAAGATACCAAACTTAAATACCAAGTTTAGTATTTAACAGTCTTTTCGTTTTTGAGCTAGGCTGTCCACAGACACACACTCACGTACCTTTTCTGAAAATGCTTTTTTTGGATTCAGGGGGTTCTAAAACATATATTTCCGGTGAAATATCGCTATCGAATTTTTGGGAGCAATACAATACCTTCTCTATACACTATGTACATAGTACGTATAGAGAATGTAAAAATAATAGGCGCGCTTGCGTAAAGCGGAGTTTTAAAAGGGGAAAATTTAGGAAGAATACGTGTGTGCTTGACGGCAGAAAAGACCGAACAAGATGAATAAATGAGTTGGATAATAATGGTGAACTCGAAGAAAATCACTTGTGTCTTACCACACCTGAGAAAAATCCCATGGCAACAAAATCCTGAGCTAGAACACCCATTCCTTAATATCCCAAACCTGTACGCGGGATACGAATCTGCTAGCGCTGCAAAGTCAGACTGATAGACGAATCTCCCGGTCATGAAATCTCCTGTGGTTTCCGGGAAGCATGTGAGTCAGCTGGGGAATTTAATACCGTTCTGGTATGTTACCATGTTGGCTCAGCGATTACTGAAACTGGATGGAGACCAGGAGATCTGTGGTTCAAATCCCGGCTATGGCAGAATAACTCGTAACTTTTCAATTATTATGGTTATTATTAGTCATATTTTTGATTAGTAATAAAAGTAATGTGCCAATATCGTAATGATTTGTTTAGAATCATCATTGCTAATACAGGAACAGGAATTTCTGTTTTGAAAATATCAGGTTTAAAGAGCTAAAACACATAGTTGGAAGATTGAACGGTAGCTCAGTGGTTAGAGCACCAGACAGAGAGAGAGAGGAAGAACCGTGTGCAAAACCCGACTGTGGCATTGAATTTACAACTGCTTATAATGATTAAAGAATAATAATAATAGTAATAATAATAATATACATATCTGCGGTTTGATATTTAAATATAGTTTTCCAATTTCTTTATGGAATTTTGACAATATCATTGCTACTACAGGACAAGGTGTTTTATTTTTAACGATGAGTTTTAAAGAGCTAAGTTTGAATATGATTTAAAGAAGATTACTGCTTGGTAAACTTAACATAATTAGAATTACTAATAAAAATTACATTTTGAACTTACGGGCAACCACTTTATTCAGAAATAAAATAAATGGATACATTATTAATTTTCATTACTGTTAATTTTTTCACTGTTGGTTCACTTTACCCTGAAGTATTTTAACTGCTTGCGACAGTCTGACCAAATAAATGTTTTTCCAAAGATATAAAAGACGAGAAAAATAAATTAATCCAGCGAAGCGAAGTTAAAAAAAAAGAGTTTGACGCTGCAGGATACGAGAGGGAAGAGGCGAGAAAATAGAAGAGAAAAAATGTTAATGAAAAGTTAAATGAGGAGGGAAGGAAAGGAGACGAACATTTTTAACTAAGTTCCTTTTCTATAATAACTTGCAGGGGCCTGTCATAGAAGATGACGTCATAATCTGCTTACGAACTTCTTCTGGTTATAATAAAAGAGACGAGAAGAAAAGTAGGTGGGGTGTAATGAAAAGTAGACAAGAATATCGGTTGCTCGAGTTCTTTGTTAGTTATCAGCATCATTGTATTAAACATTATCTTCCTCTATCACGCTGACAATGTCGCCTTTGTTCTCCTTTTGTGGCGAAGAAGCTCCTCATTTTTCTCGCCTTTTCTTATAACATTTTGATGGTGCAATCAATATCGAGCAAGGAGACAGTCAACAATTGCAGCTTGTGTGATTTTAAGATTCTATGTTAACACGGTTCTTCAAATATAGAAACGTCTTTCCTTTGTTAGTATACACGAGGGCTATCCAGAAAGGAAATAAATAAGAATGGCATATTAAAATAGAGCTTTATTTACAAAGTTACAATATACCCTAGTCCGCCCAACCTCTGTTCCGATGTGCTAATGACGTCACTAGTCGTGTTACCCCGCCTCCTTCGTTTGTGCATTGCCAGGTAGGAATCATTTCGCCTTCAATTATTCAGTGGTAGTAGTATTACTTTCTCTATACGTACTATGTACATAGTGTATAGAAAAGGTATTGTAATGCACCCAAAATTCGATACCGAGATTTCACCGGTAGCGCACCCTGAATACACAAAAAAAACTTTTTAGAAAAATGTCCGTGTGTGTCTGTTTGTCTATAGTTTTTACTTCTCTATATGCACCATGTACATAGTGTATAAAGAAGGTATTGCACTCCACACAAAAATTCGATATCGAGATTTCACCGGAAATATATGTTTTAGAGTCCCCTGTATCCAAAAAAAAAACATTTTCGGAAAAAGGTCCGTGTGTGTATGTGTCTGTGAACACGATAACTCAAAAAAGAATAGCAAGCAAAATGTCAAACTTGGTATTTAAGTTTAGTATCTTCCAGGGATGCGACACGAAGATTTTGAGAAAAATCCCCCTATCCCCAACTATCCTTTACATTGAACTTTTTTTCGAAAATTTTGATTTTCTCAAAAATGGCTCTAACGATTTTGATTAAAGTTTCGAATATTAAATATATTTACACGACAAATAAATTGTATATCTTGAATTTTCTGGGAATAGACTCTGAAGAGCACTTTATTCTGGATGAAATTTACGGATTTTTGCTTAACTGCTAAACCATAAGAAATGGAGAAGAACTTACACCACAAAAACTGTAGAGCACCCTAAAACGCACAATTTATCTTAAATACATTTTTTCGTGGAGTTGATCGTTTTTGAGATACTCTTTGTTTTTTTGATTTCAGCTTTAAAAAACATACCTTTCTCATACAGGAATTTAGCAATTCCAGTCCATACAGACAAAGGAAGTTCAGTCACATAGCAACCAACCTTTAACCAATGCTACTCCCTTATTTCGCCTCTACTTACAAGGAAGAAAACAATAGGACTATTTCTGCTGATTTTTCTCGATTAGTATGACGTTAACAGAAGCATAAGCTTTTTAACAATAATTTGTTGCGAGATCATCGTGTCGTATTCTTGAAAGATATTACATTTAAATACCAAGTTTTGTTTTTAACGGTGTTTTCATTTATGAGCTATGCTGCCCAGTGACACACACACACACACACACACACGGACACACACGGATATTTTTCTAGCAGTGCTTTTTTTGGATTCAAGGTTCCTCAAAACATATATTTCTGGTGAAATTTCGGTATGGAAATTTTGGGTGCAATACAATACCCTCTGTACACACTATGCACATAGACGTATAGAGAAAGTAAAAATAGATCTATTTGTCATTTACAAATGTTTGAGTTATGATTTCCGAGATATTCTTTGTGGTTAGTCATCTGGTGGTGGCATCACGTACTGTGTACAACACGTTTTCAAGAGTATACATTGTAATAACCGCATACTTGGTTATTTAGACTTCTGAAATGATGGTGGTGAATAAAATAAAATACAACAAATTATGGCAACATAATCAGGATATAGGACGTGTAAATACTCCAAACTGGAAGAGAAATATTACACGTGATATTTGTTTATGAAATGATAAATATAAACATAAAGGTTAAATGATAGCAATTGCCTTCAGCATCATGACATGTTTTTCAGCAATATTTTTGTAATTACTTAAGGGGGAAGAGTGTTAATTAAATAAAGTGTTGATATGCAAAAATAATGTTTGTGTTTATCAGAGTTGTAATCACATCAGAGCGGTGATTAGTTTAATTACGATACGTGTCAGGTGCCTGTTAACTTGCGTGCTGGCGCAGTCACTGCAACCATAATTGTGAGCCAGGAACACCAGTCAAAACAACCACCGCAGATATCAACTCAATGGGTTATGAACCGTGTCCCTCTACACATCTGTCAAACTTAAGGGAATGTATGACTGAAAGTTTGGAATTCCAAACCACAAACGTTATACAGAGTGATTTATGTACAACTGAAACATTTGTTTCTTTAATTATTCCGTGGTAAATTCATTCCATTACCCAATTTTAGCTCCAAATTAAGCAGAATGTTCTGGAGTTTTGATTCCTTGTCACTAGAGGCGCAGATGTTTATGTTTTATTCCTAATCGCATTGTTGGCAGCTGTTTCGACATTTTGTTCTTGTGGTCAACGTGAAAATGCAGTACGATGTAGAGCTGAGTCAAGGATATTTTCAAAAAAGATGGCTCTACATGCCAAAGATAAAATGAATCCATGAACCCAATTGCAAGCTTTTTTGACAACCGCTTTCCAGGAACCTGTGGACACCGAGATCTCCGGATTTGACATCGCCGGACAGTGTTACGCCACACGTCCCCAGACATTGGACAATCTGAAGCACAGCATCACAAATGAGATTCAAGCTATTGACAACAGAGTCCTGCAACGAGTGGCCAATACGACGTGTTGAGTTCTGCCTTATACAGGATGGAGGACATTTTCAACATATGCTATAGAGGTAAATAATCTCCCAAAATTCCTCTACATTTTAGATATAACAAGTTGTCGCTAGAATAACACGTTTTGAAACGATTAAAGAAAGAAATGTGTCAGCTCTATATAAATCACCCTACATAATGCACATATGAGGTAAATTTCAGCCCTCTTGCTTTAACGGTTATGGTCAAAATTGTTTACGTTACTGTGACGTACTAAAAAGTCATTTATGACAAAACAATTAAAATGTTGTCTAATATTTTAAACTTAGGTTCACAATACATCTAATTTTTACTTTCTCTGTACGAACTATATACATAGTGTATAGAGAAGGTATTGCACTCCACCCAAATATTCGATAGCGAGATGTCACCGGAAATATATGTTTTAGCGTCCCCTGTATCCAACAAAAGAACATCTTCACAAAAAGGTCCGTGTGTGTGTGTGTGTCCGTGTCATTGAAATTTGTATAACTGGTAAACTGTAAGATGTAGGCTAAAGCTTGCAACACAAATAATGTAGATCACGACAAAACACACAGTTTATGCCAAATACATTATTTTCATGGAATTGACCGTTTTCGAGATGTACTTTGTTGTTAGTTTCAGCTTTAAAAAACTTATACTTTTCTCATACAGGAATTTATCAACTCGTGTCCATAAAAACAAGCAACTTCAGTCACTTAGCAACCAGCTTTGACTATCACTTTAACCTAAGGTACTACCTTACTTCACTTCAACTTACAAGGAAGCAAGTAATAAGACTATTTATGCTAATTTTTTGTGGATTAGCATGAAGTAAATAGAAGCACAAGCCAAGTGCAGTACTGCTTCACCTCAAATGCTTTGCTGTAGCTCCAGTTATGACATTTAAAATGGTACTTGATGGCCAATTATATATTTTTTGCTTTCTCTACACGTACTATGTACGTAGTATAAGAGAAGGTAATGTATTCGACGCAAAAACATTTCCGGATGGTACAGGAAATATACGTTCTAGGGTCTCCTGTGTCCAAAAACAGTATTTTTACTTTCTCTATACGCACTACGTACATAGTGCATAGAGAAGGTATTGCACTCCACCCAAAAATTCGATACCGGGATTTCACCGAAAATACATGTTTTAGGGTCCCCAATATCCAAAAAAAGCATTTTCACCAAAAGATCCGAGTGTGTGTGTGTGTGTGTGTCCGTGTGTCTGTGAACACGATAACTCAAAAACCAAAAGTCGGTAAAATACCAAACTTGGTATTTAAGATTAGTATCTTCCAGGGATGCGACACGAAGATTTAGAGAAAAATCCCCCTACCCCAAACTACCCTTTACATGGAACTTTTTTCGAAAATTTTGATTTTCTAAAAGATGGCTCCAACGATTTTGATTAAAATTTCGTGTATTAAAGATATTTACCTGACAAAAAAATGTATATCTTAAATTTTCTGGGAATAGCCTCCCAAGAGTAATTTATTGTGGATGAATTTTACCGAATTTTGAATAACTGCTAAACCGTAAGAGATGGGCAAAAACTTACAAAAAAAAAAATGTAGAGCACGTTAAAACACACAATTTATGTTATATACATTTTTTCGTGAGTTCGTCGTTTTTGAGACATTCATTATTTTTGGTTTCTGCTATGAAAAGCTTATACTTTTCTCATACAGGAACTTGTCAACTTCTATCCATATAAACAAAGGAACTTCATTGACATAGCAACCAGCTTTTGACTATCACTTTAACTTATGGTAGTCACTTATTTCGCTTCTACTTACAAGTTAGCAAGTAGTAAGTCTATTTCTGTTATTTTTTCTCTATTAGCAGCAAGTAAATAGAAGCATAAGCTTTTTAAAAATAATTTAATGCAGATATATAGAGAAAGCCATGTGAATGTAACACATCAGATTTTTACGGTAGTGTAACAATGTATAAGAGGAGAGTAGGTGTCCGATTTGAGAAGGTAAAGTTCGGGATGTTTCGTAAACACAATTTAGTGGTTCGAAAAACTCCGTACACAAAAGTGAAGCTGTGGAGAGGGTACAACTCCTTTAGCTGCGGGTTTAGTCCATTGCGGATGAGCAGGCCTTTATGTGACAGTTGACAGAGCATGAGCGGATACAAAGGTAGGGTCACAGCTGTGATGGAAAGTAACTAAGCTTTGTGCGTATGACAAATGGTCCCTGAAGTTCCGCTCACGGAGCTATGCAGGAAATGTTACAAAGTGTGGCGAGCATCATCAAAGCCTTTACACAGCTTCAGTTCTCTCATTGAGTCGACAATACAGGGCACTATTACTGACATTATCACACAATCTTTTGTATTCATTTTTACTTTCTCTATACGCACTATGTACTTAGTGTATAGAGAAGGTATTGCACTCCACCAAAAATTCGATTACCAAGATTTCACCGAAAATATATGTTTTAGGGTCCCCTGTATCCAAAAATGTATTTTCAAAAAGGTCCGGGGGTGCGTCCGTGAGTCTGTGAACACGATAACTCAAAAACGAAAAGTCGGTAGAATACCAAACTTGGTATTTAAGTTTACTATGCTCCAGGGATGCGACACGAAGATTTTGAGAAACATCCCCCCCAACTCCCTTTTAATGGAACTTTTTTCGAAAATTTTAATGTTCTAAAAATGCCTCTAACTATTTTTGATTAAAATATCGTATATTAAGGTTATTAATCTGACAAATAAAATGTATATTTTGAATTTCCTGGGAATGGCCTCTGAAGACTACTTTATTCTGGATGAATTTTTCATAACTACTAAACCGTAAGAGTTGGACAAAAACTTAACCCTCAAACAAACACACAATTTATGATATATACATTTTTTTCGTGGAGTTAATCGTTTTTGAGATGTTCCTTTTTCTTGGTTTCAGCTTTGAAAAACTTATACTTTTCTCACACAGGAATTTGTCAACTCCTGTCCATACAAACAAAGGAACATCAGTCACATAGCAACCAGCTTTTGGCTTTCACTTTAACCTATGGTACTCCCTTATTTCGCTTCTACTTACAATAAAGCAAGAAATAAGATTATTTCTGCTAATTTTTCTCGAATAGCATGAAATAAATAAAAGATAAACTTATGAACAATAATAATTTACAGAGATATAGAGAAGGTCATGCAAATGGAACACATCGGATTTTTAATTTCTCTATACGCACTATGTACATAGTGTATAGAGAAGGTATTGCACTCCACCCAAAAATTCGGTACCGAGATTTCACCGGAAATATATGTTTAGGGTCCCCAATATACAAAAAAAGCATTTTCACAGAAAGGTCCGTGTGTTTGTGTGAGTGTGTGTGTCTGTGTGTCCCTGTGTCCGTGGGTCTGTGAACACGATAACTCAAATACCAAAAGTCGGTAAAATACCAAACTTGGTATTTAAGTTTAATATCTTCCAGGGATGCAACGCGAAGATTTTGAGAAAAATCCCCCATTCCAAACTACCCTTTACATGGAACTTTTTTTCCAAAATTTTGATTTTCTAAAAAATGGCTCTAACGATTTTCCTTAAAATATCCTATATTAAAGACATTTACCTGACAAATAAACTGTGCATCTTGAATTTTCTGGGAATAGCCTCTAAAGACTACTTTATTCTGGGTCAATTTTACGGAATTTTGCATAACTGCTAAACCAAAAGAGGTGGACAAAAACTTGCCACACAACACATGTAGAGCACTTTAAAACACACAATTTATGATACATACATTTTTTCGTCGAGTTGATTGTTTTTTAGATATACGTTGTTTTTGGTTTCAGCTTTCAAAAACATACTTTTCACATACAGAAATTTAACAATCTCTGTCCATACAAACAAGGAACTTTAGGCACATAGCAACCAGCTTTTGACTATCTCTTTAACCTATGGTACTCCCTTATTTCGCTTCTACTTACAAGGAAGCAAGTAATAAGACTATTTCTACTAATTGGTTCTCGATTAGCATGAAGTAAGTAGAAGCATAGGCTTTTTAACAATAGTTTGTTGCAGAGATGTAGAGAAAGTCATGTGAATGGAACACATAAGATTTTTATAGAAGATATTATTAGCTGTAAACAGTATATTACTTCTGATACATCTAAAGTCACTAAGAGTATGTCGGACCGATAACTTAAGTTCTTCCGGAAACTGTGTTTCGGATTGGGTTGGACACGGCGGGCAGTGATTTTCAACATCCATGGGAGATTAGGTGCATCTGAGCAGAGATTGTGACAATATTAATGTCGGATATGTGGAGTCAGACTGAAAAATGCCATAGCCGGGATCTGAACCAATAAATTTAGATCACTTTGTGGTTTACCGGGAGTCAGTTGAGACATTACTGCTCTGCCGGAATGTTGCAATGGTAGCTCAGTGGAAGAGCAACCGGCTAGAGACCTGGTGCTCCTTGGTTCAAATCCCGGCTATGACGTTGAATTTTTCAGTCTGACTCTACCTACCGAACTCCTGTCGTACACACGGCTTGTGTGAAAAATAAACAATTAAATGAATACCAATTGACCATAATAATTGGCTATACTAAGAGCTATGGGACTTAAAAGTACCTAAGACATTGTAAGCCGCCATAATTTGAGATCACCTTGTAGTATACCTGGAATTTAATGCTATGCCGGCATGTTGCAATGGTAGCTCAATGGTACAGTAACCTGCTAGAGACCAGGAGATCCGTGGTACAAATCCCGGCTATTACGTTGCATTTTTGCGTCTGACTCCACTTTTTCAACTGTCCTACACACGGCTTGAGTTACCGGAGTGCAAGTGGGTAGCTATAAATGTTTCTGCTTCATAGTGAAGCAAGAGGAAGAGGTGGCCAAACTGCCCCGTATTTGACGTTAGCAGACAACCCTTGGTACAGTAAAAGAGCCGCAGGTATCAACGGGGCAGGCCAATGCAGTGCTGATAGGCAGAGCTCGTTTTCGTTTCCTAAGCGCACTCAGCTACGAACACACAAAGCTGTCTGCAGTATAAAGAGAGGGTTTTGTAGCGTAAAAATGCACATATTGAGGTATAATCTGTTTCAAAAGTAGCTCATTACATGTATTGGCATTATATACATCGTTCTAATTCACAAAGTAACACGATAAAACAGTTATTTCATAATATGGTTAGCAAATAAAAATGGTTTGAGCATTTACATATAAAAGCATAAAGCTCGATACAGAAACTTCAGTAGCATAACGTGCAAAGATTTGAAAACACAATGAACATAAATCAACCAAATGCACTCAGAATTCATTACAATGAATTACATAATACATCTTTACTAAATCGTAAGAAAAAGCTCTCTTCCTGTCATTCAAAATATGTTATAATCATTCACAAGTTTTCTGGTGTCGAACAATTTTCTTATTTTCGACATTTTTCAGTATTTCCTAATAAATCTTCTAGCAGGAAGTGAACGAGGCCAGGCAGGGAGCTATGCTAGATAGTGTAATACGTTTCAAAATGGACTGTACAGACCACGCCTACTCCATCACCTCCTAGTTATACTCTAAGTGCACCGAACCTCAATCCGGCAGTTTCCTGATCAAGTTCTACTCATAAGCAAGAGTGGTAAATGAACGGTGGTTTAGTCAGTTCATCATATACCAGTTTTAATTTGAAATAGCCCCGTTGAGTCCTGCAACCCTTCTACGCACGGCGGGATATCTGTCAAATACGGGGCAAATGGGCCCCGTATTTGACAGATGTAGTACACTGACATGACTCTCTTCAGCTGTTCTACAAATTCTTTAAATAAGACTATTCTTCCTTCTATACAATGCTAATCGAAATAATCATTAGCAGAATGTTCTTCTTATTTAGTTCCTTATAAGTAGCAGGGAACTAAGGGAATACGCTTGACTAAACTGACAGTCAAATGTTTTAAAAGCAGTCGTTATGCATCTGTCATTTCAAATTGCTTATTTGTTGGTCAGGAGTAGAACAAAATGAAAAGGACGCTTCCTAAGAAAAGTATAAGTTCTTTACAATTGAAGCCAATAATAAGGAATATCTTGAAAATGAATAACTCCAAGAAAAACATGTATATGACATAAATTGTGTTTTTCAACGAGATCTACATATTTTGTGTAGTACGTTAGTATCTATTGCGTATGGTTTACTAGTTATGCAAAATAAAGCAAAATTTATCCAGAATAAAGAGATCCTGAGAAAATTCAAGAAAAACATTTTAACTGTCGTGTACATTTTATTAATATACAGTATTTTAATCAAAATCATTAGAGCACTTTTTTGAGACAGTCAACATTTTTGAAAACAGTTCCATCTAAAGGGTAGTTGAGGTGGAGGGATTTTCTAGAAAATCTTTGTGTCGCATCCCTGGAAGGTACCAAACTTAAATACAATGTTTGGTATTTAACGATCTTTTCGTTGTTGTACTATGCTGTCCATAGGTACATACACACACACACACAAACAGGGCTATTTTTCGAAAACTGTTTTTTTTTATTCAGAGGGTCTCAGAGCATATATATATATAATCTAATGTGCTGTATTCACATGAATTTATCTAAATCTCTGTAACAAAGCTCATTCTTCCACTTCATGGTAATCCAGATAAATATTAGCAAACGTGGTTTTATTATTTTGTTCCCTATAAGTAGAGGAGAAACAAGTGAATACACTAGGCTAAACCGACAGTCACATGTTTTAAAATGTGGTTGCTATGGGATAAAAATTCGTTGCCGGGTGTTGACAAGTTTCCATATGAGAAAAGTATAAATATTTTAAAACTGAAACTAATAACAAGGAATATCTCAAAAACGGTCAAGTCCACGAAAAAATGTATATAACATAAATTGTGTGTTTTAACGCGTTCTGCATGTTTTGTTTAGTAAGTTGTATACCAGTTATGCAAAGTTCTGCAAAATGAATTCAGAAAAGTCAAGATATTCCTTTTATTTGTCATAGAAATGTAATTAATATACGATATTTTAATCAAAGTCATTTTTGAGAAAATCAAAATGTTAGAAATGTCTTCCATGCAAAACATTGTTAGGGGGGAGGGTTTTTCTTGAAAATCTTCCTGTCACATCCTTGGAAGATACCAAGCTTAAATACCAAGCTTGGTATTTAACGGTCTTTAAGTTTCTGAGCTATGCTGTGCACAAACGCAAACACACACAAACACACACACACACAAACACACACAAACACACACATACATATGTACAATGACAGAATATTTTTATAAAAATGTTTTCATTTAGGGGGTGTCAGGAGGCCGGTGAAATCTCGGTATAGAATTTATAAATGTAATAAAAGACCTTCTCTATACACTATGTACATGGTACGTGTAGAGAAAGTAAAATAAAATATAAATAATCTAATGAATAATCTGAATAAAACAAAGTTTATAACATATACGTCGGGCACTGATTTATACACACACAGATAACACGAACTTTTTGAAACATTTTTTTTTTATTCAGGGGGACCCAAAACATGAATTCCCGGTGAAATCTCGGTATCGAAGTTTTCGGTGCATTGCAATACCTTCTCTCTACACTATGTATATAGTACGGGTAGAGAAATTATAAATGCTTTTTATGGACACACGGGACCCTAAAACACATATCTCCAGTGAAATCTCGACATCAAAACTTTGGGTGGAATACAATACCTTCTCTATCCACTATGAACGTTGTACATACGGGGCTATAGGACGTAAAATAATTCCTCAAATCAAAACAAAATTGTAACTTTTCAGCCAGTTGGCAACGTTTTTGAATAATGTAGCAAATATTATGTTCTAACTCTGGAATCTCAAAGGAAATAAAGTAAAGAACACGGGGACCACAAAATTCTAACTGAGGGGAAAACTTGAACATTTCCTTTTTTTCTGCTGCAGTTAATAAAAGTTTTGATAAAGATTTGAGATTTAAGCCTTAACTCCAATATTATCAGCTTCGCCAGCACCTTCCCTCCGACTCACGCCCTCGGCGTCGCATCTCAAAAGTTGCACTCGCTATTACGTACTGCCTTTTAAATAGTTTCCTGATTCGGCTTTACGTGTGCGGAATAGCAAATTACGCGGTTGAAATCCCGCCATGATCAGCCAGGAAAATTTGCCACCACTGCGCTTTCTACCCTTCCCACTTGCCAGAAAGAAACTTTTCTTACGTTAAGAGAAAAGTTTTTATCGCGCTTCCAACATGCGAAAAAAAAGAGGAATTTACTTGCAAATACGCTATCTGAAGACGAAATATTTGTAACCGTTGTAAGCCTGCTCCAGTTAGAAATGTAAGTTTATAAAACAAAGTGCAAAGAATTCATTACAAGTACAGTGTGGGCTAAAATCGGAGTGGGGTATGGAGCAATACATCAAACTCATTAGAGAGGGGCTCTCGTGGACTAGACTAGGAGCATGGAGGAGAATAAAAATTACTGGCGAGAATAGTATAAAAATCTACCCCATTTGCTAGGAGGAATGTAGGGAAAGGAGGAATGAAGGGAAAAATATTTACCGCGAATGTAGAACTAGAAGCATGTTGGACGCTGCTGGCAGGCACGGAAGACATGGACAGACTAGGTAAATTTATACATAAAGTAAGACAGCTGAGATGTGAGCCAATAGAGAAGAGGATGGGGGAAATAAGAATAGCTAAACAAAAGTGATGATGTTTTACAAACATATTTTATGTCCTACTTATGTCACTGTTGTGTTCTTTTATATGTTGCGTTAAGGCTGGGAAAATGTTCGTATTGCATCCTTGGAAGATACCAAACTTAAATACCTAGTTTGGTATTTAATGGTCTTTACGTTTTTGAAGTATGCTCTCCAAAGACACACTCACACACACAGACACAAACACACACCTTTTTCCAGAAATGCTTTTTTTGTACTCGCGGGGTCCTAAAACATGTATTTCCAGTGAAAACTCCACATCAAATTTTTGGGTGGAATACAATACTTCTTTATCCCTATGTACATTGTACATACGGGGCTAGAGAAAGTAAAAAATCTGATGTGTACCACTCACATGACTCATTGTAATTAAAATTAATTTATATCTCGTATATTTAAGATATTTACTTGACAAATAAGATGTATGTTTTAAATTTTCTGGGAATAGCCTCTTAAGACTACTTTATTCTGGATGAATTTTACGGATTTTTGCATAACTGCTAAATCGTAAGAGATGGACAAAAACTTATCACACAGAAAATGTAGAGTACATTAAAACACGTAATTTATGTGTTATACATTTTTTCGTGGAGTTGATCGTTTTTAAGATATTCCTTGTTTTTAGTTTCAGCTTTGAAAAACTTTTACTCTTCTCATACAGGAATTTGTCAATTGCTGTCCATACAAACAAGGGAACTTCAGTCACATTGCAACTAGCTTTTGACTATCACTTTAGCTTATGGTACTCCCTTTTTCACTTCCACTTACAAGGAAGCAAATAATAAGACTATTTCTGCTATTTTTTTTCTCCATTAGCATAAAGTAAATAGAGGCATAAGCCTTTTAACAATAATTTGTTGCAGAGATGTAGAGAAAGGCATGTGAATGGCACACATCAGATTTTTTATGTTAGTCTACCCATGGTGACATACCCATGTCTTCCTCCCCTCAGTGAAGGTCGATTTTTTGTGTTCAGGCATCGATGAGCTTAGCCGGTGCATCACCGAACATCAAGGAGGTATGTACACACTTTTACCCTTTTTGTTTATCTATTGGTCATATGACTGGAAATTTCTAGAAGCCATCGCACGTGTTCACAAGTTAACTCCAGTATAACAATGCGAATTTTCACATCCAAGATTCTTCCACAGAACTCGTTTCCACTAGCACAGGTGTAACAAACATAGCTGCGATTTCAGAAGAACTTGCCGCCGGCACAGGTGTCCACTAACGCATGTATGCCAACAATAAGGTTTGACTTACGAAATACTGACTTGCACTTTCAGTGATTACGGCCGCCGCAGTGATTTCTTCGTGACTAATAAAATAAACCTCTTTAATTTTCCAAGAATGGCCTATTAATTTTTCTTCCCTCCAAATGGGTGTTCCTTAATTTTAAAACAGTAAGTTATAGAGAAAACCTTACTATTCAAAATCATAAATTTGTAAAAAAAATATATTTCTTATAAAGAAACAATGATTTTCGAAACATACCTCGATTTTTTTGTTAAAATAAAAAGAAAACAAATATACACATTTCTCATAAAGAAAGTGGTCATTTGTTTTACTTTCTTCTGGACATAAAAAAGAGAATAGGATTTCAAGTTCATCACATAGCGACCACAGCTTAAAATATTTGAATATAACTAAAGTCTCCTGTATTATCTTTTCATCAACTACCCATAATGTAACATGTATGTCTGTAAAATCACCAAATTTAGGTGAAATACATATTTTGCAGAAATACGATTTCCGAGATATACCCCTTTTTGATTAAATTAATAAAATAAGTGCAATTTTGTCAATAGGGTTATTCGTTTTACTGTCTTCTGGAAAATAACAGATAAGTGCATTTCAAGGTCATCACATAGAGATCAGCTGTTAAAAAGATAGAATATAACTAAAACCCACTGTGTTCCCTTTCTATTAATGAGCCTATAAGGAAATATGCAACAAACCTTTTCTAAGCGTTTATCTGATTTAATATGAAGTAAATAGAGGAATAAACCTTACTAAGAATAGTGACAGAATGGATAGGGAAGGTCATGTTACCTTAGCACTGGAATTTTTACTTCCTCTGTTACCTTTTAGTTACTTTGAGTTATTTACGTGTGTGAAGTCGACATATTGCCAGTGAAAAGGGCTGCCAACTTGCCAGTATTAGTGTAAGAACGTCGCTCTTGTTATCTCGAGATAGCCTCACGTTTAATTCTCTCGCACGTTGCTGGGAATAACCCTTTGTAAGAGGCACTTAACCTTCAGGATAGAGGAGCGTGGTGCCCGCGTTGCAAGTGACGTAATTTCCAAAAGTAAAAGCGTTTCACAAAAGGGCTCTCACACTTTACCTTATATAGAAATAGTGTCCTCATATTATGAAATCCATGCTAATATTACAAAGAAACGGTTCTAATCGTGTATGTATGTAACCGTAAAAAAATCTCTGTTCCATTCACATGACTTTCTCCACATCTCTGTAACAAATTACTGCTAAAAATCTAGATAGCAGAAATAGTCGTATTACTTGCTCCCTTGTAACTAGAAGCGAATAAAGAGAGTACCATAGGTTGAAGTGATAGTCAAAAGCTGGTTGCAATGTGACTGAAGTTCCTTTGTTTGTATGGACAGCAGTTGACAAATTCCTGTATGAGAAAAATAAAAGTTTTTCAAAGCTGAAACAACAAACAAGGAATATCTCAAAACGAGTAACTCCACGAAAAAATGTAAATTACATAAATTGTGTGCTTTAATGTGTTCTACATTTTTGTAAAGTTTATCTAGTATAAAGTAGTCTTCAGAGGCTATTCCCAGGAAATTAAAGATATACATTTTATTTGTGAGGTAAATATCTTAGCACACGGTATTTGATTCAAAATCCTTAGAGCTATTTTGTGTGAATCAAAATTTTGGAATAATTTACATGTAAGGGGTAGTTGGGAGTAGGAGGAAGTTCTTATTGAAAAGCTTTGTATGGCATCGTTTTATTTGTCAGGTAAATATCTTTAATATACGGTATTTGAACCAAAATCGTTACAGCCATTTTTGAGAAATACAACATTTTTTAATTGTCTACATGTAAGGGGTATTTGGGTGTATGGAGATTTTTTTGAAAATCTTCGGGTGTTATCCTTGGAAGAAACTTAACTTAAATACTAACTCTGATATTTAACCGAAATTTCATTTTTGGACCACGCTGTCCACAGACAGACAGACAAACACACACAGACATGCTTCTAAAAACTCTTTCTTTTTTGTATTCAGGGGTTCTTAAAACGTGAGCTTGCAGTGAAATTTCAATATCAAAATTTTATTTTGAATATAAGACTTTTTAATCCACGATGTTCATTATACATACGTGGTAGATAAAGTAAAAATACCATATGGAACATTCGCATAACTTTCTTTACCTAAGCTGCAATAAATTATTCTTAAAGAAGCTAATACACGCTTATCAAGATAAACATTGTAGAAAGGCTTTATTGCTTATTATATCCTTGTATCAGGGTCATATTGAAACACGGTATGGTGAAACGATATTCATAAACTGTAAAAGACGGTCGTTATATGAAAATATTGTAAAAACCTTGTCTTTGCTTGAACAGGATGAAGAAATTTGAGAAATGTTTGACGTTTGAGAAAATTGAAAAAATAGCAAGTAATGTGTTGGAAATGGTTAGCTCCATACAAGGTATACTATGTAGAAAACATTTGTGTTTGAACAAGATCTATGTACATTTTTTGTGTCGTAAGTTTTTGTTCATGTCTTGCAACTTATTATTTGTCAAAAGCAGTTCAGAAAATTCAAGATATGCATTTATTTATCATAAGACATCTTTAATAAACTGAATTTTAATCAAAATCGTAGGAGCCACTATTAAGAAAATCAGCATTTTCGAAAAATTTTCCATGTGAAGGTTAATTTGGGGTGAAGGTTTTATTGAAAGTCTTCATATCGAACATAATATCAGATTTGATATTTCCAACTTTTCGTTTTTGATTTATGCAGTCCAATGACAAACGTACACACAAACGCGTGGGCGCGGACCTTTTTCTAAAAATGTTTTTTTTTGGGGAATTTAAGTGACACTTTCTGTACATCTCTGTAACAAATTAAAAGTTTATGCTTCTATTGACTTCATGCTAATCAAGAAAAAATTAGCAGAAATAGGTATATTACTTGCTTCCTTGTAAGAAGAAGCAAAATAAAGGAAACCATAGGTTAAACTGATAGTCAAAAGCTGGTTGCTACGTGACTGAAGTTCCTTTGTTTGTATGGATAGGAGTTGAAAACTTCCGGTATAAGAAAAGTATACATTTTTCAAAGCTGAAACCAAAAACAACGAATACCTTAAAAACGATCATCTCCACAAAAAAAAAAAAAAAAAAAAAAAAACATATATAGCATAATTTTCTGTGCAGTAAAATTTTCTCCATCTTTAATGATTTTGCAGATATGCAAAAGTTTGTAAAATTCATCGAGAATAAAGTAGTCTTCAGAGACTATTCCCAGAAAATCCAAGATATAAATTGTATTTGTCAGATAAATATCTTTAATATACGACATTTTAATCAAAATCGTTAGAGCCATTTTTTAGAAGGTTAAAATTTTTCGAAAAAAGTTCCATGTAAAGGGCAGTTGGGGGTGGGGGATTTTCTTTAAAATCTTCGTGTCGCATCCTTGGAATATACCAAACCGAAATATCAAATTTAGTTTTTAACGGACTTTTCATTTTTGAGCTATATTGTCCAGAGGCACACAGATACACACACACACACACACACACACACACACACACACACACACACGGACCTTTTTCTAAAAATATTTTTTTTTTTTGATTCAGGTTTTCGGTGAAAACTCGATATCGAATTTTGGTTGGAATACAATACCTTCTCCTTTCACTATGTACATAGTTCGTATAGAGAAAGTAAAAATGCTTTTTAGGAACTCAGGGGATCCCAAAAGGTATATTTCCGATGAAATCTTGGTATCGAATTTTTGGGTGCATTACAATACCTTATCTATCCCTATGTACATTGTACATATGAGGCTAGAGAAAGTAAAAATTGATCACTCAGTAATCATGTTTTAAATAACCGCTGTAAGGTACAGAATTGATAACATTAAAATAAGACAAATAAATTCCGCAATATTTGTTTTGCAATGCACTCATAAACAGGAAGTGGAATCAGAAATATAACAGCGATATTTCTTTATCCATCGCTTCATGAACACACCGTTAGAGCATATAAATACTGCTCTGTAATGTATTACTATAGTATATGTGACATTGTGGAGGGTGAAGAGGAAAATATAACTGCAGCAATTATGGTATATGCGTGCGAAAATTGTAAAATGCGTTGATGTGTCACCAAACACATGAAAATCATTAATGATTAATGTATTATGAGCCATGTTACAACATTTACTGGTACTTTCATTGGCTGAATGATAAATCTTATTATGTGTCTGAAAGGATATTACATCACCAACGCCTCCAAAAATTATATTTTTACTTTCTCTATACGCACTATATACATAGTGTATAGAGAAGGTATTGCACTCCACCCAAAAATTCGATACCGGGATTTCACCGGAAATATATGTTTTAGGGTCCCCAGTATCCGAAAAAAGCATTTTCACCAAAAGGACCGTGTGTGTGTGTGTGTCTGTGTCCGTGTGTCTGTGAACACGATAACTCAAAAACCAAAAGTCGGTAAAATACCAAACTTGATATTTAAGTTTAGTATCTTCCAGGGATGCAACACGAAGATTTTGAGAAAAATCCCCCATCCCCAACTACCACTTACATGGAACTTTTTTCGAAAACTTTGATTTTCTCAAAAATGGCACTAACGATTTTGATTAAAATTTCGTATATTAAAAAATTTACCTGACAAATAAAATGTATATCTTAAATTTTCTGGGAATAGCCTCTGAAGAGTAGTTTATTCTGGATGAATTTTACTGAATTTTGAATAACTGCTAAACCGTAAGACATGGCCAAAAACTTACTACACAAAACATGTAGAGCACGTTAGAACACACAATTTATGTTATATACATTTTTTCTTGAGTTCGTCGTTTTTGAGACATTCCTTATTATTGGTTTCTGCTATGAAAAACTTATACTTTTTTCATACAGGAACTTGTCAAGTTCTATCCATATAAACAAAAGAACTTCATTGACATAGCAACCAGCTTCTGAGTATCATTTTAACGTATGGTAGTACCTTATTTCGCTTCTGCTTACAAGGAAGCAAGTATTAAGACTATTTCTGCTCATTTTTTTCTCATTAGCATAAAGTAAATATAAGTATAAGCTTTTTAAGATTAATTTGCTGTAGAAATATAGAGAAAGTCATGCGAATGGTACATGTCTGATTTTTATCACTTGTGTTCTATAGGTATGTCCTTTATTGGATATATACATTTAATTATTCCACGAACAATACAGGTGTCCATCAACTAGTAACTATTTAGTGATTAAGGAAACTTTTCTTCACAGGTAGATTACTGAGCAGAATTTTCACTACTCCTGTGGTGTTGGCACATGGCGTCTACATGGAGCTCAGAGCGATGATTTACAACAAAGGTTTGAACGGAAATTTAGACAATTTTGGTTTACTCAAAAAATGGCTCTGACGATTTGGTTAAAATCTCTTATATTTAAGATATTTTCATGTTAAATAAAATATATGTCTTAAATTTTATGAGAATAACGTATAAATGTCTCTTTATTCTGGAGGATTTTTCTTTAATTTTGTATAACTGGTAAACAGTAGCATATAGAGAAAAAATCTGATGTGTTACACTCACATGACTTTCTCTAGCCAATCTACAAACTTCTTACATGAGATTATTCTTCTTTCTGCACCTTGTTAATCCAGATATTCAACACAATATTCTTATTTCTAAGTTCCTTATAAGTAGGAAGAAAATAAGGGAATACACTAGACTAAACCGATAGTCAAATGTTTGAAAAGCTGTCGTTATGCGATTGTCATTACAAATCGCTTCTTTTCTTGGCCAGGAATAGAACAGAAGAAAAACGGACACTCCCGTCTGAGAAAAATATAAGTAATTCACAACTGAAACTAATAACAATGAATACCTCGAAAACGGTAAACTCCACGAATAAAATGTATATGACGTAAGCTGTGTATTTTAACAAGGCCTACATTTTTGTATAGTAAGTTCTTGTCTATCTCACACAGTTTACCAGTTATGCCAAATTAAGCAAAATTCATCCAGAATAAGCAGGTCTTTAGAAGCTATTCCCAGAAATTTAAAGATATACATTTTATTTGTCAGGTAAATATCTTTAATATACGATATTTTAATCAAAATCATTAGAGCCATTTTTAAGAAAATCAAAATTTTCGAAAACATTTCCAAGTAAAGGGTAGTTTGAGGTGGAGGGATTTTTCTCAAAATCTTCGTGTCGCATCCCTGAAAGATACTAAACTTAAATACCAAGTTTGGTATTTTGGCTACTTTTCGTTTTTGAGTTATCGTGTTCACAAGCACACGGACCTTTTTCTGGAAATGCTTTTTTTGGATTCAAGGGGTCCTAAAACATGTATTTCCGGTGAAATCTCGACTTCGAACTTTTGGGTGGAATACAATACTTCTCTATCCCTATGTACATTGTACATACGGGGCTTGAGAAAGTAAAAATTACTGCGCAAAAGAGTAGCGCTCCTTAAAACAAACAATTTATGTGATATACATTTTTCTTTGGTTTGACCGTTTTCGAGATGTTCCTTGTTATTGGTTTCAGTTTTAAACTACTTAAAGCTTTTTCATACAGGAATTTGTCAACTCCTGGCCGTCCAAAGAAACGGATTTCAATCCTATAACAACGACATTTTAAAACATTAGACTGTCGGTTTTGCTCTTCTACTAATAAGGAACTAGGGAAATGGAATTTTATTTATGAACGCTCTTTAACTGCTGTGGTTCTCAGTGTCCCATTCTGTAGTGGTCAGGATAGTTTGCTTAATTTTAATCAGAGGCCTCTTTATCAGGCTTGAAGTTTTTTTAGGTGCTGTAAATCTACGACACGTGACCAACGCTTTACTTTCCGAAGGAAACCATGATAAGGATTTTTATACCCGAAAAAATCCAATGAACTTCGCCGGGTTTAAACCCGTGACCTAGAGTATATGGAGTTAGCATGCTATTACATCATGGAGGGCGAGTATAAGGAACAAAGTAATAAGACCATTTCTGCTAGAGTTTATCTTGATTAGCAGAAGTAGATAGAGCTTAGCAACAATACTTTGCTATAGAGGTATAGAAAAGGCATATGAATGGAATATGTCATGATTTACCGGTTATGAAAAAGTCAATCAGAATGAAGAGGAATACAGATAACTGAAATGTAATGAAAAACCCATGTGAAAGGTAGTTTGGGGTTAAAGGTTTTCTTAAAAATCTTTGTGTCGTATCCACACAAGATCCTTAACCTAAATATCAAGAATGTGTCTAACCTACATCTCCTTTTGGTTATTCAGCTCTTCTCCTCTCTCCTTTCCTCTCTCTATATGTTTCTCTCGCATATGCTTTTCCCTAGAATCCTTTTTTTCGAATTCAGCGAGCCTCTGGGATAATGTCGATATCGAACTTTTGGGTATAAGGGAAAACTTCCCTATTTAATATAAAGTTGATTCCGCACTAAGGCAAATTCGCCTGGCGATGCTATGTTCCCGCAGTACAGTAAAGGCAGAGAAGTTGCCGTCGGTCACGGCAAACAAGAACTTAACATTTTAGTCTCTTTTAATACATGCGTAATAGAAAATCAATTAATTAAGATGAAAATTACTTAAGTAATGTAAAATATAATTATGATCTGTAGCGTCCTAGCTATTGGGTTACTACATCTGTTGTTAGCTTTTCATTAATATTATTTACTTTATTAAAATGAAATTGTGCATTAGATGATTATTGAAGCCAACATTCATAATTATTGATAACAATAAAAAAAGGAAAGGGCGGCACCATGGCCAAGTGTTTAGATGGCTCGTCTCCTACCTAGGCGGCCCCGGTTCGATCCAAGCAAAAATTTAAAGTTTTAATTGGATAGAAAAAAATTAATAAAGGATCTACATTCATTTTTTTTTAATTCTATTTATTCCTGCATATGGGATTTGTGATAGACAAGCGGTGCCTGGATAGGTTTTCTCCTCCAGGTCCTCTAGTTTCCGCCGCCACTCATTCCACCAATTGTTCCATCATCACCTTTCCTATCGACTATTTCGCTTGAATTTCATATCATCTACTTCCTCACGCTCATGTCTGGCTACGGGCCGATCACTCGTTCCAGGTTCTCCATTCTGTGGTTTCGTGCCGCTGGCACAGACTTCTAACGCTTAGTCATTCGCTTGGAAGTCCTAGGTGGGTGTCAGTACTAAACATGGGGAGTGTGACTAGGAAAATAAAAATAGAAGAAGAAGGATTTATTATCTATTTAAGTTTATATATAATTGTTTACAAGATGTAACATAATAAATAAATAAGCAGTTTCAATTTCGTATCCCAACTAATCGCCTTTTATCTTTTATTATTTGCTTTGCTTTGACAATATTAGAAGAGTATTT
The DNA here is from genome assembly GCA_030762935.1 of Hymenopus coronatus. NCBI lineage: Eukaryota > Metazoa > Arthropoda > Insecta > Mantodea > Hymenopodidae > Hymenopus > Hymenopus coronatus. The sequence continues at coordinate 79,122,958 of CM060885.1, forward strand.
AAAAAATCTGATGTGTACCATTTACATGACTTTCTCCATATCCCTGCAACAAATAATTCTTAAAAAGCTTATACTTCTATTTACTTTATGCTAATCAGAAAAAATTAGCAGAAATAGTCTTATTACTCGCATCCTTGTAAGTAGAAGCGAAATAACGGACAACCGTAGGTTAAAGCGATAGTCAAAAGCTGGTTGCTATGTCAATGAAGTTCATTTGTTTATATGGATAGTAGTTGACAAGTTCCAGTATGAGAAAAGTATACGTTTTTCATAACAGAAAACAAAAATAAAGAATGTCACAAAAACGACGAACTCCACGAAAAAAATGTATATAACATAAAGTGTGTATTTTAATGTGCTCTACATTGTTTGTTTAGTAAGTTTTTGTCCATCTCTTACGGTTTAGCAGTTATTTAAAATTCAGTAAAATTCATCCAGAATAAACTACACTTCAGAGGCTATTCCCAGAAAATTCAAGATATACATTTCATTTGTCAGGTAAATATGTTTAATATCCGAAATTTTAATCAAAATTGTTAGAGCCATTTTTGAGAAAATAAAAATTTTCGAAAAAATTTCCATGTAAAGGGTAGTTGGGGGTGGGGGGATTTTTCTCAAAATATTCGTGTCGCATCCCTGGAAGATACTAAACTTAAATACGAAGTTTGGTATTTTACCGACTTTTCGTTTTTGAATTATCGTGTTCACACACACACACACACACACACACACACACACACACACACACACGGACCTTTTTGTGAAAATGCTTTTCTTGGATATTGGGGACCCTAAAACATCCGGTGAAATCTCGGTATCGACTTTTTGGTGGAGTGCAATACTTTCTCTATACACTATGTACATAGTACGTATGGAGAAAGTAAAGATCTGATCTTTTCCATCATACAATCTGTATCCGTTCTACTACCACATTTTTTATCTACATCTCCCTAATCAAGATGAACAATACCAGAAATTGTTTTATATTCACTTTCTTGTAGGTGAAAGGGAAATAAGGAAATACAATAGGCTAAAACAATAGTACAATTCTTTATAGATAGATAGATACTTTATTTCACTGCTTAGGGCGTGGCCCGGTGGCAGCGCTGTCAATGTAATAATACAATGAGTTAAATAAACAATAATGTGAATAATACACTGTTAAAATGCCAATGACATCATAGTATACTAATATATACATAATTGTAACAACAGTAATAATAACGCAATATTTTTATTTACTATCCTGACTATGAATTACTCTTCTTTAGTCTCTTTTTAAAACTATTTACACTTTGAGGCAAAGTCTCCAGTAAATCTGCAGGTATTTTGTTCCATTCGTTTATTGTTCTATTTGTGAAGGAGAATTTACCTATGTCTGTTTTATGTTCCATATTTCTTATTTTTTCCAAGTGATGATTCCTCCCACAGTATAATGGCTTGGATATGTCTCTCCGTGCAGGCTCTCATAGGCTCTAAAAATTGCACATAGCCTTGCTCGTCTCGTACGTTTTTCTAGTGTTTCCCAGGAAGTAGCAGTGCTGGTATGATTTTCGAATCGTTTACTTCTGTCTACAAATTTAGCTGCTTTTTTGAACTCTCTCTAGTGCCAGTTGTTGCCCCACCCGATACGGATCCCAGCATGCAGCACTATATTCTAATATTGGTCGAACTAAAGAAGTGTATGCCAAATTTCGCGACTTTCCATTGCTGCGTTTTAAAATCCTCATTACGAAATGCAACGCTTTCCACGCCTTCCCAGTGATCGAATTTACATGTTCCCCCCATTCTAATCTTTGATTTAGTATTACCCCTAAATATCTGGTGCTATTTACTCTCAGTATTTTCTTATTGTCTAATTTATATATTACGTTTTCTACTATTCTTGCCCTTGAAAATATAATTGTTTTACACTTGTTTGGATTTATCTCCATTTTATTATATTTTGCCCAGAGTTGAATTTTGTTTAAATCTTCTTGTAGATCTATTGTGTCACATTTACCGCTAATATTTGTATAGATTATACAATCGTCTGCAAATAGGCGAATCTGAGATGTTATCCCTTCCCGTAAATCATTTATATATGCTAAGAAAAGCAACGGCCCGATCACGCTTCCCTGGGGCACACCAGAAGTTACATTTGTAGGAGACGATAATTTATTTTTCACCCGCACTCTTTGGGTTCGTTCGCTCAAGAATTCCCGAATCCAAGTTGTCACTCTGTTGTCTATTTGCAGATTACAAAGTTTTTTGATTAGTCGTCCATGAGGTACAAGGTCAAACGCTTTAGAAAAATCAATTATTATTGCATGTACTTTTCCACCCGCGTCAAGTGTATCGGCTACATCCTGACAAACAGCTACTAGTTGACTCTCACAAGAATGTCCGTTCCGAAAACCATGTTGGCCTATGAAGAGCCAAAGCGTTTTATCCCATTCGCGTCTTAAATATTGTGCTATAAGATGCTCAACTTGTTTGCTTACTACTGATGTCAAACTAACTGGTCTATAGTTTGCCGCATTTGTTCGATCCCCTGCTGTATAAATAGGCACAACTATAGCCTGCTTCCAATCTTGCGGTATACTTCCGTTATTTACTGTTACTTCGAATAGCCGCAGTATGTATGGAACGATTGCCTCCCCTTAATCTTAAGAAAGTCGCCCGAAATGCCATCTGGCCCGACTGGTTTATGTTTTTCTAATTTAGCTAACCGTCTTCTAATGTCCCTTGGTTTCACTGTCATAGGGGCCCTTCCGTTCTTTTAATACAGACATTGCTCTTTACTTGAAGCGATGTACCTATGTGATATTTACAAATCTTATGTGTTACAGTCACTTGACTTTCTCTAGCTCTTCTACAAATTTCTTACATGAGAGTATTATTCTTTCCACACAATGCTAATCGATATAAACATTAGCAGAATGTTCTTACTACTTAATTCCTTATAAGTAGCAAGAAAATGAAGGAATGCGCTAGGCTAAACCGATAGTCAAATGTTTTAAAAGCTGTCGTTATTCGATCTTCATTGCAAATCGCTTCCTTGCTTGGCCAGGAGTGGAACAAAAGAAAAACGGACACTTCCTATCTGATAAAAGTATAAGTACTCACAGCTGAAACCAAAAACAATGAATATCTCGGAAATGGTTACCTATACAACAAAAATGTCTGTTTTGATCAGATCAACATTTTCTGTGTAGTAAGCTTTTGTCTGTCTCTTACCGTTTAGCAGTTAAGCAAAGTTTATCAAAATTCATCTACAATAAAGAGCTCTTCAGAGGCTATTCTCAGAAAATTCAGGATATACATTTTATTTGGTATATAAATATCTTTAATATACGGGATTTTAATTAAAATCGTTAGAGCCATTTTTTAGAAAATCAAACTTTTAGAAAAAGTTCCATGTAAAGGGTAGTTGGGGGTAGGGGAATTTTCTTGAAAATCTTCGTGTCGCATCCTTGGAAGATACAAAATCTAAATACCAAGTTTAGTATTTAACGGTCTCTTCGTTTTTGAGCTATGCTGTCCACAGACACACACACACACACACACACACACACACACGCACACACACACACACACACGGACCTTATTCCTGCTAATTTTTTCTCAATTAGCATGAAGTAAATGGAAGCATAAGCTTTTTAACAATAATTTGTTGCAGAGTTGTAGATAAAGTCATGTGAATGGAACACATGAGGTTTTTTCGTAGAGTTCACTATTTTAAGATATTCCTAAATATTGGTTTCAGTTTTAAAATATTTAAAATATCCTCATGCGGGAATTGTTCAACCGCAGACAATTCAAAGAAATGACATGGTAACCAAGTTTCAGAATATTTTTTTCTTTATATAGCCTAAAGTTCTTTAATCTGACGTCATATTGACAATGAATAGAATTGATGAAATGATTTTGGTTTCCATGGAGCTTAAAGTTACTCGATATTCGCATTGTTAGGCTTAGGGAAAACCATATTCAGGTAACTCACCGCAAACGGATTCGAACTTACGACCTGTTGAATGTGAGGCAGCACACTACCACCCAGAAAAATCCCCCCACACCAAACTACCCTTTACATGGAACTTTTTTCGAAAATTTTTATTTTCTTAAAATGGCTCTAACGATTTTGATTAAAATATCATAAATTAAAGGTATTTACCTAACAAATAAAATGCTTATCTTGAATTTTCTGGGAACAGCTTCTGAAGACCTGTTTATTCTGGATGATTTTTTATTAATTTGGCATAACTAGTAAACCGTAAGAGATACACAAAAACTTACTATACAAATAATTTAGGTTTTATTAAAATACACAAGTTATGTCATGTACATTTTTCTCGTGGAGCTTACCGTTTCTGAGGTATTCATTGTCATAAGTTTCAGTTATGAAGTAATTATACTTTTCTCAGACAGGAGTGTCCGTTTCTCTTTTGTTCTACTCCTGGCCAAGAAAAGAAGCGATTTGTAATGACAATCGCATAACGGCAGATTTTAAAACATTTGACTATTAGTTTAGCCTAGTGAATTCATTTATTTTCTTCCTACTTACACGGAACTAAATAATAAAAAAGTTTTCCTAATGAGTACCACGATTAGCAAGGTGCAGAAAGAAGAAGAATCTTATGTATGAAGTTTGTAGAACAGCTAGAGAAAGTCATGTGAGTGTAACACATCAGATTTTTAAATTGCTTTTCTGCTTTACAATATTCTGCAAAGTGTAATTCCACTCCAGTATAATAATATATCCAGTTTGGGGACATCGAATACCTAAACCGTTGCGGTTAACTGGTTCAGAAAAAAAGGAATACGCCGCCGCGAATGTCTGGACGCTCTCCAAACACTGGTAATCATTAACAGGTTGTTTTCAGCTACAACAAAGGAAGACAAAGTGGCTGTCACACAAACCGAAACTGATAGCCAAGCGGACATGCGTGAGGATGTAGTGGGGTGTTATCGTGCCCAAGTCGGACTAAGACAACTCACATAACGCCCTCGGCAATGTGATCGCTCAAGCATGACACTTTGTGCTGACTCCAACAACCTTGATCGTCTTGCTGTACGAGGCGGGAGGTCCCAATAAACTGTCCAATAGCTTGCTTAACGTTTTACACTCCACATAAGTAATTACATTACATTAAAATCTTCGTGTTGCATTCTGGAAGATACTAAACTTAAACACCAAGTTTGGTTTAAATGGTATATTTTTGGGCTAGGCAGACACACACAGTCATGGATATTTTTCTAAAAATGTTTTTCGGATTCAGGAAACCTCAAAGCATATATTTACGTGAAATCTCCACATCAAAATTTTGGGTGGAATGCAACAGTTTTTATATCCACTATAAGTACTTTGTTCACGCGGGCTAGAGAAAATTCTGATGTGTTTCAATGACATGACTTTCTCTAACTACCAAACCAACTACTAGGCTCTGCTTTATTTCTCAAAATTTCTCCAGGAAGGCTAATACATTTGTCATATCGGTGTTCTAAATTAATTAAACCATCTCTGTACTGCGATTTATCAAGGTCTTCAAAACAGCTGTTTACCACATCAATGACGTCCTCGTTGCTGTGAAATTTTCATCCTGGGAACAGGTGGTGGCCACTGAGTGCTAGATCTGGTGAATAGGGTAGATGGTCAAGCAATTAAAATTTTAATTCGCACATTTTCCCATTGCAATGACTGAACGATGAATCATGAAACATGATTTTTTTTTTTTTTTTTTCTAAATGAGATATTTTTCTTTTCACCTCCTCACTCACAGGTTGCAGTAAGCTTGCCTAGTAGTCACCATTGATATTTCTACACTTTTGCAAGTAATCAATAAAAATAGTTTTCTGTGCATCCCAAAAAACACTCGCCATAACCTTGTTAGCTGACAAAATTGACTTTGCCGTTTTTGGAGTTGGTTCACCCGACGCAACCCACTGTTTTGGCTGTGATTTACTTTCTGGAGGGTAGTAATGTATCCAAGTTTCATCCAAGGTAATAAGCTGTGTCAAAGATTCACTGGGATTTTTACAGTAGTGCTCCACATTCTTAACAGAAACAGTTTTCCTTTGCAACTTTTGATCAGGTAACAACAAACGTGGCACCCATTTTACACAGACCTTGTGAAAGCCCAAAATATTACTTAAAATATTATCTCTACGTCCTTTTGATATGTTTACAGCCTTTGCTATCTCAAACGACTTTACTTTAATCTTCCAGCACTAAACGATGAATTGTTTTCATTGATCTCTGGAGTTATCACTTCTACAGGGCGTTCATCACTAGTGCTCGTACGTCCCATTTTAAACTCTGCAACCCACCTTTTAATCATTGAATATGAAGGGGCAGAGTCTTCAATGTTATATACATTTCCTTCTTGATGTCTTTAAACGTTAAGCCTTTCAAATGGAAGTATTTAATCACTGCTCGTTTTTCCAAATCCTCCATTTTCGTGAAAACTCTAAAGTTGTGTTATTTAAAAAGCTGTCATTCGAAAATTAAACAGACTATTGACCTGTAACTGGGATACAAGATAGTTCAACTATTCGATGCTATTGTCTAACTGGCCTAGTGGCGCCATATCTGTGTAAGGCCCGGGACGTCTTACAAGAAATTATTATTTTATATAAATCATCTAATCGAGATAACATTAGCGGAAGGAAATTATTACTTGCTTTCTTGTTAGTAGAAGTGAAATAAGGGAGTCCATATGTTAAAATGATATCCAAAAGCTGGTTGCTATGTGACAGAAGTTCCTTTGTTTGTATGGTTTGTTTTCCTTTGCAGTTGACAAATTCCTGTATGAGAAAAATATGTTTTTGAAAGCTGAAACCAAAAAACAAGGAATATGTAAAAAACGATCAACTCCACGAAAAAAATGTATGTAACATAAATTGTGTGTTTTAGCGTGCTCCACATTTTGTGTGTTTTAAGTTTTCGTCATTCTCTTACGGTTTAGCAGTTATGCAAAATTCCGTAAAGTTCATCCAGAATAAAGTAGTCTTCAGAGGCTATTCCCAGAAAGTTCAAGATATACATGTTATTTATCAAGTATATATTTTGATATACGATATGTTAATCAAAATCATTAGAGACATTTTTAAGTAAATCAAAATTTTCGAAATTGTTTCCACGTAAAGGGTAATTTGGGTTGGGTGGCTCTTTTTAAAAATCTTTGTGTCGCATGCTTGGACGATACCAAGCTTATATGCCAAGTTTGTTCTTTTCGTTTTTGAGCTATGCTGCCCAGAGGCACACAGACAGACAGACACACACGCACACGGACATTTTTCCAAAAATGCTTTTTTTTGGATTTAGGGGTGTAAAACATATATTTCCTGTGAAATCTCGGTATGGAATTTTTGGATGCAATACAATACCTTCTCTATTAATTATGTACATAGTAAGTATAGAGAAAGAAAAATCTAAAAACTCTTAAAAGCTGTCGCTATGCGATTGTCACTGAAATTCGTTTCTATTTCCAGGAGAAAAACAAAAGAGAGTTTAAAAGGATGGGCACTTCGCCTTTCAGAAAATTTGAAGTATTTTAAAATGTAAACGAATAAATAGAATATCTCTGAAATGGTTAGCTTTACAAGGAATCTATATCATACAAATGGTGTTTTTAAGGAGATCCACATGTTTGTGTAGTAATTTTTTATCGATCTAAAGACATTTAAAATGAAGAGGGCTTAAGAGGCTATTCACTTTTCTGGGTTGACCCATGATATTGGGGTCAGTTTTAAAATATTTATAATTTTCTCCAACGGGAAGTTCCGTTCGTCTTTATTACTGATCAGGCCAAGAAAACCGAATTTCAATGTCGTCGCATAGTGAAGCTTATTGTATTATTTACTTCATGGCAATCGAGAAAAAAAATATTAGAAATGGTCTTATTACTTGTATCATAGAAAATAGACAAAAATATAGAATTACCATAGGCTAAAGCGATAGTAAAATACTTTAAACGCTGGTTGCTATTTGCTTGTATGGCCAGGAGTTGAAAAATGCCCATGGGATACCTTCAAAACGGTTAACTCTTCATAAAAAATTATATAACATAAATTGTGTGTCTTGGTGAGCTCTACAGGTTTGGTTAAGTAAGTTTTTGTCTATCTCTTACGGTTTACCAGTTATGCAAAATTCTGTAAAATTCATCCAGAATAAATATGTCTTCAAAGGCTACTCCCTGAAAATGCAAGATATACATTTTACTTGCCATGTAAATATCTTTACTATACGGTATTTTAATTAAAATGGTTTGAGAAATTTTTGAGAAAATCAAAATTTCAAAAAAGGAATACATGTAAAAGTTAGTTGGGGGTTTTCTTTAAAATGTTCCTGTTGCATCCGAACTTAAATACCAATTTTGGTATTCAACGGTCTTTTCGTTTTTGACCTGTGCTATCCACAGACACGCAGGCACACACGGACCTTTTTCAAAGCAATTTTGGAATTCAGGGGCACTCAAAACATGAATTTTTGGAGAAACTTGGTGTCGAATTTTTGGGTGAAATGCAATATTTTCTCTATACACCATGTACATAGTATGTGTAGAGAAAGTAAAAATGAGAATGTTATTTGAATGGAACTAATTAAATTTTTAAAGAATGGGTAGATAAAATCATGTCAATACAATCCTGTGCAAACTTTAATAGTATAGTTGTCTTGAGACAAAGTTATGCTTTAAACATATATAAAAACAAATTGCTTATAAAATTCAGTAAATGGTTTAAGAAAACTCGGTTTTCAATTAAACAAATGTTGTAATAGACCAAGATCCCAAATCTCGGTTTAGGAAACTACATATTTCTAACGTTGCAATGCAGTTGTAACTGCATGGCACTCTCAGAGATATGCACATGTAAATACCATGAAGACCACGCAGAGACAAACTGGTGCACTGCATTCTTTCTTACACTGCAATTTACCGTGAGTGTGTTCTGTTTTAGTGTAATTGCACCTTTAATGGTTGTGGTTTCACTTCGAGGTTAACGTAGATCTCATTAAACGCCAAGAGCACATAACGAACTATAGGGCACAGTAGTGCATTAGCTTTCTGCTCAACACACTTCTAAAGAAAGAACACATGTCTAACTGAAATAGCACAAAACACAGACACATCAAGGATTCTCTAGCTTTTTATCAGATTAAAGTCGTATAAACTGTTTTAATTTACCTGTTTTAACCATGTCTACTATGCGCATATGATAGGTAATAGAAAATGTTGCATTTCCTTCAAATATTCGACGATACTGTGACCGTTGGACTAATGAATACCGCCCTACCTTGTTGCCGATTGTATCCGGCAGCCAACAGGTTTCTTTGTCGTGTCAATTGTATTTACTTCGGACAGTAGCGCTATCATCATTTCATGTTTTCATTAAATCCCACTTCTGACACCAACGTAAGAAAATCTCTTAATTACTCCAAATCTGATTTCAGTCGTTTCACACACTCCCTCTCACTCTCTTGTCTTTCATACACACGCACGCACGCGCACAACCGTGTGTTGAGAACTCCAGTCGAAAAAAAAACTATCCGAGTTCTTTTACAGCTGGCGATATTTCTTTCTCTAAACGTACTATGTACATAGTATATAGAGAAGGTATTGTAGTGCACCCAAATATTCGATACCGATACATGTTTTAGGGTCCCCTGTATCCAGAAAAAGCAATTTTAGAAAAATGACCATGTGTATATCTGTGGGTAGCATAGCTCAAAAACGAAAACTTGGTATTTTAGTTCAGTAATTCCAAGAATACGACACAAAGATTTTCAAGAAAATCCGCCCACCTGAAACTACCCTTTACATGGAAAATTGCCGTATATTTTGATTTTCTTAAAGATGGCTATAATGGTTGTGATTAAAATACCGTATATTTAAGGCATTGGCATGACATATAAAATGCATATCTTTAATTTTCTAGGAAATAGCCTCTGAATATCTGTACGTTCTGGACACATTTTTCTTAGTTTTGAATAAGAGATAGACGAAACCTTCCCGCACAAAAGTGTAAATCTCGTTAAAGCGCATGATTTTGTTGCAGAGTTGATCGTTTACAAGACATTCATTGTAATTTGTTTAAATTTTAAAATACTTATACTTCTCTCAAAGAAAAGTATTCACTTTACTCTTTCACTACCACTGGTCAAGCGAAATGTCACACAACAACTTTTAAAACATTTGACTTTCGCTTTAGCCGAGTGCACTGCTTTTCAGTTCCCTTCTACTTAAAAAGGACTGAGTAATAAGTACCTTCTGCAAATGCTGCTCTACTAACTTGGTTTAGAAAGATGTATACTTTTTTGTAAGAGGTTTGTATGTATTTTTTTTTGGTAGTGTTTAACGCCCGGTTTAACTACTTATGGCACCGCAGGTGGTGACACTGATGATACATGAATGATGATGGAGCACTGGTGGAATGCGATGGCGGGGGAAAACCGGAGCACCCGTAGAAAACCCACCCCAGCGCCGCTTTGTCCACCACAAATCTCACATGCAGTCGCTTATGATCGAACCCCGGCCGTCTAGGTGAGAGGCAAGTGGTCTAACAACTCGGTCACGGTGCGGCCTGAAGTTTGTATGTATAATAGATAGAACAGATGTGGGTGTACATGTGTTTTGATCCCCTGAGTCCAAAAAAACAACATTTTTTAGAAAACCATCTGTGTGTGTGCCTGTTTGTCTGTCAGTGTGTGCATGTGTGTGTGTGTGTGTGGATAGCATAACTCAACAACGAAAAGTCGATAGTTCCAAACTTGGTATTTAAGTTCAGTATATTCCAAGGATGTGACATGAAGATTGTCAAGAAAATCTCCCCACCCCCAACTTCCCTTTATATGTTAAACATTTTGAAAATGCTGATCTCAGAAATGTCTGTTACGATTTGGATTAAAATATCTTATATTAAAAATATTTTCAAGACAAAGAAATTGTATATATTGTATTTTCTGGGAATAAGCTCTAGAGATATTTTTATTCTGAATGAGCTTTGCAAAATTTTGCAAATCACTTAAACCATAAGACATAAACAAGCACTTGCTGCACAAAAATGTAGATCTTAATAAAACATATAGTTAATGTTATATACAATTTTTCGGATTATTTGTATCAGTTTTAAGGCACATGCACCTTTTTCGAAGGGGAAAACCTTTTTCTCCTCTACTTACAAGCAGACAATTCTGCTTTTGTTTATCTCGATTAGCATGATATAGATAACAGATTAATGTTTTGAATTAAAGGTTTGTTTACAGAAAAACTAGAGGACATCGAATGGAAAAGTTAGATTGGTTTGCTTTGTACTTACAAGGAACCAACTAATAAGGAAAAATGTTGCTATCGTTTAGCTCAATAATCATGAAGTAGATAGAAGAGTAAGTCGTTCATAGTCATCTTAAATATGGTGTTTTACTATGCATCTGCTTTTAGAGTATTTACATTGCAAAAGAAAGCCTTGAGATTAAGATATGGAGTTTCATCTAAATTTCATTGTAAACCACTTTTTATTAAATCTGATATACTTACTCTGCCCTTGATGTACGTTCTGGCCTGTCTTTTGTAGGTAAGAAACATATTGCTGAATTTGCAACTTGTGCATACATAAGAGTAAATGCAGTATAAGTAGTTTCCGTTATATATCTCTTAAGCTTTACCTTTGCACATTTCAGGTTTTTAAGACTAGGGTTAGTACCACACTGAGGGAAAATCCTCTATATAGTTTAGATGAATTTATAGTGCAAAATTTACTTGATTTGTTAATATAATTGTACAGTTTTTGACGATGTCATGAATACTTGCATTCCTATGGCCAATAAACGATATATCTCAAAATAATTTGTTACAGAGATGAAGACAAAATCATGTGAATGGAAAACAACAGATTTTTTAAAATCTGTTTTGATGTTGCGAGGGTGCACAAGAAATACTTGACTAATCAAGAACCACCCTGTAAGACTTCAGCTCGAAGTATTGGAACACTCAGGCAGGAATGGGAAAGTGTTTTTCGGTGTAGATGATTTTCTGAAGTTTGAGACAGTAACATTTCAATATGTGCGTAATTATGTAACTAACAATAACATGTAGAAATAAACTCTATTGCGCAACGATCTGTATTACCGATGTTGATCGTTATACTTAATTAAACAGATAGCATTTGTATATAGTAAAGTATTATTAATCTTAATAAGGTGTAATAAGCTTTGCTTTAACCATTATTATACTTGTGAATATTTGTATGTTGTCAATATTTTACACGCTAAGTTGAAACGTGGTTTTAACTGTAAATGCCCAGTTTTCCGTTAGCAAGAGATCTTGATGTATTGTGAGTTGAGCTTTCAAAAGGAAACATTCTAAAATGATATTGACGTGTCTTTTGTATAACGTTGAGTGGCTTTATAGAATAGAGGCATAAGTACATGCAACCAATAGCAAGAAGGGACGCTATGCATACAGAAAGATGTTTAGGTTTAAAATAATAACAGTTTTGGGCAGTTCTACGCCAGATTCCATGGGCAACACTATGTCGGTCGCTGAAGCAAAATCGCGCCACATTGCTCACCGCGGCTGAACCAAGAAGTCATGGTTTTGCGTTCCCCAGATTTGTAATCATCACCCACATGTTTGCAGGTGTCACTTGGTTGTCAACGGTTAGGGTTTATACCGTGTAATATAATAACATGTATAATTTTCTTCAATAATATTTGCGAACCAATGATTACTGTTATTTTTCTTCACCATCTTTTTGTATTTTCTTCTGTACCACGCCCTGTACCGAGTAATTCATGTACGCCAATGAGGAGGAACAACCTGAGCTAAAACCGGAGCAGCAAACACATCAAAAGGTAGGGAAGTGGCACTAGGTTCCACCCTAGCCGGACCAACTGACCCACACAATAATATCAACATCATCAAGACATCAAAAGGTAGGGAAGTGTCACTAGGTTCCACCCTAACCGGACCAACTGACCCACACAATAACACCGACATCATCAAGACATCAAAAGGTAGGGAAGTGGCACTAGGTTCCACCCTAACCGGACCAACTGACCCCCACAATAACACCGACATCATGAAGACATCAAAAGGTAGGGAAGTGTCACTAGGTCCCACCCTAACCGGACCAACTGACCCACACAATAACGCCGACATCATCAAGACATCAAAAGGTAGGGAAGTATCACTAGGTCCCACCCTAACCGGACCAACTGACCCACACAATAACGCCGACATCATCAAGACATCAAAAGGTAGGGAAGTATCACTAGGTCCCACCCTAACCGGACCAACTGACCCACACAATAACGCCGACATCATCAAGACATCAAAAGGTAGGGAAGTATCACTAGGTCCCACCCTAACCGGACCAACTGACCCACACAATAACACCGACATCATCAAGACATCAAAAGGTAGGGAAGTGTCACTAGGTCCCACCCTAACCAGACCAACTGACCCACACAATAACACCGACATCATCAAGACTCAAAAGGTAGGGAAATGTCACTAGGTTCCACACAAACCGGACCAACTGACCCACACAATAACACCGACATCATCAAGACTCAAAAGGTAGGGAAGTGGCACTAGGTTCCACCCTAACCGGACCAACTGACCCACACAATAACGCCGACATCATCAAGGCATCAAAAGGTAGGGAAATGTCACTAGGTCCCACCCTAACCGGACCAACTGACCCCCACAATAACACCGACATCATCAAGACATCAAAAGGTAGGGAAGTGTCACTAGGTCCCACCCTAACCAGACCAACTGACCCACACAATAACACCGACATCATCAAGACATCAAAAGGTAGGGAAGTGTCACTAGGTTCCACCCTAACCGGACCAACTGACCCACACAATAACACCGACATCATCAAGACATCAAAAGGTAGGGAAGTGGCACTAGGTTCCACCCTAACCAGACCAACTGACCCACACAATAACACCGACATCATCAAGACATCAAAAGGTAGGGAAGTGTCACTGGGTCCCACCCTAACCGGACCAACTGACCCACACAATAACACTGACATCATCAAAAGGTAGGGAAGTGGCACTAGGTCCCACCCTAACCGGACCAACTGACCCCCACAATAACACCGACATCATCAAGACATCAAAAGGTAGGGATGTGGAACTAGATCCCACCCTAACCGGACCAACTGACCCACACAATAACACCGACATCATCAAGGCAACAAAAGGTAGGGATGTGGAACTAGATCCCACCCTAACCGGACCAACTGACCCACACAATAACACCGACATCATCAAGGCAACAAAAGGTAGGGAAATGTCACTAGGTCCCACCCTAACCGGACCAACTGACCCACACAATAACACCGACATCATCAAGGCATCAAAAGGTAGGGAAGTGGCGCTAGGTTCCACCCTAACCGAACCAACTGACCCCCACAATAACACCGACATCATCAAGACATCAAAAGGTAGGGAAGTGTCACTAGGTTCCACACAAACCGGACCAACTGACCCACACAATAACACCGACATCATCAAGACTCAAAAGGTAGGGAAATGTCACTAGGTTCCACACAAACCGGACCAACTGACCCACACAATAACACCGACATCATCAAGACTCAAAAGGTAGGGAAATGTCACTAGGTTCCACACAAACCGGACCAACTGACCCACACAATAACACCGACATCATCAAGACAACAAAAGGTAGGGAAGTGGCACTAGGTTCCACCCTAACCGGACCAACTGACCCACACAATAACGCCGACATCATCAAAAGGTAGGAAAGTGGCACTAGGTCCCACCCTAACCAGACCAACTAACCCCCACAATAACACCGACATCATCAAGACATCAAAAGGTAGGGAAGTGGCACTAGGTCCCACCCTAACCGGACCAACTGACCCACACAATAACACCGACATCATCAAGACATCAAAAGGTAGGGAAGTGGCACTAGGTCCCACCCTAACCGGACCAACTGACCCACACAATAATATCAACATCATCAAGACATCAAAAGGTAGGGAAATGTCACTAGGTTCCACCCTAACCGGACCAACTGACCCCCACAATAACACCGACATCATGAAGACATCAAAAGGTAGGGAAGTGTCACTAGGTCCCACCCTAACCGGACCAACTGACCCACACAATAACGCCGACATCATCAAGACATCAAAAGGTAGGGAAGTATCACTAGGTCCCACCCTAACCGGACCAACTGACCCACACAATAACACCGACATCATCAAGACATCAAAAGGTAGGGAAGTGGCACTAGGTCCCACCCTAACCGGACCAACTGACCCACACAATAACACCGGCATCATCAAGACATCAAAAGGTAGGGAAGTATCACTAGGTCCCACCCTAACCGGACCAACTGACCCACACAATAACACCGACATCATCAAGACAACAAAAGGTAGGGAAGTGGCACTAGGTTCCACCCTAACCGGACCAACTGACCCACACAATAACACCGACACCATCAAGACATCAAAAGGTAGGGAAGTGTCACTAGGTTCCACCCTAACCGGACCAACTGACCCCCACAATAACACCGACATCATCAAGACATCAAAAGGTAGGGAAGTGTCACTAGGTCCCACCCTAACCGGACCAACTGACCCACACAATAACGCCGACATCATCAAGACAACAAAAGGTAGGGAAGTGGCACTAGGTCCCACCCTAACCGGACCAACTGACCCCCACAATAACACCGACATCATCAAGACATCAAAAGGTAGGGAAGTATCACTAGGTCCCACCCTAACCGGACCAACTGACCCCCACAATAACACCGACATCATCAAGGCATCAAAAGGTAGGGAAATGTCACTAGGTTCCACCCTAACCGGACCAACTGACCCACACAATAACACCGACATCATCAAGACAACAAAAGGTAGGGAAGTGGCACTAGGTTCCACCCTAACCGGACCAACTGACCCACACAATAACACCGACATCATCAAGACATCAAAAGGTAGGGAAGTGGCACTAGGTTCCACCCTAACCGGACCAACTGACCCACACAATAACACCGACATCATCAAGACATCAAAAGGTAGGGAAATGGCACTAGATCCCACCCAAACCGGACCAACTGGCCCACACAATAACACCGACATCATCAAGACATCAAAAGGTAGGGAAGTGTCACTAGGTCCCACCCTAACCGGACCAACTGACCCACACAATAACGCCGACATCATCAAGGCATCAAAAGGTAGGGAAATGTCACTAGGTTCCACCCTAACCGGACCAACTGACCCACACAATAACACCGACATCATCAAGACATCAAAAGGTAGGGAAATGGCACTAGATCCCACCCAAACCGGACCAACTGGCCCACACCATAACGCCGACGCTACTTTGTCATTTACTATTTAAAATAATATTTAGGACAAAGTCACCAGTAGCAGGTGCAAGTTCAGGTGAAAATAGAGCCAAATTTATCTGTATAATAAAATACTGGAAATGAACAATTCTTTGCTATCCCTTAGGGATTTCTGTTCCAAATTCTAAAAGAAGAAAAAATGGGTTTGCACTCTCCCCTTTCTTTTTACGTTCTCTATACTACTATGTACATAGCGCATAGCGAAGCTAATGTAAAACACCCAAAATCTCGATGCCGAGATTTCACCGGAGATACATGTTTTGAGACTCCCTGATTAAAATAAAATGAATTTTTGGAAACATGTCCGTGTGTGTGTGTCCTTGGGCAGCATAGCTCAAAAACAAAAAGACGGTTAAATACCAAACTTGGTATTTAAGTTCAGTATCTTCCAAGGATGCCACCTGAAGATTTTTAAGAAAACCCCCACCACCCTTAACAACCCTTTACATAGAACATTTGTCGAAAATTTTAATGTTGTAAGAACTTCCCATACGATTTCGATTATAATATTTTCTGTTTAAGATACATTTAAGACAAATAAAATGTATATATTGAATTTTCTGGGAATAGCCTCTGAAGACCTCTTCATTGGGTGAGTTTTTATAACAGGCAAACCATAAGAGATAGACAAAAACTTGGGTCACCAAAAATGTAGATCACAATAAATCACACACTTAATGTTATATGCAATTTTTGGTAGAGTTAACCGTTTCGAGATATACCGGATTATTGCTGCCAGTTTTAAGCACATACACTTTTCTCGAACGGGAAGAATTCTTTCTTCTCGTTTCTCGTTGGTTTACTCCTTGAAAGAAAAGAGAATGGAGTTTCAATTGTTTCACATAGCCAGCGGCTTTTAAAGGATTTAATTATAGTTACGGCCTGCCCATTCCCTCATTTCCCTCCTACTTACAAGGAAACAGGTAATAAGATAATTCTGCATGATGCAGATAACAGACCAATGTTTTTAATAAAAGATTTGTTTACCGAACAATTAGAGAAAGTCATGTGAATGGAACACATTAGGTTTTTGCCCTTCTACTTACAAGGAACCAAGTAATAAGGAACATTTCTGCTAATGTTTATCATAAAGTACATAGAAAAAAGTTTTTTTAACAATTATTTGTTTCCGAAGGTTGTGTGAATGGAAAACACAACACATGTTTTTTTTAAACTGCTTGACTGCAATCAAGGATCACCCTGTAAGACTTCGCTCAAAGTATTTGAACACATAGGCAGGAATGGGAAAACACTTTTCAGTGTATGTGATTTTCTGAAGTTCCGGTAAAAATAGAGCCAAATTTATTTGTATAATAAAATAGTGGAAATTAACTATTCTTTGCTTTCCCTTTGGGATTTTTCTTTGAAATTTCTAAAGGAAGAAAAAATGGGCCTGCAATCTCCCTCTTCTTTTTTATCATTTGGAGGTTTAATTTTCCCTCGACTTCATTTCTACTACTTGTGATGTCTGCCTTAATCCAATGTTCCGCAACTAGAACAAATCGCTCGCTCAGGCCTGATATTAAAACTTTTCAAAGAGCAACCACCCCCTGCCACGTGTTTGCCAAATGGGTACAGAGGAACGGAATGAAAAGTAATTTACTGATTTAATTTTCATTTCATTTCTTTTTTATCGGCGAAGGTGGATGAGAGAAATGATATTTAAAATAGCCCTCCACAGACGAGATCTGTGCAAAAATGTAATGGGTAAAATAAATTGTTTTCAACCGCTTCATGCAGCGCACATTCTCTGTTTAAAGTAGACATTTGCATGATATTGTGCCGTATTTAAGATATGCTTACTAAAGAGCTTGCTTTGGTGCTTCGTGGCGCAGGGGATCGTGGCTTCGAGTCCCGAATACAGCATACACATTTGTGTGTTTGTAAATGTGTATATGTATGTGTATTTTAAGTAAAAAAATCTGATGTGTTCCATTCACATGACTTTCTCTATATCTCTGTAACAAATTATTGTTAATAAGCTTATTTTTCTATTTATTTCATGCTAATCGAGAAAAATTAGCAGAAATAGTGCCTTATTGTAAGTAGAAGCGAAATAAGGGAGTACCATAGGTTAAAGTGAAAGGCAAAAGCTGGTTGCTATGTGACTGATGTTCCTTTGTTTGTATGGACAGGAGTTGACAAATTCCTGAAAGAGAAAAGTATAAGTTTTACAAAGCTGAAACAAAAACAAGGAATATCTCATAAACGATCAACTGCAGGAAAATTTTGCAGTGGTTATGCAAAATTCATCCAGTCTTCACAGGCTATTCCCAGAAGATTCAAAATATATATTTTATTTGTCAGGTAAATATTTTTAATATACGATATTTTAATTAAAGTCGTTAGAACCATTTTTTAGAAAATCAAAATTTTCGAAAAAAGTTCCATTTAAAGGGTAGTTATGAGAGGGGGGATTTTCTTGAAAATCTTCGTGTCGCATCCTTGGAAGATACCAAACCTAAATACCAAGTTTGGTTTTTAACGGACGTTTCGTTTTTGAGCTATGCTGCCCACAGACACACATAAACGGACATTTTTCTATAAATGCTTTTTTTGGATTCAAGAGGTCTCAAAACATGTATTCACGGTGAAATCTCGGTATCGAATTTTTGGGTACATTGCAGTACGTTCTCTTTACACGTTGTACATAGCAGGTATAGAGAAAGTAAAAATCTGGTGTGCTACACTCACATGACTTCCTCCAGCTACTCTACAGACAAACTTTTTAGGAAAGATAATTCTTCTTTCAACACCATGTTAATCGAGATAATCATTTGCAGAAATTTATTACAGTTTCCTTATAGGTAGAATGGAACTAAGAGAATGCACTAGAATATAGTGATAGTCAAATGTTTTAAAAGCTGTCGTTATGCGATTGTCATTGCAAATCGCTTCTTTGCTTGCTCAGGAGTAGAATAAAAAGGAATACGCATATTTTAGTCTGAGAAAACTGTTAGTACTTCACAGCTGAAACCAATAACAAGGAATATCTCGTAAACTGTAAGCTCTACGAAGAAAATGTATATGACATAACTTGTGTATTTTAACATTTTTGAATTTGTGTATTTGTGTATTTTTCATTTTTTGTACAGTAAGTTTTTGTCTATCTCTTACGGTTTACTAGTTATGCCAAATTAAGCAAAATTCATCCAGAATAAACAAATCTTTAGACATTTTTTATATTCGTGATAGAAATGGTTTTAATATCTGGGATTTTAATCAAAATCGTTACAGCCATTTTCAAGAAAAACAAAGTTTTCGAAAATTTTTCCATGTAAAGGTTAGCTAGAGGTTGGAGGATTTTCTTGAAAATCTTCCTGTCGCATCCTTGGAAGAGATCTAACTTAAATATCAAGTTTGGTATTCAACCGTCTTTTCGATTTTGAGCTATGCTGTCTACAGACACACACACACGGACCTGTTTCTGAAATTACATTTTTTTTTGTATTCAGGGGGTCTTAGAACATGTTTTTTCGATGAAATATGACATGGAATTTTTTAGTGGAATCAGCACTTCTCTATCCCTGTGTACATTGTACATATGGGGCTAGAGAAAGTAATAAAACAGTAAACAATAGGAAACAAATGAAATGTAGGTAAACGGAAAATGGAGAAAAAGAAAAAAATACAAGCCGGGGTCCCGACAAGCTAAAAGTTTATATTTTTAAATACAAATATCTGATCTGATCTTTCTCTAACTGATTTAAATACCTCTAGCAAAAGAATATTGTTTTTACACCACGCTAATCGAGTTAAACATTGGCCGAATGTTCGTATTACTTAGTTCCTTATTAGTAGAAGGGCACTAAGGAAATACACTATCCTAAAGCGAAAGTCAACTGTTTTACAAGCTTTTGTTATGCGATTGTCATTGCAAATGGATTCTTTGCTTGGCCAGAATCAGAATAAAAGAGACGAATAACGAGGAATATCTCGGAAACGGTTACCTCCACACAAAAAAAAAAAAGAATTGTAAATGACAAACTGTGTGTGTTGGCGAGATATACAATCTTTGTGCAGTAAGATTTTGTGTATCTCTTATGGTTTAGGAGCTAAGCAAATTTCGGCATAATTCATCCAGAATAAAGTAGTCTTCAGAGGCTATTCGCAGAAAACTCAAGATATACATTTTATTTGTCATGTAAATATCTTTAATATACGATATGTTAGTCAAAATCGTTAGATATTTTTGAAAAAATAAAATGCTGCCCACAGACACACACTTGTACATTTTTATACAAATTCTTTTTTTTTTTCGGACTCGGTAGATCTCAAAATATACAGCGTTGTTAATGAACTACACCGAAATAATTTGCGAGATTGTGCAGTGACTGATATAAGTAATTTGAGATCGGCGATGCATGGTCCCCGGATAAACATAACGCAACTACATAACGTTAAACGGGTGAGTATCAGGTGCTGATAAGTCGGTGTTAAAGCAAACCAGGTTGAAAAAAATGGCTTAGAATGTCTTTAAAACTGCTGCCCGAGTATAGAAATATCGAGTTTTAGCAGCTCGTTACTCGCGTTCTCAAGATTAAATGTCGCAAATATCTGTAAAATCTCGAACTAATCAGTTGACAGTGCGACACTGAGCATTCATTAACTACGTTCTTGAGTTATGTAGTCTACTCTGGAGGCGTTTTTTCAATTGATTTGTTGCTTTAATGGGTAACGCGGGAAGCTGCTATCCCAAAGGTCATGAGTTCAATTCCAGTCATGAAGTAAATACTTTTTTTTTTTCATTCCAGACGAAGTGCCGCGATTATAGCCGTTACTTCGAAATTTCAATAAATAGGCCATAAGTGTCCTATCTCAAATTACTTATTTAAGCAATCTACATATTCTGTAAAAAAATTTCGGTATAGTTCATTAACACTCTGTATATATCCGGTGAAATCTCGACATCGAATTTTTGGGTGGAATGCAATATCCTCTCTTGCTACCATGTAAATTCTACATACGGGCTTGAGAATGTAAAAATGTACATGGTATTATGGAGTATTTAAGATAGGCCGGTGCCAATGGCTGCGCTTGCTAAAGTGTCTAGCTTTGGTGCTTTGTGGCTCAGGGACCCGTCTTGGGCATGCGTGTTTCTATGTTTGTAAATGTGTATATGTGTTTGTAACTAAAAACCGAATGTGTTCCATTCACATGGCTTTATCTACATCTCTGTAACAAATTATTGTTAAAAAGCTTATTCTTCTATCTACTTCATTATAATCGAGATGAACATTAACAGAAATACTCCTTAATGCTTGGTTCCTTGTAAGCAGAAGGGTAGAAATCCAATATATCCTATTTCCGTGATATGCTCTTATACAAACATTTTATTCAAAAGATTAATCTTTTATCTGCCAATACTAATCAAGATAACCATAAACAGAATTAGTTTTATTACTACCTTTCTTGTAAGTAGAAGGGAAATAAGAAAATGCACAGGCTAAAGCGATAGACTCGTCCTTTAGAAGCCGGTCGCTCTGTGAAACAATTGAAATTCCAATCTCTTTTCTTGCCCGGAGTAAGAAATCGAGAAGATAGATGTCAGAGAATATTTTCAGTGGTTTAAAATTGAAATAAAAATCCGAAATATCTCGAAAACGGATAACAGTACAAAAAACAGTATACGACACAAATTGGGTGTTTTAACGAGATCTAATTTTTTGTAGTAAGTTTTTGTATACCTGTTACGGTTTTCCATTTTTACAAAAGTCATCCAAAATGAAGATGTTTTCATAAACTATTCCCAGAAAATTCAAGATTTACATTTCGTTTGTAATAAAATATACACAAGATATTTTATTAAAACATCTGAGAAAATAATCATTTTCGAAACAATTTCCATGTAAAGGGTAGGGTAGTTTGGTGGGTGGGTGGATTTTCTTGAAAATCTTCGTGGTGCATCCATGGCAGATACTCAACTAAAATATCAAGTTTGATACTTAACGGTCTTTTTGCTTTTGGGCTATGCTGCCCACAGACACACACACTGATATTTTTCTAAAAATATTTATTTTGGACTCAAGTACCTCAAGATGTATATTTCCAGAATACACATCAAATTTTGGAGCTACTCTGTACATTATATATAAATACGTGCTAGAGAAAGTAACAAGTATTATTTAAATAGGTGTGCAAGATAGAAGTTTAATGCATGGTAGAAATATCTACAACAGTTATAAATTTGAATAAAATATCTTAAATGTTCTGGGATGTATTTACTGTCATAGAGAAATTAAAAAGGGAACCACAATACAAATAGTTGTGCTTCAACTGTTATCCAAAATAGAACATAATTGGTATGAATTTACTACCTCGATGATAGTTTCACCTCTACACTATAGAATAGCTGACTTTTAATTACTCTATTGCAAGTTGGTATGGCAATATGAATACTAGAAATGCAAATATTTCTCCCCATTATCCAACCACTTTAGTTAATTAATTTAAATTGGACGTAAATACTCTATGAAGGGATGCAAGGGCGCAGTTTTAACCTGCCATTCCAACTAAAGTAAAACCTGATGTGTTGCATTCACATGACTTTCTCTACATTTCTATAACAAACTATTATTAAAAAACTCATTCTATCTACATCATACATCTTATTACTTGGTTCCTTGTAAGTAGAAGGGAAAATGCATATATACAGGCTAAAGCGACAGTCAAGTCCTTTAAAATCCGTTCCCTATGTGAAATAATTGCAATTCAGTTCTCTTTCGTTGTCAGAGTAAACAAATGACAAACAAGAAGAAAGATGTCCCTTGGAGAAACGTTTAGTTGCTTAAAATTGAAACAAATAATCGGAAATATCTCGAAAACGGATAACTGTACAAAAATGCATGTGATACAAATTGGGGGTTTAATGAAATCTAATTTTTACTTTCTCTATACTCACTAAGTACATAGTGTATAGAGAAGGTGTTGCACTCCACCCAAAAATTCGACACCGAAGTTTCACCGGAAATATATGTTTTAGGGTCCCCAATATCCAAAAAAGCATTTTCACAAAAAGGTCCGTGTGTGTGTCCGTGTGTCCGCGTGTTTCTGTGTCCATGTGTCCGTGTGTCAGTGAACACGATAACTCAAAAACGAAAGTAAATTTTTTTCGTGGAGTTCGTGTTTTTGAGACAGTCCTTATTTTTGGTTTCTGCTATGAAAAACTTATATTTTTCTCATACAGGGACTTGTCGACTCCTATCCATATAAACAAGGAACTTCATTGACATAGCAACCAGCTTTTGACTATCACTTTAACGTATGGTACTCGCTTATTTCGCTTCTACTTACAAGGAAGCAAGTAATAAGACTGTTTCTGCAAATTTTGGCTGATTAGAATAAAGTAAATAGAAGTATAAGCTTTTTAAGAATAATTTGTTGCAGAGATATAGAGAAAGTCATGTGAATGGTACACATCACATTTTTTGTAGTAAGTTTTTGCCAGTCATACAAAATACATCCAGAATGAAGATGTCTTCAAAAACTATTTGTCGTAAAAATATCTTGTACATAATGAAAATCGTTAGAGGCATTTTTGAGAAGAACAAAACTTTGAAACATTTTTCCATGTGAAGGGTAGTTTGGGGTGGGAGGAATTTTCTTGAAAATCTTAGTGTCGTATTCTTTGAAGATAATCAACTAGAATATCAAGTTTGATATTTAACCGACTTCAAAGCCTTTGGGCTGTGCTGACCACAGACACACTCACATATGGACATATTTTCTTAAAAGATTTATTTTTGATCTCAGGGGACCTCAAAAATGTTTTATTGAAATTAAGGTATAGAATTTTTACGTGCAATACAATACCTTCTTTATACATAGTACGTGTAGAGAAAGTAATTGAATACACAGCAAATTGTGAAACATACTTCTATATTTCAGTGTTATGAATTTGTTGCCTCGGTGTTATCTCGCTCTATAGTATAGAATAACTGGTCTTTGAAACGTTATTGAATATTGATTTGGGAATGTAAATACTAGAAGTGCAATTGATTTCTCGCTTTCATCTGAACTGCTTTAGTTAAATAATGTAAGTGTGAATGCTCCATGATGGGACGCAGTTGTAACTTGCCTTTCCAACTAAAGCAGTACTTCACTAAGCTACGCAAGCTCTAGTAATCGCTCTT
The DNA here is from genome assembly GCA_030762935.1 of Hymenopus coronatus. Lineage (NCBI taxonomy): Eukaryota > Metazoa > Arthropoda > Insecta > Mantodea > Hymenopodidae > Hymenopus > Hymenopus coronatus. Next base: position 79,147,478 of record CM060885.1, read on the forward strand.
GCTGGCAAATGACGGAGCAAGTAGCTGATCTTGCTGTGCAAGCTGCCTAATGTCAAGGGGTTGAACCTTTGGTAACTCTAAGCATCAACGTGATTCCTGGTTTAGGGTGACATGCCATTTCACCCTCACAAATGTGACCATTCAACAAATGAACAGAAACCGGAGAGGAAGTAGTAGAAAGGTTTTAAGGGGAGTCGAAATTACCGATCTTACCATTGTTAAGTTTGACCCATTATCTCAGCGACTATTTAACATAATGAGCTTAATTGTTCAATAGTATTCAGCAATGCCTTTATTGTTGGTTGATGGAAAATACAGTATTCTGTTCATTAGAAGGATGTATTATTTTTACCTTCTCCAGTTTACACGTACTATGCACAAAGTGAATAGAGAAGCTATTGTATTCCACCCAAAAATTCAATGTCGATATGTATATATATATGTGTGTGTGTGTGTTTTGAAGCCGCCGAGTCCGATCAAAGCACTTTTAAAAAAATCTGATGTGTACCATTCACATGACTTTCTCTATATCCCTGCAACAAAGTATTCTTAAAAAGCTTATATTTCTATTTACTTCATGCTAATCTAGAAAAATTAGCAGAAATAGTCTTATTTTCTTTCTTCCTTGTAAGTAGAAAGGAAATAAGGGAGTAGCATAGGTTAAAGCGATACTCAAAAGATGGTTACTATGTGACTGAAGTTTCTTTGTTTGTATGGACATGAGTTGACAAATTCCTGCATGAGAAATGTTAAAGATTTTCGACCCTGAAAACAAATACAAGAAATATCTAAAAAAACAATCAACTCCAAGAAAAAATGTATATAACATAAGTTGTGTGTTTTAATGTGCTCTACATTTTTTGTGTGGTAAGTTATTGTCTATCTCTTACGGTTTAGCAGTTATACAAAATTCCGGAAACTTCACTCAGAATAAAATAGTCTTCAGAGGCTATTCCCAGAAAATTAAAAATATTCATTTTATTTGTCGGGTAAATATCTTTAATATACGATATTTTAATCAAAATCGTTAGAGCCATTTTTTAAAAAATCAAAATTTTCGAAAAAAGTTCCATATAAAGGGCAGTTTGGGATGGGGGTGTTTTCTCAAAATCTTCGTTTCGCATCCCTGGAAGATTCTAAACTTAAATACTAAGTTTGGTATTTTACCGACTTTTCGTTTTTGAATTATCGTGTTCACAGACACACGGACATACCGACACACGGACACATGGACACACGGACCTTGTTCTGAAAATACTTTTTTTATATAAAGGGGACCCTAAAACATATATTTCCGGTGAAATCTCGGTATCGAATTTTTTGGTGGAGTACAATACCTTCTCTTTACGCTATATACATAGTTCGATAGAGAGAGTAAAAAGGTTCCATGTGTGTTTGCTTAGCTCAAAAACTAGATACCAAACTTTGTATTTACGGTTAGTATCTTCCAAGGATGCGACACAAAACTTTTCCAGAAAATCCCCCACTGCAAACTATCCTTTATATGGAAAATGTTTAGAAAATTTTGACTTTAACAAAATGGCTCTAACGCTTTTGATTAAAACACTGTATATTAAAGATATATACAACCCAAATAAAATGTTTATCTTGTATATTCTGGAATAGGCTCTAAAGACCTCTTTATTTTAGACGTTTTTTTATTGAATTTGTAAAACTGGTAAACCGTAAGAGATAGACAAAGACTTACTACACAAAAATGTAGATCACGATAAAACACACGGTTTATGTCATACACAATTTTTTCGTGGAATTGCCCGTTTTCGAGGTATTCCTTGTTATTGATTTCAAACTTTTCTCATACGGGAACTTGTCAACTCCTGGCCACACAAACCTACGGATTTCAATCTCATATCAACCACATTTTAAAACATTTGACGTTGATGTAGTCTAGTGCATTCCCTTATTTCTCTTCCCCTTATAAGGAACTAAGTAATAAGACCGTTTCTGCTAGTGTTTAATGTGATTAGCATGAACAGATTGAAAAATAAGCTTATTTATAATTGGTTAAAGAGTTAGAGAGAATGTGTTATGAAAGCAACATCAGATTTTTTTTTTTTTTTTTTTTGTGGATTTAGCCGTTTCGGAGATATTCGTTGTTATTGGTTTCAATTTTAAACTAGTTAATATTTTCCAAATGGATGTCGTCTTCTGTTTCATCTCCATTTGTTTTACTTCTGGCTTTGGAAACAAATCTGAATCTCGTTGATAATCACATAGCAACAGATTTGAAAATGTTGACTATCAATTTAGCCTAGTGTATTCTTTTATTTGTATAATTATAAGGAATTAAGTACTTAATAAGATCATATTTTTACTTTCTCTACACGTAATATGTGCATAGTGTATAGAGGAAGTATTGTATTCTACCCAAAAATTTGATACCGAGATTTCGCCGGAAATACATATTTTAGGATCCCCTGAATCCAAAAAGGCATTTTTAGAGAAAGTTCCGTGTCTGTGTGTGTGTGTGTGTGTCTGTGAACAACATAGCTCAAAAACGAAAAGACCGTTAAATACCAAATTTGGTATTTAGGTAGAGTATCTTCCACGAAGATTTTCAAGAAAATCCCCCCACTACAAACTACCCTTTACATGGGAAAATTTCGAAAATTTTTATTTTCTTAAATATAGCTGTAAGGAGTTTGATTAAAATCACGTATATTAAAGCTATTTGCACCCCGAATAAAATGTATTTCCTGAATTTTCTGGAAATAGCTTCTAAATACCTCTTTATTCTGGATGAATTTTACCGAATTTTGCATAACTGCTAAACCGTAAGAGATGGGCAAAAACTTACCATGCAGAAAATGTTGAACACATTAAAACTCACAATATACTCTATATACATTTTTTTCGTGGAGTGTATCGTTTTTAAGATATTCCTTATTATTAGTTTCCGCTTTAAAAACATACTTTTCTCATACAGGAATTTGTGAACTCCTGTCTGTACAAACAAAGGAACTTCAGTCACATAGCAACCATCTTTTGACTATTAATTTAACCTATTATTCCCTTATTTCACTTCTATTTACAAGGAAGCAAGTGATAAGACTATTTCTGTTAATTTTTTTCTGGATTGGCATGAAGTAAATAGAAGTATTAGATTTTTAGCAATACTTTGCTGCAGAGAAGTAGAGAAAGTCATGTGAATGAAAGACAAAGTTTTTTTTCTATTCCTACAGTTAAGTTTGAGATCGCACCTTTATTGCTACAAACAGTTTGCAGAGTTCTATTCTATGCCAATATTAGGAAATACGCTACGTCACTGCGGTTGATACATATGCGAGTTGGAGCACTGTGTCATGCGGTTACTCTAAACTTCAGGCGACTTTCCAGGCCTTGCTGAATAGCAGTTATTTATCAACCTGAATTAATGGTAACAAAGTTAGCGAACTTTCCGTTACCTCCATAAAGGTAAACTATCTAGCCCAGGAACGCCATCAAATGGGAGAGGGAGGAAAACCTGGTCCAAAGTCATATTGTAAGTGCTTAATCTCTATAAAACATAAACTGTTTAACAATTTCTGTCAGAAATGTTTCAACAACTTGTAAAAGACGTCTTCAAATATTAAACTGGAGATGAACCGTCCTTAATATGTTAAGAAATACAGCTCTCTTCTCTGAGGTTTTTTACCTACTGGGATGGTAACGGGGGATACGGGTTCATATCCCGTGTGCGGGTTTTGGCTATTAGGAATGGTGTGGATTTTTAGGTGCTGGATCTCAGGTTTCTTTACGAGCATGGAAACTCTTTTCAGTGTGTGGTACGATACAAGTGCTTTATTCAGTTAGTTCAGCCTTTTTCCGCCGTCGAACACACACGTATTCCTCCTAAATTTTCTACTGTGAAACTATACTTTACGCAACCGCGACTATTGTTATTTATTAATTTTGATGCAGTGATTGGTTCAGTACTCCAATAACTAATTTTCTCACAGCTAAAGGTAGCCTGCTCGGCTCCACCACGGACCCTGAATATCACATCATGGTTCTTCCGATGTTCTACTCGAAGTAACATTTTCTCTCCCGTTATGTTCCCCTCGGGCAGTGTCCTCTCACCCCCTTAGGTTCAATGTCCTACCCTCTTAACGGTATTTTCGGGGCCGCTCACACGCTCGTGACAACTCGGCTACTTATACGTGTTTGAAATCTTTCTTCCCTTCCCATTTACATTTATATTTCCCTTCTTTGTATAATTTATATTATTAGCTATGATTTATCTTTCCCTTCTGAATAGCTCTTAGCCCTGTGATAAGACATGTACTGTCTCACTGCTTCGTTTGATGTAGGGGAGAATAGGGTAATGGCTGTCACTTAACTAAAGTCGCTGTGAACGGCTTATGGTAGACGTTTAAAAGTGTTATTTTTATGTCAATCGTTAGTTTGGTTCTTTACCTCAATGTATACTAAAACAAATTGTATTTAAGCAATTGCTTCTTACCTTAAAGATGCCAAATTTAAGTGGTGTCCCTGACCGGGATTACCCACACATTCGGGTAATGCCGGTCACTATATTCAAAGCTGTTATTTAGGGAGAAAAATCACTAAAATGCATACTAAAGAACACATTTTATTTTATAACTTCAATATATTAATTTTCCTTTCTTTACACATATAGCACAAAAATACTTTTTACGGACTGTCCCAGCCAACACATTCTCAATGAGCCCACGCATCATATCGCCCATAGAAAAAAATGTCCAGAGGTCTGTAGGACATGTGGATGAACAGAAACAAAAGTAATTCTGTCTCTTTTGAAGACTTATAAATCTTCCAGAGTAGTACGGTTGCCATGCTTATGCAATAATAGCTGTACTGGATTCTCTTTGTCACGCTTTACACGTGACGGATATTTACCGGCACTACCCCAACACCCACATTTTGCTTTAATAATGCGTCAGTACCAAGCATATTGTTTAAAACTAATTCTCACATAAGCTATATTATTAAGAGAATCAAGAACTTTTTGGAAGACCCTATAAACATATTCAACCTATTTAATACAGTACACTTACTCTGCGTGGTTCTTCAAGCAAAAATTATATCACAAATGTGTTAAACATATATTTTACTTTCTCTACACGTACTATGTACATAGTGTATAGAGAACGTATTGCATTCCACCCAAAAATTCGATACCGAGATATTTCACCGGAAATACATGTCCTATGGATCCAAAAAAAGAAAAAAAAAGTTACATAAAGGTCCGTGTGTGTGCGTGTGTGTCTGTGTGTCTGTGGACAGCAAAACTCAAAAACGAAAATACCATTGAATACCAAACTTGGTATTTAAGTGTGGTTTCTTCCGAGAATGCGACACGAATCTTTTCAAGAAAATCTCCCCACCCCCAGTTATCCTTTACATGGGAAAAAAATCGAAAATTTTGATTTTCTTAAAAATGGTTCCAACAATTTTCATTAAATTTTGGTACATTAGAGATATTTACCTGACAAATAAAATGCATATCCTGAATTTTCTGGGAATAGCCTCTGAAGACTACTTTATTCTGGATGAATTTTACGGATTTTTACACAACTGTTAAATCGTAAGCAATGCACAAAAATTACCACAGAAAATGTAGAGCACATTAAATAACACAATTTATTTTATATACATTTTTTTCGTGGGGCTGATCGTTTTTAAGATATTCCTTGTTTTTGTTTCAGCTTTGAAAAACTTACACTTTTCTCATATAGGAATTTGTCAACTCCTGCCCATACAAACAAAGGAACTTCAGTCACATAGCAACCAGCTTTTGGTTTTGACTTTAACCTATGGTACTCCGTTGTTTCGCTTCTACTTACAAGGAAGCAAGTAATAAGACTTTCTGCTAAGTTTTTCTCGGTTAGCATGAAGTAAATGGAAGCATAAGCTTTTTAACAATAATTTGTTGCAGAGATGTAGAGAAAGTCATGTGAATGGAACACATCAGCTTTTTCTCACTACTGCTCACAACGCATCTAGAGAAGTGGTGACTATGCCTAGATATGTCGTAGGGATACATTTACAAGGGGCAACACAAGACATTAGATAACTGCTGCGATGGTCATTACCCGTGACCGGTATTACCCACTCACCGGGGTTACCCGCGCTTCCCCTACAGCAGTATTCAAAAATAATTTTACAAACGTTTTGAGGTGGATTCGTGACATCGAACAAATAAATTAGGTTCACTTACACATATGCTATAAAACACTTCATTTTCGCGTTATCAGTTTATTAATGAAAGTCACCTACAACGGCTTTCCGTGTCCAAAATAAAAGTTCATAGAAGGCTTTGACCCATTTTACCCTACAGATTTGGCCTTGTGTTCCCATAGCTACTTGTTGAAATTTGTTATTTATCAGAAATGGAATACATTCCCCGAATTAGGATTACAAATAATGTTTATTTTTCGGATGTTGCTACACATCAACATATCTTTAGCAATAAAAATTCAATCTATTAATTTACTCACTACCCATAGTCGAAAAGACAAAGGCACAGGAGCGTCAACCATACGTAAACAATCACAGAACGTTGACTTAGCATCGTAAAATTATCCTCATTAACATAATTTCAGAAAATATCGAGAAAAAAAAAACTGAAAATACTGAAACATTACATTTTTCTCATTTACTGATACAAATATGTGCAAATATTCAGATCCCGACCTTTATAATTATAACCCACAAATATAATTATCAACAGGAAGGATCAGGAAAGTTTGGAAGGCCAATTTTAACCTAATTTGAAGATTGAACAGAAAATTGAACAGAACTATAAAGAATATAAAGATGATACTCCTGTTTAGACTGAAAATGGAACTTTGAGTAGTGATATTTATCCTTTCCACCCCAACTGTGCCATCTGGAATCTTTATCTGCATCTGTTATTTCAGTTCAGTGAAGGATAACGTTCAATAACTCCTACCTTCATTATATATATATATTTAAGTTTATTGATATTAACCCAGTTTAGAACAAGCAAAGTGACAACAATTCCTTGAAAGATAGACTTTTTGTAATGAATACGAACATTATTCCAGTGCAATGCTACCGAGGTCCAATCAACACCTAAATAAGTCAATCAATGTTTATTTACCTGGATCCATCCCTTCTTTATCACAGCTGTATTGCAGTGAGGATGCTATTATAGCTTAACCTATTACATTGATATCTTGATCAGTGATGCTCAGTGTTTTAAAACCAATAAGAGATCGGGAAAAGACAATATTGTCACATATGTCATTGGCGAGAATTTAACTTGTATTGTTTTAGTAATATTTTATTAATTAGCAATTAATTAATTAATCTGAATTAATTGGGATTTCATTCTTACATATTCTAAGAAAAATACAAGCTTTGTTATAAGCTGATTAAGTAACAGAATGTAAGTTACTAGCCTCATCCGATGGCACTCCTAGTGGACTTTTCGACGACACAAACTTTTGTTGGGCGACGTGCACTTTGACGTCATAACGGATATTCTAGAACATTTATTCATTCGGTGCTGATTAGCTAAGACTACCCACTATTAGGGCGATGGTTCTCCGTATTACCCTCAGGTCTTGACAGTCGGGGAAACTCTGGTTCGTTGTGTGCGTCTTGGGGCTTCGCTCCGGGCCCAACCGCTCAACCACCTCGACCACTTCATCTCTCATCTCGCCCAGACACAACATGACAATATTTCTTAAGGTATGATAGAAAGCCCACAATCAGAATGACATTGTTCCGGGTTAATGGAGTAGGTGCCATCCCCGAATTCGTAAACCAAACATTCGCTACAAACAAACGATTTATCTTACTGAATATATTAGTTTAATCTAAGTCCGTTGTTATCATTGATCCACCATTTGCCACTCTCAAATAGCTACCCCCACGTCGCAGAGTCTTGCTCGCGGAAATATGCATCCTATGGCATAAAGTTTCAAAAACCAATTTAAATCGAAAATAAATTTTGCTGGAAAGGGTTAAATATATAATGCAGCATTACCTTGGTGACCGTTAAGAAGAAGAAAAAAATTCTGATGTGTTACACTCACATGACTTTCTCTAGCTGTTCTACAAACTTCATGCATAAGATTCTTCTTTTTTCTGCACCTTGCTAATCGAGGTACTCATTAGCACAATGCTCTTATTATTTAGTTCCGTATAAGTAGGAAGAAAATAAGGGACTACACTAGGCTAAACCAATAGTCAAATGTTTTAAAAGCTGTCGCTATGCTATTGCCATTACAAATCGCTTGTTTTTTTGGCCAGGAGTAGAACAAAAGAAAAACGGACACTCCCGTCTGAGAAAAGTATAAGTACTTCACAACTGAAACTAATAACATGAATACCTCGAAAACGGTAAGCTCCACGAGAAAAATGTGTATGACATAACTTGTGTATTTTAACAAGACATACATTTTTTGTATAGTAAGTTTTTGGCTATCTCTTACTGCTTACTAGTTATGCGAAATTCAGCAAAATTCATCCAGAATATATGACATTTTAATCAAAATCGTTAGAGCCATTTTTATGAAAATCAAAATTTTCGAAAAAAGTTCCATGTAAAGGGTAGTTTGGGGTGAGGGGAATTTTTCTCAAAATCTTCGTGTCGCATCCCTGGAATATACTAAACTTAAATACAAAGTTTGGTATTTTAGCTACTTTTCGTTTTTGAGTTATCGTGTTCACTGACACACACGGACCTTTTTCTGAAAGTGCTTTTTTTATACAGGGGATCCTAAAACATATATTTCCGATGAAATCTCGGTATCGAAGTTTTGGGTGGAATACAATACTTTTCTATCCCTATGTACATTGTACATATGGGGCTAGAGAAAGTAAAAAACAGCCAGATGGATCGTATATAGGATTTGAACCCAGGATTTCCTGAATTCTGGCCACTGGCGTTACCGCGTTAACCGTTCCGTTCGATAGCGTTGTTTACTGTTATCATCTTATTGTCATGCTAGCTTCTCATTACTTTGTAAACTGTCATATATCCCAACGTTTAGTATCGTCCTGTCAGCAGGAGTATTTCATACTTCAAGTGCTAACTGCAGTAAAAACGTTTTCATTACTTCAGTTTCACTTCAGTGCTCATGTCAGTGACGTAGTTTATAGAGCGCCAAATATATCCGTTTACAGACAAATGGTTGTAAATACGGAGATAATGTATATTTACGACACGGAATTTATTTATCTTTCATAAATACTAGTTGAAATGTAGTAAAATATAGTCCTCATAATTCTTTTCAAAATTCATGGTATATGTATGCGAGGTATTTATTCAGTAGCGTAGTGTGATATATAACCAGGGCCTGGAATTCTAAATCCAATGTCTAAAAGAACCTTATTTGTTCTATTTGCATGACCTTCCCTATCTATTCTACCCCATATTCTTTACACGTACTATGTACATAGTGCAACGAGAAGGTATGCATTCCCCGCAAAAATTAGATGCCGAGATTTCACTGGAAATAGGGTCCCCTGGATCCAAAAAATGTATTTTCAGAAAAAGGTCTGTGTGTGCGTGTGTCCGTGTGTCTCTGTACACGATAATTCAGAAACGTAAAGTCGGTAAAATACCAAAATTAGCATTTAATTTTAGTATCTTCCAGGGATGTGACACGAAGATTTTAAGAATACCCTTTACATAAAACAAATTTCGAAAATTTTGATTTTTAACATTTTATACATTAGTAGAAAGAAAATAAAGACAGAGGTAGTAAAATAATCTTAAAGCTGATCGCTGTATTAAATAACTGAAATTCGGCTCTTTTTGCATGACCAAGGGTAAAACAAAGAAACATGAAGTGGATGAGGGCTTTTCAGCTGAGAAAGGTTAACTAAAACCAATAACAAGTTGAATTTCTGAAATTGTTAGCTTTACATAAATTGTATGTTTTAAAGAAATCTACATATTTGTGTGTAATAAGCTCTTTTTGTCTATCTCTTACGGTTTATCAGTTGTACAAAAGTTGTTCTGACGCTATTAGAGAAAATTTAAGACACATTTTATTTGTCATATAAACACCTTTTAATCAAAACTTACAGCCGTTTTTTTCTTTGAAAATGTACAATTTTTCAAAATGTGAAAATGGTAGTTTTGGGTGGCATGATTGCTTTTTTTTCTTGTCTCTTTCTGCAGAGCCAGTAATATTGAATATACTTATGGATTTTGAGTTATGCTGAACTTCTAACTTTTACTTTCTCTACACGTACTATGTAAATAGTATGTACAGAAGGTATTGCATTCCACCCAAAATTCGATACACAGATATCACCGTAAATAGACGTTTTAGGGTCCCTTGAATCTAAAAAAGCACTTTTAGAAAAAGGTTCGGGTGATTGGGTTCGTATTTCAGTGTGTCTTGGAACACGATAGCTTAAAAAAGAAAGTCAATAAAATACCATACTTGGTATATAAGTTTAGTGTCCTCCAAGGATGCAACACGAGGATTTTGAGAAAAAACTCCCCCCACCCCAAACTATCCTTTACATGAAAGTTTTTCTAAAATTTTGATTTTCTCAAAACTGGCTGTAACAATTTTCATGAAACTACTGTATATTAAAGATATTAACACGACAAATAAAATGTATGTCTTGAATTTTCTCTGAAGACCTCTTCATTCTGCATTTTGTAAAACCATAAGAGATAGACGAAAACTTACGCCAGAGAAAATGTGGATCTCGTTAAAAAACACAATTTTTTCATAAACATTTTTTTCATGGAGTTGATCGTTTTTTAGATATTCCTTGTTATTGGTTTCAGTTTTAAAATACTTAAATTTTTTGCATGCGGAAATGTGTCTACTCCTGTTCCTGCAAAGAAATGGATTTCAATCCCCTAGCAACCACATTTAAAAACATTTGAGTATCGGTATCCTAGTGTATTCCCTTATTTCCCTTCTACTTATAAGGAACTTAGTAGTAAAACCATTTCTGTTGATGTTTTAGCATTAAATAGACAGAAAAATGAGCTTATTAACAACAATTTGATACAGAATTGTAGAGAAACTCATATGAGTGGATCGCATCACATTTGTTTTCTTCAAATCTCTTTAGAATACGGTATTTCAAAAAAAAATGCGAAAAATTGCCTATATTAAGGATATTTTGAGCTAGGGGAAAATTTGCCTCAAAGCTTCTTGTCGAATCCTCGGAAGATACTATACTTGAACACCAAATATCAAATTGTTGTATACTTCTTGTTAACTTAATTTGATGACTTGCAGTGTTTTGATCACATTAAAATAATGTGCGTTATTGCGGTTCTTTGTATATTTAGTTGCATTTGGTAAAATAATATATTAGTTTCTCTATACGAGCTGTGTACATATTGTATAGAGAAGGTATTGTAATGCACCCAAAAATTCGATATCAAGATTTCAACGGAAATACATGTTTTGGGTCCCCCTGAAACCAAAAAAAGCATTTTTAGAAAAGTGTCCGTGTGTGTCTGTGTGTATGTGTGCGCGTCTGTGGGCAGCATACCTCTAAAACGAAAAGACCGTTGAATACCAAACTTGGTAATTAAGTTTGATGTCTTCCAAGGATGCGATACGAAGATTTTCAAGAAAATCCCCCCACCAACTACCTTTTACATGGAACTTTTCTCGAAAATGTTGAATTCTCTAAACTGGCTCTAACGATTTTGATTAAAATATCGTATATTAAAGATATTTACCTCACACATAAAATGTATATCTTGAATTTTCTGGGAATAGCATCTGAAGATTACTTTATTTTGGATTAATTTTACGGAATTTTTCATAACTACTAAACGGTAAGAGATGGGCAAAAACTTAACATACAATAAATGTAGAGCGCATTAAAACACACCATTTATTTTATACACATTTTTTGCGTGGGGTTGTTAGTTTTTAAGATATTCCTTGTTTTTTGGTTTCAACTTTAAAAAGCATATTCTCATACAGGAAGTTGTCAACTGCTGTCCATACAAACAAAGAAACTTCAGTCACATAGCAACCAGCTGTTGACTGTCTCTTTAACCTATGGTACTCCCGTATTTTGTTTCTACTTAGCAAGTTATTCTGCTAATTTTTTTCTCGACTAGCATGAAGTAAACAGTAGGATTAGATTTTTAGTAATAATTTTTTGGAGAGATGGAGAGAAAGTCATGTGAATGGAACACATCGGATTGTTTTTGTTATACATTACGAGAAGAAGAACTGCGGTTTTAACAAAACTCAACAAAGGCCATTTTTTTCGAAATGCAGGTTTTGATGGATTCTGGTCAATTTTAGTGCGAGGAAAAGAATGCATTTTTCATAACATCACAAAACTCGATACTTCCCATTGAAAAGACTGCCTCAATAGAGAGCATTTTCACGAAATTCTTAAATGTTCATAAACTCAACTTTGGGGAGGTATACGTTTTGGGCAAAGACTGGCATACCTATGATTTAAAATCTAAGGCAAGAAAAGGTAAATTACCTTTGAAAATTACAGATGTGAGAATATTTACATACAAACAAACTTGTAACTATTGTACAAAACACTTATGTTTCTGCACCAATAGAAGTTGAAGTGTTTAAGCCAGGGCGGACAATTTCTGAAATGTGCACCTGAACTTCCAATGGTGAACCATGTGAGCAAGAAGACAGCTGGAACACGTGAAGAAGTTACTTCCATAATGATTCGGAAGACGGTAAAGTATTTTATGGCAAAGTTCTAAAAGGATGTGGCAAAGATTCTGACAACAAGATGGATTATAATGTGCAACCATTGCATTAAGATGTTGTGCATTCAATTTTCAGTGATTTTGGGACTGCAAAACCAAAAAAAAAAAAAATCTGATGTGCTCCATTTACATGACTTTCTCTACTTCTATGTAACAAATTGTTGTTAATAAGCTTATTCATCTACTTACTACATGCTAATCGAGAAAAACAAATAGCAGAAATAGTCTTATTACTTGCTTCCTTGTAAGTAGAAGCGAAATATGAGAGTATCATAGGTTAAAGTGAAGTCAAAACTGGTTACTAGGTGACTGAAGTTCTTTTGTTTGTATGGATACGAGTTCACAGATTCCTGCATGAGAAAAGTACAAGTTTTTCAAAGCTGAAACAAAAAAAAAGGAATATCTCAAAAACGATCAACTCCTCGAAAAAAATGATATAACATAAGCTGTGTGCTTTAATGTGATCTACATTTTTGTCAGGTAAGTTTTTGTCCAATTCTTATGGTTTAGCAGTTATGTAAAATTCATCCAGAATAAAGCAGTTTTCAGAGGCTAATCCCAGAAAATTCAAGGTATACATATTATTTGTCAGGTAAATATATTTCATATACAATATTTTAATCAAAATCGTTAGAGCCATTTTTAAGAAAACCAAAAGTTTCGAAAAAAGTTTCATATAAAGGGTAGTTGGGGGTGGGGGATATTCTTGAAAAGCTTCGTGTCGCATCCTTGGAAGATACTAAACTTAAATACCAAGTTTGGTATTTAACGGTCTTTTCGTTTTTAGCTATGCTGTCCAAAGACACACAGACACACACGGACCTTTTTCAAAAAAATGCATATTTTTTGGATTCAGGTGGACCCAAAACATGTATTTCCGGTGAAATCTCGGTATCGAATTGTTGGGTGCAATACAATACCTTCTCTATACACCATGTACATAATACGTGTAGAGAAAGTAAAAAACGTTTCCTCCAATTTTGATCCAATAAGTCTAACTTTGTCGCTGTCATGCCTCGCTCAAGAATGCCTCACATGTTCCACTCTGTCGTTTTAGTTGCAAGTTATTCTACCATTTAACTCGATTCAAAACAGAATCAGCGTGGAACGAGCGTATTGATAGTGAGGTATACACTTTGTGTAAAACATTAAAGAATTTACGGCACCAGTTAATTCTCTGATAAAAGCTGAATTGAATTTAGAAGCCGTAACTAACGTTTCGAAAATGAATTCATTGATAGGAATTTCCCAGCTGTTGCATATAGTATCCACCTCGGCGCATCCACAAACACATGGTTGGTGAAAACATCCAGCAAAATCAGATAAACACATTTAAAGTAATCGTAAAAAAACCGATGTGTTCCATTCACATGACTTTCCCTACATATCTGCAACAAATTATTGTTAAAAAGCTTAATTAAGAAGAGATTAGCAGAAATAGTCTTACTACTTGCTTCCTTGTAAGTAGAAGCGAACTAAGGCAGTACCATAGGTTAAAGTGATAGTCAAAAGCTGGTTGCTATATGACTGAAGTTCCTTTGTTTGTATGGAGACAGGAGTTGACAATTTCCTGTATGAGAAAAGTGTTTTTCAAAGCAGAAACCAAAAAGGAATATCTGAGAAGACGATCAACTCCACGAAGAAAATGTATGTAACATAAATTTTGTGTTTTAATGTGCTCTACATTTTTTGTGTGGTAAGTTTTTGTCCATCTCTTACGGTTTGGCAGTTAAGCAAAATTCCGTAAAATGCATCCAGAATAAAGCACTCTTCAGAGGCTATTCCCAGAAATTTCAAGATATACATTTTATTTGTCAGGTAAATATCTTTAATATACGATACTTTAATCAAAATCGTTAGAGCCATTTTTGAGAAAATCAAACTTTTCGAAAAAATGATGCATGTAAAGGGAAGTTGCGGGTAGGGGGATTGTTCTCAAAATCTTCGTGTGGCATCCCTGGAAGATACTAAACCTAAATACTAAGTTTGGTACTTTATCGACTTTTCATTTTTGAGTTATCGTGTTCAAAGACACACACATACACTGACCTTTTTCTGAAAATGATTTTTTTAGATAAAGGGTACTCTAAAACATATATTTCCGGTGAAATCTCGGTATCGAATTTTTGGGTGGAACCTTCTCTATATACTATGTACATAGTACGTATAGAGAAAGTAAAAAAAAGTACTGAGCGCTACAGCTCAGGCGGCTATGTCTGTGGCCCGCATTTTTTTATCTATTTTTTTTATTTATTCATTTTGTTAATTACAAAAGGTATAAGTTATATTACAAATGCAGTATATCACTTCACATTTCTTTTTATAGTTATGAACTATGTTGTCTGTGCGTTTAAATTAAACGTGTGCAGGAAGATGGTAACAAAATGAGAAGGTGTAAGCGTTATAGAGTGAGCAAGGCAAAAGCTGTTGCCGACTGCAGTGAAAGACGCTTATGTTTTTGCAGATCTTCTCTTGCTGCTCTAAGATGACAACGTAAACCGTCGACGCTGGGATGCCTTTCAGACAGCATGTAATGCTGAAAGCCTAGAGCGAGTCACACCTGTGCGAAGTACTTCGAGTCTCTAGTTGTAGTAATGTGCGAGCATAATCGTTGGGATTTTGCGAAGGAGCAAGACGGTGCAATTGCGAAACAACCCAGTGCCAGATCTGTCGTGCTGTTGTGCAGGTAACAAAACGATGGCGTAGAGTATCCCGCACACCGCAAATGTTGCATGTGGGGGTCCTCACCATGTTGTATCGGAATTTTTTATTCTCTGTAGCAACAACATCATTGATGACCAAATATGCGCACGTAGTCCACTCCGTAGATATGTTGCGTACATGGATGTTCCGCCATACCTGACACCAGGGTCTGTTGGGCATCCTATCCACCACATGAATTGGTGCAAGCAGCCGCTGTAGGATAAGCTTGTAGAGCTCAGTTGATAGTCCTCTAGGTTGCTGAGGTAGGACATCGACATCAATGCCATCCAAAACATGGAGTGCTCTCTTAAAACCCGCAGGAACAGCCCGAACTGGAGTTCCAAGAGAATTCTTGAACGGTTCCCAAAATGCTATTTCTTGTTCCTCTCCATATCCCCTAGTGGCAAGTGTAATAGATCTAACAAGAAGCGCTTTACTCTTAGGTCCCACTGCAATTAAACCTAAGCCGCCTTCGTTACGTTTTCGCCACAATTGGGTTTTAGCTACACGAAAGGGCTGTGCTCTCCATAGATAGTATCCAATAAGTCGCTCAATTCGGGAGACGTTTTTTTCAGGCATGGGTAGTATCTGCGCCATATACCATAATTTTGCGAAAACAAACTGATTGCTGTGCCACACTTTCTGTAGAAGGCTCAAGTTCCGACCAAGCTGTGCAGTGGTATTCAGCCGAATCAAATTTATTTTGTGATCCCAGTTGCGAGCAATCATCGATGTAAACGACTTGGAGAAGCTGATGCCGAGAATCTTGACACTATATTGTATCGGGATATCGAGAAGTGTGTGATCCGTCGGCCATGATCCAAAAGGGAGCAGTTGCGACTTCGCGGTGTTCATTTTGGCATTAGAAGCTGCCTCATAGAGTGTGATGGCGGTATATATCAAGGGTAAGGCCTCACGCCTACGGATGAGCACACATTCGGAAGGTCCTAGGATCAAATCATACCTAGGTAATCATCAGGCATCGAGATAAATATTGGATTCATTTCAATAAATTAAGATTTTTGTGTTTTAATTATTACGTGAAGTAAATTTACGTAAGTTATTCTGTTATTTGTTATGAATTTTATAAACATTATTTTTATTTATAATTTTAATATTTTTAAAATATTTAATATTTATTTAATTTTTATAAAACACCAAACTTGGTATTTCAGTTAAATATCTTCTGAGGATGCGACGCTAAGTTTTTGAAAGCTAATCCCGCACATCAAACTACACTTTACAGGGAAAACTTTTCGAAAAGTTGATTTTCTTTATGGCTCTAACGATATTGATTAAAATATCGTATATTCCAGTTATTTAAATGACAAATACTATGTATATCTTGAATTTTGTGGGAATAGTCTCTGAAGACTACTTTATTCTGGTTGAATTTTACGGAATTTTCAATAACTAGTACACCGTAGGAGATAGACAATAACTTACTTGCTTTAAAATGTAGAGCTGGTTCAAACACACCGTTTTTGTTTTATGCATGTTTATCGTGGAGTTGATCATTTAGTAGATATTCCTTTTTTTATTGTTTTGAGCTCTAAAATACAGTTTTCTCAGGAATTTGTCAACTCGAATCCATACAAACACGGAAACTTCAGTCACATAGCAACCAGCTTTTGACTATCACTTTAACCTATGCTACTCCCTTATTTCACTTCTACTTACAAGGAAGCAGTAATAAGAGTATTTCTGGTACTTTTTTTCTCGTTTAGCATGAAGTAAATAGAAGCACAAGCATTTTAACAATAGTTTGTTGCAGAGATGTAGAGTATGGTCATGTCAATGGAACGCATCTGATTTTTTTGTAGAGTTAACCGTTTTCAAGATATTCCGGATTATTGGTTTTAATTTTAGTCTCTTAAACTTTTCTCAAACGCGAAGACATCTTTCTTCTCATTTCTAGTTTTTTTTTTTTTTCCTCACAAGCAAAGATGTTGGTATTTCAATTGTTTCATATAGCGACCGGCTTTTAAAGAACGAGACTATCACTTTATGCTGTACATTTTCTTGTTTCCCTTCTATTTTTAAGGAAGCTAATAATAATCTTAATTCTGTTTATCTTTATTTCGTTAGGATGATGTAAATAACAGATTACTTTTTTGAATAAAAGGCCCACTTACCGAACAGCTAGAGGACATCACGTGAATGGAACGAATAAGGACAATTTCTGCTAGTGTTTATCTCGATTATCATGATGTTGATAGAAGAACAATTTGTTACACAGATGTATAGAATGTGCATGAAACACGTCAGAGTTTTTAATTTCAGGCCACCATAAACTGAAACCAAATAAGCGAGTATTAAACGGTTATGGTTAAGTGTTGGTACTTTCACTTAAATCGTGTACCTATGAGCAGTAATGCAATTTGTTAGGGCGCACACATGTGGCAACTTGACCGTGGAAACGCATGCACTACCAAACAGCATGCTCCAGTTGCACTTGCCTCCGGTGTTAACCTTTGACATTTATTCAAAATGTTACTTTGGGTGAGCAAATGGAAGAGCAAAATACCCCTGAGACATAGGGGCGTGGCTTACTTCTGCAAGGTGAAATACTGTATTCCAACTAAAATTCAATTTTGATGCTTCATGCAATTTTTAAAGTCCCTTGGACCTAAAACAGACAGCTTCAATGAAAGAAATTGTGGCTGTGTGTGTATAAGTCTCAGTATAGCACAACTAAACACATTCTATGACACATTCACATTACTTTCTTTTCCTATTCTGCAAAGAACTTCTAACAAACTTCTTTTTCTTCTAACTAGGTTGATAGGCGCTTGTTTATTAATAGACACTCACAATTTAAAATTTTGTTTTAGCGCAAAATGCAAAGTGATGTATTCCACCCAAAAATATACTATTAGGGCACCAAAATATAATTTTTAGAAAACGTCCGTGCGCGCGCGTGTGTCTCTGGACAGCATAGTTAAAAAAAAAAACAAACGAAAAACCTGTTGAATACCAAATTTATTTAGTATCTTTCATGGATGCGACACAAAGCTCTTTCAAGAAAATTCAAGATATGCATCTTATATCTGATATATATTTTATAAAAGCAATTTTAAACAAAGTCGTTATAGCCAGTTTTGAGAAAAAGATTTTAACAAATATTTCCATGCAATTGGTAGTTTGGGGAGGATGTTCTTGAAAATCATCGTGTCACATCCTCGGAAGCCAGTGAACGTAACTACCAAGTTTGGTATTTTACGGTGTTTTCATTTTTTAACTATGATGCCCACAGACACACACACACACACACACACATAGAGACATTTTTGTAAAAATGCTTTTTAGGACGCAAGGGATATCAAAACATATATTTCCAGTGAAATCTCGACATCAGAATTTGAATGAATAACAATGGCTTCTCTAGCTACTAATTGCATTGTATGTACCTACGTGATAGAGAAAGTAAAACAACATTTTATATGTTCCGTTCCCATGACTTTCTCTACCTCTCTTTAGTACATTATTGTTAAAAAGCTTATTCTTCTATCTACTTCATACTAACAGAGATAAATATTAGCAGAAATTATCTTTATTATTTAGTTCGTTATAAGTAAAATAGAAATATACTAGGCTAAATTGACAGTCAAATGTTTTAAAATGTGGTTGCTATGGGATTGAAATCCATTTCTTTACTTAGCCAGGAGTTGAAAAGTTCCCGTATAAGAAAAGTATAAGTTTTTAAAAACTGAAACCAATAACAAGAAACATCTCAAAAAGGTCAATTGCACGAAAAAATGTAAATAGCATAAGTTTAGTGTTTTAATGAGGTTTACGTTTTTGTCTATCTCTCATTGTTTGCAAAAGTCCAAAAAATCATTCAGAGATGACTTCAGAGGCTATTCCCATAAAATTCAAGATAAAAATTTTATTTGACATATAAATACCATTAATATACGGTATTTTAATCAAAATCGTTAGAGCCCATTTTGAGAAAATTAGAATTTTATAAATCTTTTCCATCGTTTACTTTAAGTTGGGGGGATTTTTCTTAAATTCTGCGTTTCGCATCCTATGGAAGATCCCAAACTTAAATATCAAGTTTGAGTATTTTACCGGCTTTTCGTTTTTGAGCTGTGGTGTTCACAGACACACGAACTCACTCACCCACGGAACTTTTTCCAAAAATACCTTTTTTTTTTTGGATTAAGAGGACCCTAAAAATGTATTTCCTGCGAAATCTCGGTTTCGAATTTTTGGTGGAATGCAATAACTTCACTACACATTATGTATATGGTACATGTAGAAAAATTAAAAATATCCGTGTGTTTATGTGTGCGTCTATCGCTTTAGTCTAGTGCGTTTCCTTAATTCCCTCGTATAAGGAAATTACTAATAAGACCATTTCTGCTAACGTTTCTCAATTACCATGAAATATAGGAGTGAGCTAATGTAAGAATTGTTTGTTGTTCAATAGGAAGATACTTTATCTGAATGGGACACATCAAATTTTTACTTTCTCTACACGTACTATGTACATAGTGCATAGAGAAGATATTGTAATGCATCCAAAAATTCCATACCGAGATTTCACCGCAAAAATATGTTATGGGTCCCCCTGAATCCAAAATAAGCATTCCTGGAAAAAGGTCCATGTGTGTGCGTGAATGTGTTTGTGTTTGTGTGTGTCTGTGGACAGCATAGCTCAAAATGCAGAGATCGTTAAATACCAAACTTGGTATTTAAATTTGGTACCTTCCAAAGATACAACACGAAACTTTTCAAGAAAATGCTCCACTCCCCAACAACCTTTTACATGGAACGTTTTTCGAAGATTTTTATTTTCTCAAAAATGGCTGTAGCGATTTTCATTAAAATATCGTATATTAAAGATATTTACATGACAAATATAATCTCTCGAATTTTCTGGGAATTGCTTCTGAAGACTACTTTATTCTGGATGAACTTTACGGAGTTTTGCGTAACTGCTAAACCGTAAGAGATGGACAAAAACTTGGCACACCAAAATGTAGAGCACGTTCAAACACACAATTTATGTAATATACATTTTTTTCGTAGAGTTGATCGTTTTTGACGTTCAGTGCTTTTGATTTCAGTTTTGAAAAAAATATACTTTTCTCATACAGGAATTGGCAATTCCTTTCCATAGAAACAAAAGTACTTTAGACACATAGCAACCAGCTTTTACTATCACTTTATCTTATGGTAATTACTTATTTCTACTATTTCTGCTAATTTTTCCTCAATTAGTATGAAGCAAATAGAAGCATAAGCTTTTTAACAATAATATGTTGCTGAGATGTAGAGAAAGTCATGTGAATGGAACACATCATAATCAGTCATCTGTCTATTTCTAACCGCCAGTAATAAAGAGAAAGATCTCAGATAATAGTGCTGTATTATCATAGATGCTCTATGGTATGTCTGACGTCATGGGTGGGATGTGCAAGATCGCTGCATTAATCACCTCATGATAAAATCTTTGACACACGCCGCCCTTGCAACATCTGCCACGCCCTTTTGCTGCTGATCTAGCAATTGAAATTACCCATCTGTTAGTTTCCGCTAGAACTGTTATAGAACACTATTAACTGTTATAACTCATTCAGTTCTACTGATACATGAATTCGCTAGTAACAACTTCGAATCAATTGTTGTGATACAATCACTCGATTTCCTCCGCAAACGACATTTTGTAGAATACTACGCATGTACACATACTCATAACATTACCATAAAAAGGACAAATTTGTTTTTGTGTGTTATGGGGGCCCGAAAATCTCTAAACTCAATGCTAAATTTACATAAGTTCAGTTAATTTTTACTTTCTCTACACGTACTATGTACGTAGTGTAGAGAAAATTATTGCATTCTACCCAAAAATTCAATACCGAGATTTCATCGGAAATAATACATGGTTTGGATCCCCCCTGAATAAAAAAGAAGACTTTTCAGAAAAAAGGTCCTTGTGTGTGCGTATGTGTGTGTCTGTGTGTCTGTGAACACGATAACTCAAAAACGAAAAGTCGGTAAAAAACCAAACTTGGTATTTAAGTTTAGTACCTTCCAAGCAACCGACACGAAGGTTTTCAAGAAAATCCCTCCACCTTCAAATACGCTTTACATGGAAAAATTTCGAAAAATTTTATTTTCTCAATAATGGCTTTAACAACTTTGATTGAAGGCTCTAATATTTAAGATATTTAAATGACAAATAAAATATATATTTTGAATTTTCTGGGAGTAGCCTCTGAATACTACTTTATTCTGGATGAATTTTATGGAATTTTGCAAAACCACTAAACCGTAAGAGATGGACAAACACTTACCACACAATTTATGTTATATACATTATTTTCGTGAAGGTAATCGTTTTTTAGATATTTCCTCCTTTTAGTTTCAGCTTTGAAAAACTTAAGATTTTTAACAATAATTTGTTGCAGATATGTAGAGATAGTCATGTGAAAGGAACACATCAGATTTTTTACTGTTATTTTATATGTATGTAATATGTTATAACACGTGTTTTAAATGTCATATGAGATATTAGTTTTTATCAAGAGAACTGTTTTTTCAATTCAAAGTTTTTAACATTATATGATATAAAATAATAATCTAACAACTATTTTTTCAAAATTCTGTGTTAAAATGTGTATTTGTATGTTAGAAAGGGACCCACGAATGATAGCTTTTATAGTTTTTGAGAAAAATATACTTTTGTTCATTAACATTAAGGTTACGGGAACTGAAGGTTTAAATTCCGGTAGATTCCTGCACCATTAGAAACAATTAAGCCAATGTATTGCATAATATTTCCCTATGTGAACTTTGTTAGCCAACAAGCTCATATATATAGCTGTACTCTTTGAGAAAATCGGGATTTTCAAAATTGTCTATATGAAACAACAATCAGCTCAGTACGTAATCTGCCACACCCACAACCTGAATAAATATACCTTTTAAAAATAACTTAAGCTCCTTAAAATACTAAAATTTAAGTAATTTTTGTGCAATTTTGAAGAGAAACTTCAATATTTTTATTTTGCAAAAAAAGTGACAATGTTCATGATATAACGATTCCGGGATCCCTTAAACGGATATACTATATACCTTCTGTCAAGAAACTACTGGGAATCGATCACTTAAAAACCCTCTTTAAAAGGGTTTCGAAATTATTGCTGTCGCTAAGTTGGTACAACTTTCCTATATACCCACGCGGAGTTTGATCGTCATTTGTCATCTAATTTGTTTTCAGTACGCTATTTTGTTAGTTCATCTCAAAGGTGATTTGCGATTTTAAGATGGATACAAATATAGAACAAAGAACATTCATGAAACGCATTGTAACTGGGGGTGAGACGTGGGTTTACGAGTTTGACACTCAAACCGGTCAACAAGCTTCCGAATGGCGCCTTCCAACTGAAGCGAAACCTAAAAGGGCATGTCAAACTCGATCAAAACTGAAGGTCATGTTCACAGTTTTTCTTTTTTTTTCCATTATCGCGGTGTCGTGCACTTAGAGTTCTTGCCAGGAGATCAGATGGTAAATAAAGACTATTATCTGATCGTTATGCGGCGCTTGAGAGAACAAATACGGCGAAAAAGGTCAGATTTGTGGAACGACAACTCATGGATTGTGCACCACGATAACGCATCAGCTTACAAGGTTATTATTGTGAACGAATTTCTGGCCAAAAATTCAACAAATTTCATCGAACAACCAGCGTATTCACCTGATCTCGCTCCTGCTGATTTCTTTCTCTATCCAAAACTCAAGTTACCACTTCGAGGCACCCGTTTTCAGTCAATAAAATACATAAAGGAAAATTCGCGGCGACAATTGACATCAGTTCCTAAAAGTGACTACAAAAAATGTTTTCCAGATTGGATTTTTTGTTGGCATAAATTTGTAATTTTAGAAGGGACCTACTTTGAAGGCGATAAAACAAAATTGGATGAATAATTAATTTGTTGTGTTTTATTGGCAAATTCCCGGAACATTCTTGACACAGTAGTATTTCTACGGTGTTTTCATACATCACTCCATCTATAATCGCAAGGGCAGTGGAGATTAAACTGTGTAACTTGTTGCCTAAACAACCGAAAGTCTGAGATACGGAATAATAGCCATCCTAAAAACATCGTGAAATTTTCCTCGTGAACACAACTTTCGAAAATAGCGAAAAAAACTGCTAATACTTCTTCATCCTCAAACTTTGATGCAAATGTTTGCACTAATTCATTTATGTCGTCCTCCGTATAGGTTCATGTGCCCAAGGTCGCGGGTTCAAACCCGGCGGAGGGCGATGGATTTTTTGGGCGCAAAATTTGTTAGCATGATTTCCTTCGGAAGGGAAATAAAGCCGTTAGTGCCGTGTCGCAGATTTACGGCACGTAAAAGAATCTCAAGCCTGATAAAGAAACATCTAAGCAGAATAAACCGGTCTTTCATGTTCACCATAGTATGGGACGCTGAAAACCAAAGTAGTTGGAGTGCGCCCATAAACAAAACTCCGTTCATTTCCCTCTGTGGATATCTGTAAAACCACTTTTCAAACCTAAAGGCCAAATAAAATATGTTGTAAACCGCACTCAAGAATTTCACCACAGATGTTTAAAATTTAGCACGAGTCAGAAGAAAGGAACGATCTTAAGATAAAGGAACATGGAAATATTTGATATGAAATTGTATTAAGAAATGGAAGACAACTTGTTTAAAAATCTTGCTTCTATTTACTTCATGCTAATCAAGAATAAATTAGCAGAAATAGTTGTATTACTTGCTTCTTTGTAAGTAGAAGCAAAATAAAGGAAACCATAGGTTAAACTGATAGTCAAAAGCTGGTTGTGACTGATGTTCCTTTGTTTGTATGGCCAGGAGTTGACAAATTCCTCCACGAAAAAAATGTATATAAAATAAATTGTGTGCTTTAATGTGCTCTACATTTTCTGTGTAGTGAGCTATTATCCATCTCTTACGGTTTAGCAGATATGCAAAATTACGTAAAATTCATGCAGAATAAAGTAGTCTTCAGAGGCTATTCACAGAAAATTCAAGATATAAATTTTATTTGTCAGGCAAATATCTGTAATATACGATATTTTAATCAAAATCGTTAGAGCCATTTATTAGAAAATCAAAATTTTTGAAAAGAGTTCCATGTAAAGGGTAGTTGGAGGTGGGAGATTTTCATAAAAATCTTCATGTCGCATCCTTGACAGCTACCAAACCTAAATACCAAATTTGGTTGTCGCATCCTTGGAAGAGATCTAACCTAAATATCAAGTTTGGTATTCAACCGTCTTTTCGATTTTGAGCTATACTATCCACAGACACACACACACATACTCACGCAACACACACGGACCTTTTTCCAAAAATGCTTTTTGTGGATTCAAGGGGATCCAAAATGTGTATTTCTAATGAAATCTCGGTATCGAATTTTTGGGTGAAATACAATACCTTCTCTATACACTATGTACATAGTATGTGTAAAGAAAGTAAAAAAGTATTTTTAGAAAAATGACCGTGTGTGTCTGTGGTAGCACAGGTCAAAAACGAAAGATTCGTTAAAAACTAAAGTTGGTATTTAAGTTCAGTATCTTCCAAGAATGTGACACGACGATTTTGAAAAAAGTATCTCCACGCCCAGCTACCCTTTACATGGCAAAATTTTCGAAAATTTTGATTTTCTCAAAAATGACTAACAATTTTGATTAAAATATCCTACGTTAAAGATATTTATATGATAAATAAAATGTATATCTGTATTTTCTGGGAATAGTCTCTGAAGTAATCTTTATTCTCGATGAATGTTGCGGAATTTTGCATTTTTGGCAAATACAAAGATGTACAAATAAAGTATTTAAATATGTGAGCTTGTTAAGGCACGCAGTTTATTCATATATTGTTTTCGTGGAGTTGACCGTTTTTGAGATATTTCTTGTTTTTAAAATACTTATACTTTTCTCAGACATGGATTTGTAAACTCCTGGCCATATAAACTAAGGAACCTCAATCACCTAGCAACCAGCTTTTAAACGAATTGACTATTGCTTTAACCTGTGGTGCTCGATTAGTTCCCTTCTACTTACAAGGAAGCAAGTAATAAGACCATTTCTACTAGTTATTTCTCGATTAGCAGTAAGTATGTAGAAGTATAGGCTTTCTAACAACAATTTGTTGCAGAGATGCAGAGAAAGTCATGTGAATGAAACACATCAGATTTTTATCTAATTTATTCACATATTTCATCTAATTCAGAGACTACGCATTTCAAAAATTAAAATCTAAAGAGATAAAGTCAGGCATTATCGAATCACAAAGAAAGAACGAAAAATAATTGAAATCGTATTGAAGGTTTGACAACATTAAACAAGAAACACAAAAGTAATAAAAAAAAAGGCAGTAAGGAAAGAAACTACCGAAAGGAAAAGACAAGGAAGGAGAGCTAATGTATTCGTTCGTCCTGAGAAGGAAACTAATTTACATTCTGAATAACAAATGCCTTAAAATACACACTGAGAGAAGCAATTTTCAAAGAACAGAGAAATATAATCAAATAGGATTATAAATATAGAGTAAGGTAATTTCCTTTTTATAAATGGGGAAGAACATGGAGACAAACATATAGCTCATAAATATGTTTAAAGTTTAAAATTGCCATTAATTACCAGAATTGTCTTCAAAATTCCAGCTCATTAATGGTATTGTTTACTTTGCCCAGTCCTAATAAATACAATCGATTAAGATTCTGCGTCTGTGGAAAAACTACAGTATGTCACATAACTAGACCACTGATTTTTAGTTAAGTACATATTTTTACTTTCTCTAAATCGTAGGTACATACAACTTACTTAGTAGCTAGAGAAAGTATTCTATTCTACTCAAGAATTTGAAGAAGAGAATATATTTGTAGATCCACTGAGTCGGAAAAAAAACATTTTTATTTTCTTTAGCCCGTGTTTTTATAGTGGTTAACACCTGCTTTTACTATTTGTGGCACCGCAGGCGATGACACTGGTGATAAATTAAATGAAGATGGGAATACGATACCGGTGAACCCGGAGAAAAGCCGCCCCTGCGACTCTTTGTCCACCACTAATCTCATGCGGTCACTTGGGATCGAACCCGGGCCCTCTGGGTGGGTGGCGAGTGGTCTTGCTTGCCCGCATTATCAATGTATATAGGGGATAGAGAAGGTAATGTATTCCACTAAAAAATCGATAAACTCATTTCAACGGAAAATATGTTTTAGGTTACCTGAATAAAAAAGAATAATTTTAGGAAGAATTCCGCGCCTGCGCGCGTGTTTGTGTCGCTGGGCAGCCTAATTAAAAAACGAAAAGCCGGTTAAATGCCAAACTTGGTATTTCCGAGGATACGACACCTCTGCCTACTCTTTACATGGAATATGTTTCGAAAAGTTTTATTTTCTCAAACATTGCTAAAACAATTTTTATAAAATGTCACATATTTAAGATATTTTATGACAAAAGAAATGCATATTTGTATTTTATGGGAAGGACTCCAGCCATCTCAAACTACCCTTTACTTAGTAAAGTTTGAAAACTTTGATTTTCTCAAAAATATCTCTAATGATTTTGGTTAAAATCTTTTATATTTAAGATACTTGCCGACAAATATAATGTGTATCTTAAATTTTCTTGGAATAGCCTCTGAAGACTACTTTATTCTGGAAGAATTCTCTGAATTTTGCATAAATGGTAAACCGTAAGGGATAGACAAAAACTTACTAAATCAAAGATATAGATCTCGTTAACATCTCGTTAAAATATACAACATATCTCCTCATCACTCAAACATTATAGTAAGCTTGCGTAGTAGTCATCAGTGATACTTTTACCCTTTTCCAAATAATCAGTAAAAGTAATTTCCTGTGCATCCCAGAAAATACTCGTCATAACCTTGTTAGCTGACAAAATTGACTTTGGGTTTTTGGAGTTGGTGCACCCGGCACAATCAACTGTTTTCACTGTGATTTACTTTCTGGAATGGAGTGATGTACCCAAGTTTCATTCATGATGATAAGCTGTCTCAAGAATTTACTGAGAATTAATGGTAAGCTCCACATTCTTAACAGAAACAGTTTTTCTTTGCAATTTTTGATCCGGTGCCAACAAACGCGGCACTCATCTTGCACAGATCTTGAGAAAGCCTAAAACATTACCTGTACATTCTTTTGATATGTTTACAGCCTCTGCTATCTCAAACAACTTTATACTGAGCTATTCCAGTACTAAACGATGCATTTTTCAATGATCTCTGGAGTTGTCACTTCTACAGGGCGTCCAGAGCGAGGCTCATCACTAGTGCGCGTACGTCCCATTTTAAACTCTACAACCCACCTTTTTATCATTGAATATGAAGGGGCAGAATCTTTTACTGTACTGTCCATTTCCTCCTTGATTTCTTTAGGCGTTAAGCCTTTCAAATGGAAGTATTTACTCACTGCTCGTTTTTACAAATCCTACATTTTGGTGAAATCTAAAGCCGTATTGTTTAAAATGCTGTCATTCGAAAATTAAACAAGCTATTGACCTGTAACTATTAATACAAGCTAGTCTAGAATTAAACTATACAATGCTACCGTCTAAAAGGCCTAGTGGTGCCATATCTATGTAAGACCCGGGCCTTATCAGCCGACTCTTGTAGGCATGTGTATGTGTTTAGTAATAAATAATGTTCTAAACGTACAGTAATAGCAGTTGTTTCACAATATCACCGTAAAAGTTAAAGGGGGCTATACAGATGAAACAGTTAAAGAAAACATCTGATGAACTCCAGGAAAAAAAAAAAAAATATATATATATATATATATATATATAACATAAATTGTGTGTTTTAATGTTCTATACATTTTTTGTGTGGTAAGTTTTGTCTATCTTTTAAGGTTTAGGAGATGTGCAAAATTCCGTAAAATTCATCCAGAATAAAGTACCCTTCAGAAGCTATTCCCCAAAAATTAAAGATATACATTTTATTTGGCAGGTAAATAGTTTTAGTATACGATATTTTAAATCAAATCGTTAGAGTCATTTTTGAAAAAATAAAAAATTTCGAAAAGAGTTTCATGTAAAGGGTAGTTAGGGTAGGGGATTTTTCTCAAAATCTTCGTGTCACATCCCTGGAAGATACTAACCTTAAATGTGGAGTTTGGTATTTTACCGAATTTTCGTTATTGAGTTATCGTAATGTTTTTACTTTCCCTACAGTACTATATACATAGTGTATAGAGAAGGTATTGTATTGCACCCAAAAATTATATTCCGAGATTTCACCGGAAATACACGTTTTGGGCCCCCCTGAATAAAAAAAATTTGGAAAAAGGTCCGTGTGTGTGCGTGTGTGTGTCTGTGGACAGCATAGCTAACAGACAAAAATACAGGTGAATACCAAACTTGGTACTTAAGTTTGGTATCTTCCAAGGATGCGACACTAATATTTTCAAGAAAATCCCTCCACCCCCAACTATCCTTCACAGGGAAATTTTTTCGAACATTTTGATTTTCTGAAAAATGGCTCTAACGATTTTGATTAAAGATACATATCTATATATATATATATAACTGACAAATAATATGTATATTTTGAATTTTCAGGGAATAACCTGTGAAGACTACTTTATTTTGGATGAATTTTACGGAACTGTGTAAAACTGGTAAACCGTAAGAGATAGACAAAAGCTTACCACACAAAAATTGAAGAGTACATTAAAACACACAATTTATGTTAGATATATTTTTTTTTCGTAGAGTTGATCGTTTTTTAGATATTCCTTGTTTTTTATTACAGCCTTGAAAAACTTACTTTTCTCTTACTGGAATTTGTGAACCCCTATCCATAGAAACAAAGCTTTTGACTGTCACTTTAACCTATGGTACTCCCTTATTTCGCTTCTTCTTACAAGGAAGCAAGTAATAAGACTATTTCTGTTATTAGCATGAAGTAAGTAAAAGCATAAGCTTTTTAACAACAATTTGTTGCAGAGATACACTATGCACATAGTACGTATAGAGAAAGTAAAAATGTTATATTTTACAATTTCAGGGTACTACCTTGTCCCCTTCATTTGAAACTAATATGAAACATAATGTCGGGTAAAGCAATAAGAAGCAGAGAAAGTCTCCAGACTGTTACAGGCTAGACTCCAGCACAAAATTGCTCTCGTAACCCAATCAGTTTGAGCTGGAGCCACTGGACGAATTTCACGCTGAGCGTTCTGCTTTAAAATCACGAAACCTCGTTATTTTCTCCGATATTTTCGTAATTCCGCGTAATGTAGAAAGTTGGTGTGCAAGACAAAGCGATAGGCTAAGAGAAGGATGTGGAAAGTAAGCAAACAATAACAGCAGCAAGCTCATTGCCTCTCAACAAAGGGACGGGCGGGTACCACCATAGCCGCAAACCCGCTCTCCCTTTTCGGCTTTTCCTCTTTGATGTCGTTTACGCAACTCTCCATACCAGCCTAGTGCTGCCCTCTTTTCCTCACATAATTGGTTCCCGACGTTAACGGGCTCTCCTTACAGCGCTGTCAATCATCTTCGTACTGGAATCAGGTCATCTCTCTGCAGCAGATTATTGTTAGAAGGCTTATGCTTCTACTTACTTCATGCTAATCGCAGAAATAGTCTTATTACTTGTATCCCTGTAAGTAGAAGCGAAATAAGGGAGTACCATAGGTTAAAGTGACAGTCAAAAGCTGGTTGCTATGTCACTGAAGTTCCATTGTATGGTCAGGAGTTAACAAAAGTATGAGAAAAGTATAAGTTTTTCAAAGCTGAAACTAAAAACAATTAATACCTTAATAATGATCAACTTCACGAAAAAAACGTATATAACATAAAGCATGTGTTTTAATGTGCACTACATTTTCTGTGTGCTACGTTGTTGTCCATCTCTTACCGTTTACCAGTTATTCAAAATTCCGTAAAACGCATCCAGAATGAAGTAGTTTTCAGAGTCTATTCCCAGAAAATTCAACATATTCATTTTACTTGACATGTAACTAATTTAGAAATAAGATATTTTAATAAAAATCGTCAGAACCATTTTTGAGAAAATCAAAATATTCGAAAATTGCTACATGCAAAAGGCAGTTAGGTTTGGGAGAATTTTCTTGAAAACCTTCGTGTCGTATCCATGGAGGGTACCGAACTTCAAGACCAAGTTTGGTATTTTTGAGCTATGCTGTCCTCATACACACACAAACACACACATACACACACAGAAGGACCTTTTTCTAAAAATCTGGTGTGCTCCATTCACATGATTTTCTCTACATCTCTGCAAAAAATTATTGTTAAGAAACTTATGCCTCTCTTTACATCAT
Organism: Hymenopus coronatus; assembly: GCA_030762935.1. Lineage (NCBI taxonomy): Eukaryota > Metazoa > Arthropoda > Insecta > Mantodea > Hymenopodidae > Hymenopus > Hymenopus coronatus. The sequence goes on from CM060885.1 coordinate 79,178,213, forward strand.
TTTAAAAAATGAGTTGCAGATATTGTCTTATTGCTTGCTACCTTGTAAGTAGAAGGGAAATAAGGGAGTACTATATGCTAAACTGATAATTAAAAATTGGTTGCTATGTGACTGAAGTTCTTTTGTTTGTATGGACAGGAGTTGCCAAATTCCTGTATGAGAAAGGTATAAGTTATTCATAGCTCAAACCAAAAACAAGGAATATGTCAAAAACGATCAACTCCACGAAAAGAATGTATGTGACATAAATTGTGTGTCTTAATGTACTCTACATTTTTTGTGTGTTAAGTTTTAACCCATCTCTAACGGTTTAGCAGTTATGCAAAAGTCCATAAAATTCATCCAGAATAAAGTAGTTTTCAGAGTCTATTCCCAGAAAATTCAATATATACATTTTATTGGCACGTAAATATTTTAAAGATTTTCTTGAAAATATTCATGTCGTATCCTTGGAGGGTACCGAACTTAAAGACCAAGTTTGGTATTTACCGGTCTTTTCGTTTTTAGAACTAGGCTGTTCACATACACATATATACACACACACGCACATACACAGAAAGACCTTTTTCTAAAAATGCAGCTATAGGATTCGGGGAACCCAAAACATGTATTTCCGGTGAAATCTCAGTGTGGAATTTTTGCTATGTCCACTATGTACATTGTACATACGCGAGAGAAAACAAACAACTCTGTCCTGCACACTGCTTATGCTGAAAAAGCAATTCATTAAAGCAGTTGATGCTTCAAAGCAACAATTTTTCTCTCAGCTCTGCATTTATCTGATTTGATGTCAACAATTCGTTAAAGAAAATACAGCATAAATACTAATAAATCAGCGTTTTTTTTATCAAAGGAATTACACCCTGCCATTTCTGTGTTTATGGGAGAAATGTTCCAATTTAAAAGCGTAATATTTTATTGTGACCCTCAATGCTTCTGTTTTGTGGCAATGCAGCAGAACATAAAAAGTTGTATGTTACATTTGCAATCACATATATTTAGAACCGTAGCTACGTGGATCGGAATCTTGTTCATTAAATTTATGAACAGCTGCATGAATGCGGGTGATTAATATTTTTGTTTCTCTACTGTAATTTGTCTCTGCATCCCTGTGATAGTGTCAGCTTGATTAATATCCTGCCACAATTTACGTGCTTAGTTGGGAATAGCAGCCAGGCCGAAAAAAGTAATCCCTTATCGTTTATACAATCTAAGGTTAACAGAAGCACCTATGCAGGTTTTACCACAAACTAGAATAGAGCACCCATTTTCTCTTTATATTCTCTGATGGCTTCTAAAACGAACCTCCGCCTTTATATACTGCAATAAATTATGTCGACCAGCTATGTTTTTCTTAGACCTCGAATTTCAGGCTAAATACCAAGATTTAGTGCGTATAATGAAGGTATTGCATTCCACCCACAAATTCTATGCCTAGCAATATTTCACTGGAAACATGATTTAGGTCAAATTAATTAAAAAAAATCTGATATGTACCATTTACATGACCTTCTCTATATCCCTGCAACAAATTATCCTTAAAAACTTATAGTTCTATTTACTTTATGCTAATCAGAAAAAATGAGCAGAAATAGTCTTATTGCTTGCTTCCTTGTAAGTAGAAGCGAAATAAGGTATTGCCATAGGTTAAAGTGATAGTCAAAAGCTGGTTGCTATCTCACTGAATGGACCGCAGTGACAAACTCCTGTGTGAGAAAAGCATAAGTTTTTCATAGCAGAAACCAAAAATAAGGAATGTCTCAAAAACGACGAACTCACGAAAAAAATGTATATAACACAAATTGTGTGTTTTAACGTGCTCTACATTTTTTGTGTAGTAAGTTTTTGTCCATCTCTTACGGTTTAGCAGTTATTCAAAATTCAGTAACATTCATCCAGAATAAACTACTCTTCAGAGGCTATTTCCATAAAATTCAAGATATACATTTTATTTGTCAGGTAAATATCTTTGATACGAAATTTTAATCAAAATCGTTTCAGCCATTTTGGAGAAAATAAAAATCTTTGAAAAAAGTTCAATGTAAAGGGTAGTTGGGGGTGGGGAAATTTTTTTCAAAATCTTAGTGTCGCATCCCTGGGAGATACTAAACTTAAATACCAAGTTTGGTATTTTACAGACTTTTCGTTTTTGAGTTATCGTGTTCACAGATACACGGACACACGAACCTGTTTGTGAAAATGCTTTTTTTTTGGATATTGGGGACCCTAAAATATATATTTCCGGTGAAATCTCGGTATCGAATTTTTGGGTGGAGTGCAATACCTTCTCTATACACTATGTACATAGTGCGTACAGAGAAAGTAAAAACAACAAATAAAAGAATCTGCTGTGTTGCATTCACATGAACTTCTCTATCTGTTCGGCAAACAAACTGTTCTTACAACATTTTAATGTATCTACATAATACTAAACGAGATAAACATTAACAGAGCCTTTGACTATCACTTTAACCTATGGTACTACGTCATTTCACTTCTACTTACATGGAAGCAAGTAATAAGACTATTCCTGCTAATTGTTTCTAGATTAGCATGAAGTAAATAGAAGCATAAGCTTTTTAACAATAATTTGTTGCAGAGATGTAGAGAAAGTCATGTGAATGGAACACATTAGATTTTTACTCTCTCTAGCCGCATATGTACAATATACATAGGGATAGAGAAGGTATTGTAATGCACACAAAAATTCGATACCGAGATTTCACCGGAAATACATGTTTTGGTGTCCCCTGAGTCCGAAAAAAGCATTTTTAAAAAAACGGTCCGGGTATGTGTCTGTCTGTCTGTTTGTGTGTGTGTCTGTGTGCAGCATAGCCCCAAAACGAAAAGACCGGTAAATACCAAACGTGGTATTTAGGTTTAGTATCTTCCACGGATGCGACACAATAATTTTTAAAAAAATCTCCCCACCACAAACTTCCCTTTACATGGAAACAATTTTCAAAATTCTGATTTTCTTAAAAATGGCTCTAACGATTTTGATTAAAATCCCGTATATTAAAGCTATTTATGTCCGCAATAAAATGTATATCTGGAATTTTTTGGGAATAACCTCTGAAAACCTCTTTATTTTGGATGAATTTTGCCAAATTTGGTAACTGATAAACCGTAAGAGAAAGAGAAAAAAAAACTCACAGCACAAAAAATGTATATCACGTCAAAACACACAATTTATGTTCTTTACGGTTTTGTTGTGGAGGTAACCGTTTCTGTAGATATTCCTTGTTACTGGTTTGAATTGTGAAGTACTTATACTTTTCTCAGACAGGAAGTGTCCGTTTTTCTTTTGTTCTACTCCTGGCCAAGCAAAGTGTGATTTGCAACGACAATCGCATAACGATAGCTTTTAAAACATTTGACAATTACTTTAGCATAGTGTATTCCCTTATTCTCTTCTACTTATAAGGAACTAAGTAATAACATTCTGCTAACATTTATCTTGATTAGCATTGTGTACAAAGAAGAATAATCTTTTGTAGGAGGCTTGAAGAGCAGCTAGAGAAAGTTATGTGAGTGTAACACATAAGATTTTTTACCTTTCTTTGTTTTATTTTAACATAATTTAACCTAGTAGTTATATTGGACGATTAATGAAATTAATGAAATGATGCTTCAATGAGCCCAGGGTCCATGTAGTTTAGAGTTATCCGACACTCGTCTTTTCAGGATAAGGGAATACCCCTAAAAAAAATTATCGATTTTGATTAAAATGACGTATATTCAAGATATTTACTTCACATATTGAACTTTCTGGGTATATCACTGATAACCTCTATTTTGGATGAATGTTAAATACATCGTAAGCGAAAGACAAAATTACAGCAAAAATGTACATTTCGAAAAAAACACATAGTATATGTTATATAGGCCTTTTCATAGAGCTGGCCGTTTCCAAGATATATTCGATTCGATTTTAAACTACGTAACTTTGCTCAACGCTTTCTTTTCTTTACTCTTTTGTTCACTGCTGGCGATTTGTTATAGTGCTTAACGCCCACTTTTACTACTTTTGCCACGGCAGGCGATAAACTGGTGATACAAGGAATGAAGATGGAGCACCGGTGGAATGCAATGGCGGGGGAAACCAAAGAACCCAGAGAAAACCCGCCCTGCGCCGCTTTGTTCACCACAAATCTCACATGCGGCCGCTTGAGATCGAACCCGGGTCTGCCGGCGCTGCAAAGCCACATAGCGACCAGCTTTTAAAAGTTTTAACAACGCTTTGTGCTAGTACAGTCCCTTATTTTCCTTTTCCTTACAGGAATAAGTAGTGAGAGCATTATCTCAATTAGCATGATCTTTTGTAGGCATATTTTGTTTGTAGAGAAGATATTGTAATACACCCAAAAATTCCGGAAATACATGTTTTGAGTCCTCCTGAGTCCAAAAAAAAAAATTCTGGAAAAAGGTCCGTGTGACTATGGACCACACAACTCAAACACAGACAACGACTCAAAAAGGTGTTTAGGTTTGGTATCTTCCAAGGATGCGACACGAAGATTATCAAGAAAATATCCGCATCCCAAACTACCCTTTACATGGAATATTTTTCGAAAATTTTTGTTTTCTCAAAAATGACTCTAAAAATGTAATAAAAATATCTTATGTATAACCTACTTTTACGACAAACGAAATGTATATCTTGAATTTTCTGGGAATAGCCTCTGAAGGCCTCTTTATTCTAATGACTTTTGTATAACTGTCAAACCGTAAGAGATATACAAAAAAAATGTAGATCTCATTTAAGCACACAACTTATGTCAAAAATGTTTTCGAAACTTTCCGGACTATTGGTTTCAATTTTAAGCCACTTACATTTTTCTCAAACGGGAAAATATCTTTTTTGTTTCTCGTTTGTTAACACTTGGCAAGCAAGGACATTGGAATTTCACGACTTTTAAAGGACGAGCCTATCGCTTTAGCCTATGAAGTTTCTTATGTCCCTTCTACTGACAAGGAAGCTAGTAATTCTGCTTATGGTTATCTTGATAGCATGAAGTAGGTAACAGAGTAAACTTTTGAATAAAGGTGTATTTACCAAACAGCTAGAGGATATTATATGAATGGAACACATTAAATTTTTACATTCTCTACACGTACTATGTACATTGTGTATAGAGAAGGTATTGCATTCCACTCAAGAATTCTATATCAATATTACACCGGAAATAAAATGTTTTGTGTCCCCCTGAATCCAAAAAAATCATTTTCAGAAAAATGTGCGTATGTGTGTTTTCGTGTGTGTCTGTCTGTGTGCAGCATAGCTCAAAAACGAAAAAACCGTTAAAATACCAAAATTAGTATTTAAATTTGGTATCTTCCAAGGATGCGACAGGAAGATTTTCAAGAAAATCCCCCCACCCTCAACTACCCTTTACATGGGACTTTATTTCGAAAATTTTGATTCTATTAAAAATAGCTCCAATAATTTTTATTAAAATATCGTATATTAAAGATATTTACCTGACAAATAAAATGTATATCTTGAATTTTCTGGTAATAGCCTCTGAACACTACTTTATTCTGGATCAATTTACGGAATTTTACATAACTGCTAAACCATGAATGAAAGACAAAAGCTTACGACACAAAAAAATGTAGAATATATTAAAGCACACAATTTATATTATATATATTTTTTTTTCGTTTTTGATATATTCCTTGTTTTGGGTTTAAGCTTTAAATAACTTACACTTTTATCATACAGGAATTTGTCAACTCCTGTACAAACAAAGGAACTTCAGTCACATAGCAACCAGCTTTTGACTATCACTTTAACCTACGGTACTCCCTCATTTCGCTTCTACTGGCAAGGAAGCAAGTAACAAGACTATTTCTGCTAATTTTTTCTCGATTAGCATGAAGTAAATAAATGTATAAGCTTTTTAACAATTGTTTGTTGCAGAGATGTAGAGAAAGTCTTTGAATGGAACATATTAGATGATGAAATTATATAAAATAAACATGAAATTTAAAACAAACTTTGAGTGTACACAATGATAATGTCAAACAATGATGAGCATAAACATTGTAATAGTTTGAATGAAGTTAGAGGAAGTAACGACAGACCGCAGCGCCTGGTGGGCAGAATCGGAAGCACATTCAATAAGCCCCAATAACAGCTAGTGTGTCTTTATTCCATTATTTGAAAGAGCGGTGCTCTGTGTGCGTGTTAATGAATGGCAGCAATTTGTATTGTTAGGCAGTCGCGCTGTTGAGTGTTCGCTGCCACAACTCCACTGATATTTCATGATTGATTTAGTGGGCGATGAAAGACCTAGAGAACAGCCGGGGGTCACAACTTCATGCATCATCGGCGAAGGTCGCTTTACACAGCAGTAAGCCAACAATCGCCTCTTATCTTCTTTAATGTACGTGTTCTATAGCCACAGTCAACTGCATATGGATGGGTTAAATATTCCGATGTATAAACCGTATTTAGCTGGACTCCTTAGCGCGGTGCCAAGCGGGAGACCTGGGTTCGATTCGCGGTATCGGCGTGGGGATTTTTCCTCTGCTGGGAGACCTGAACCAGGTGCACTCAGCCTCGTTAGGTCCCTGGGGGGCCAATTGCGGAGCTTCTTGATGCAGAAGTAGCGGCTGCAGGTCATGAAGATCGCATTAACTGGCGGGCGCTGAGCATACCTCACCCCCCAATACTAGCCCGAGATGGAGGACGCAGCAGCCGGGCGGTAAGCCAAGGCTCTTAGTTGAGCTGTGCGATGGAGAGTAACAATATGTAAATATATGGTCCAACAATAATTGAAGCGTGGAAATGTAAAACGTTTCAAGAGCCATTTTATAAATGTTTCAGGAAAAGTAACAGTTATTTATTATACAGAGCGTTTTTCGATGAGTAGCACAATTTTAAACGTGAGCAGTCGGGTTGCGTTTCAAGTTCTACGAGTGGACAATACAGGGTTGTCCACTTGTATAATGCATTATTTTAAACGTGACCAGTCGGGTTGCGTTTTAAGTTCTACGAGTGGACAATACAGGTTTGTCCACTTGTATAATGCATTATTTTATCCTGCAGATACGTCAAATTAACATATGACAAATATTCAGTTAGTAATTTTACAACAGATAGTAGCCCGCCTGCGAGGTGTGGTGGTAGCGTGTCTGCCTCACATTCAAAAGTAGTGAGTTCGAATCTCGTAGGGTGAGTTACCTAGATAAGTTTTTTTTCGGGGTTTTCCATTGTCCTGAGAAGACGAATGTCGAGTAGCTTTAAGCTCCAAGGACCCCGAGATCATAGGAGCATCATTTCACCAATTTCATTCATCGTCCGATATGATCAACCAGGTTAAAGGACGTTAAGCCCAAAAAAAAAAATGGTAATAAAGTAAATAAAGAATAAAGCATTGAATTACGGCGTTCTTATATTTATAAAATATGGTAGGCTATGTATGAATACTAATTTTGTTTTTATTGCTGCTAGTTTCAAATTGATTCAGTTTACGATGGACGTTGAGAACGTTAATATATCGGTTCCAAATGATATATTAAATGAAGCAAAAGCAGCAGTTGAGACTTTATTACCGTCGACTTCATGGAAATTATACGAAAAAGAGTTAAAAGATTATGAAAATTTGTATTTGAATCCTGGGACTTAAGTACTTACATTATTGTAAGTCGCCATTGAGGTTGTCATCTGAAAATAATTTGAGTTCTCCTTGTGGTTTACCGGGAAACATGCGAATCAGTTGAAAGATGCAATGCTATGCCGGCATTTTGCCATGGTAGCTCAGTGACAGAGCAACCAGCTAGAGATCGGGAGATCCGTGGTTCAAATCCCGGCTATGACAATGAATGTAATGAACAGAAGTATTGTATTTTTCATCAATCAATAGCAAAGCTATTGCTGAAGTACCTTGAAAACTTTATCTCTTGATGTTAAACAGTTGCTGAGGTAATAGGCCTAACTTTAACATTGACAAGATAGGACTAATCGACTTCCCTTAAACAGAAGATTTATAATGTACCAGGGGAGTCAACTGGAGTTTGGGTTTCTTTATCCCCTAACTTTACATTATCTTCTTAACGGCAAAAGCATTGTGTCTCCTCGCACCCTTGCGTATTTATTGATGGTATTTTCTAACCAAACGCCTCCTCCACCGTAAATCCTGAAGCCATCTGCTTCCCTCTCACATGCGCGAACAGCTCTATCTTAGAAGTTACTACCACTAGTATGCGCAGTGTAGGGGCAAACCTATCCTCACTGGGTATGCAGCAATATAATGATGAAAATACACATAATTCCCTGTATTAATATTTGTATTTGTTTAATGGCAACAATAGCTGACATCTAACAGAGAAGCGCGATGTTGCCACACATTGAAATGAATTGAGTGTTACTAATGGACGCTCTTTTACTATTATGGCTCTTAGATGTCTCAAACTATATTGGGCGTGAAAGACCGATTAATTTTGCTCAGAAGCCTGTGTTTATGACACAAGATCAACGGCTTTACTTCCTTTCGGAAGAAAGCCATACTAAGGATTTTGCGCCCGAAAAAAATCCATGGTTTGTACCCGCAACCTTGGTAACCAGAGCCATGGAGGTGAAGTCACATGCAGTAACAAGACGAAATGAAAGCTATTACAGAGAATTACTACAGAGCTCAAGCAAACATAAACCTGGTGTGCATACTAATTTAATTGAATGTTTGCTGACCAACTCCTCCTGCCACCCGTCATTAAATGTTGTGCCTGCCATAACATATAATATCCAATATAATCATATCTCCGAGTACACGCTCCGATAAATCAACGAAGAGAGTCTACATGAATGTGCAGCAACTACAGCAGTAGTATTAAGCTTTGCCAACATAAACCTATCTAATCTGTTAAGTGTAGTTTTCTACAAAATATGATGACCCTCAAACGGAACCGCCCCCTCCGCCACAATGAAATAAGATGAGTATCTACTAGGGGTTGAGGCGGGAACTAGGGTGCTGGGCCACGCAGCGACGACTGGTTCCTTCCTCCTTCCGACGTCGCAGCTGGTGAAGACGATTCTCAACGCTCCTCGACTGTTTGCGGACTCAGCGGCGAGCAATAGAGACCTGGTGATCTCAGAACGGGGAACGGGAATTTAGCTCAAAATAAACGTCGGCACTTTCATTTAATCAAACGTTTTTTTCCCTTCACAAGCGTTCTCGAGACAGTTCCTGGCGCGATTCTATTCCAGGTGAAATCTCGGTATCGAATTTTTTAGTGGAGTGCAATACCTTCTCTATACACTATGTACATAGCACGTATAGAGAAAGTAAAAAGCAGTTAATTGTACCACAGTTGAAAGAAAGAAAGAAAAACGCATAAGGAACGTTTATTGGTTCAGTTGTACCTATTAAGAGCCAGGAATGGCAACCACGAAAATATCTTTATAGTTTTACTGCCAGGCCAACTCCAGTAGCTAGGAAGGCGTTTATGGAATTGACCCAAGGGCCTCTCTTATTTCAAATTTGCAATAAGCAGTTTGGAAAAGCACGTTGTGTCCCGAACAGAAGCTAAGCAAGGAGCTGTATTTCTGGTTGGATTCCCATTCCGGGGCCATAATCCGGGGGGGGGGGAGCTAACCGATACGATAACGAAAACAGCACGACCAACAGATTTTGACTCGGAGCTTTTCTTCAATTGCAATAGGACCCGCGCTGGGTTTTCGTTATGCCATCACATCAACGATATGATTCTATCGAGCACTCCTCCCACCGCCCTTTCAATTCCTTAGCACGGGGAGGGGGGGGGTTGAGTTTGCGGTCATGAGATGGGATCCCTTACAGCTATTGACTTTAATGGAACTGCTCTTGTGGAAATACTACTAATAAGAAACTGGGAGAGAGAGGGGGGGGACACCAGTGACACTACTGTAAACAGAACTGCAGCAACTTCAGGTAATGGAAACATTAACAAGAATAACATCGCCTCCTTCAAGAAAGAAACAGTGCAGGTAAAAACAGACTAAGACAACTTTTATATTTTAAAACAAGAAGCATTAATTAGAAAGAGAACACACACATCGTTTCCTCTACACAGTTTTCAACAAATTAGTTTTCACATTTATTACACTGTATAGGGTGTTGCTTGTCAAGCGCGAGACCTGGGTTCGATTCCCAGTACCGGCGTGGGGATTTTTCCCCCTCTGGGAGACCTGGACCGGGGTGCACTCAGCCTCGTGAGGTCCTTGAGGGATCAATTGAAGAGCTACTTGATGGTAAAGTAGCGGCTCCAGGTCGTGAAGACCGCATTAACTGGCCGGGGGATCGAAGCGCTGGCCACACCTCACCCCAACTATGACGTCTGTAATGGACCGAGGTGGAGGACGCAGCAGCCAGGCGGTAGACCAAGGCTGATATTGAACTGTGCCAAAGAGTCAGATGGTGTTCTCGCCTTTTAACTTCAAAATACTTCAAACATAACATATATAACACAAAATTCTTTAGTCTATTTAATTACTTTTGTGTCTTAATCTAATTCATTAGGGCCATTTTTGAGAAAATCAAAGCTTTAAAAGTTTTCCATGTAAAGAGTAGTTGGGGGGAAGAGGATTTTCTTGAAAACCTTCGTGTCGTATCCTTGAAAGATACCAAAATTAAATACTAATTTTGGTATTATAGTTTTTTAATTTTGAGCTATGCTATCCACAGACAGACACACACACACGCGCGCGCGCGAACCTTATTCCAAAAATGTCTCAAAACATGTTTTTCCGATGAAATCTCGGTATCGAATTTTTGGGTGCATTACAATACCTTCTCTATACACTATGTGCATAGAAGAGAAAATAAAAATTGTATAAGCTGTTGTTTTGACATTACAAACAAACATGTTGGAAGAAAAAAAATAACATTTTATCTGCTCCATGAGAATATTTGCTTGTAAGATATTATATTTTAAAGCCAGGAACACTAATTAGGACGTGTTACACACACACACACACACACACACACACACACACACACACATCGTGTTCTCTGCACACTTTTGCACAAACTATTGTTACGCTACATTGTGTATTGTATTCCACCCAAAAATTCGATACCGAGATTTTACCGGAAATATATGCTTTGAGAACACCTGAAGCCAAAAAAAGCAAAAAATGTGTGTGTCTGCTACCAAACTTGGTATTTAAGTTTGATATCTTGCAAAGATGCGATACGAAGATTTTCAAGAAAATTCCCAACTGCCTTTTACATGGAACTTTTTTCGAAAATTTTGATTTTCTCAAAAATTGTTCCAACGATTTTCCTGACAAATAATATGTATATATTGAATTTTCTGGGAATAGCCTCTGAAGACTGCTTTATTCTGAATGAAACTTACCGAATTTTGCATAGCTCCTAAACCGTAAGAGATAGATAAAAACTTGCTGAACAAAACATGTTAAAACACACAATTTATGTTATATACATTTTTTTCATGGAGTTGATCGTTTTTTAGATATTTCTTGTTTTTGGTTTCAGCTTAAAAGTAACAAACTTTTCTCATATAGGAATTTGTCAACTCCTGTCCACACAAACAAAGGAACTTCAGTCACTAAGCAACTAGCTTTTGACTATCACTTTAACCTATGGTACTCCCTTATACGCTTCTACTTTTAAGAAAGCAAGCTATAAAACTAGTTCTGCTAATTTTTTCTCGATTAGCATGAAGTAAATAGAAGCATAAGCTTTCGAACCATAATTTGTTGCAGAGATACAGAGAAAGTCATGTGAATGGAACACATCAGATTTTTTTCATACTTATTACACTGTATAGGGCGTTCTTGGTCGCCTCCTTAGCGCGGTGCTGCTTACCAAGCGGGAGACTTGGGTTCGCTGTGGGGATTTTTGCTCCGCTGGGAGATCTGGACCGGGGTGCACTCAGCCTGTGAGGTCCCTGGGGTAAAATTGAAGAGCTACTTAAAGACCGCATTAACTGGCCGGCGGGATCGAAGCGCTGACCAAGTCTCAACACCCAATACTGCACCCCATCCATGACGTCTGTAATGGACCGAGATGGGGGACGCAGCGGCCGAGCGGTAGGCCAAGGCTCTTTGTGAGCTGTGCCAAGGATTCAAAGGGTGTTCTCGCCTTTTGACTTCAATATATTTTAATCATAACAAATATAACACAAAATTCTTTAATGCACTTAATTATTCTTGTAGGTATCTTAATCTAAATCATTGCAAACATTTTTGAGAAAACCAAAATGCTTTAAATGCTTCCCATGTAAAGGGCAGTTGGGGGGGAGGGGTTCTTGAAACTCTTCATGTCATTTCAATATCAAATTTAGTATTTAATGAACGTTTCGTTTTTGAGCTATGCTGCCTACAGACAAACGCCACGATCATTTTTCTAAAAATGCTTTTTTGGGATTCAAGGGGTCCTAAAACATTTATTTCCTGTGAAATGCCGGTGTCAAACTTGTGGGTGCAAAAATGCTCTTTACTTTTACTACACGTACTATGTACATAGTGTACAGAGAAGGTATTGCACTACACCCAAAAATTCGATATCTTTCACCGGAAATATATGTTCTAGGGTCTCCTACATCCAAAAAAAGCATTTTCAGAAAAAGGTCTGTGTGTGTGTTCGTTGCATATGTGAAACACGATATCTAAAACACGAAAAGTCGGTTAGGTATCAAAATTGGTATTTAAATTTATTATTCTCCAGGTATGCAATACGAAGATTTTGAGTAAAATTCCTCCACTTCAAACTACCCTTTACAGGAAAGGATTCCGAAAATTTTGATTTTCTCAAAATTGGCTCTACAATTTTGATTAAAATGTTAAAGATATTTATATTGCAAATAAAATGTTTAACTTTAATTTTCTGGAATAGTCTCTGAAAGTCTGTTCATTCGGAATGACTTTTGCATAACTGGTGAACCATAAGAAATAGACAAAACACTACTGCACAAAACATCTGTGTGTTCCGTTCACATAACTTTCTCTACCTATAAGGAAACACTTATTCTTACACTACCTTATTCTTCTGATTCGTAATAACTGATCACAAATAGTTTTGTTACTTACTTGTTGTGGACTAAAGAAATAATCAAATCTTTTAACAGCTTGTTGCTATGTGATTTAAACTCGTTTCTTTGTATGGCCAAGAATTGAAAAAGTCCCGTATGAAAAATCTTTGGGTATTTTAAAACTGAAATAAATAATAAGGAATATTTCGGAAGTTGTAAACTCTACGGAACATTTTTCAAATCTCTTTGTCTATCTCTTACGGTTTACCAGTTATATAGAATTCATCCAGAATGAACAGGTTTGTAGAGATCATCCATAGTAAATTAAGATATGCATTTTATTTGTCAGGTAAATTTTTTATATTTTGTATTTTAATTTGAATGTTTAGAGGCATTATTCAAAAAATAACATTTTTCGATTTTTTTTCCATATGAAGTGTAGTTTGGTGTGGATGGATTTTCTTCAAAATCTTCAGATTAAATCCATAAAAGCGGTTAACATTAAACACGAAGTTTGATATTTAAGTGTAAGTATTTAAGTGCTTGCTTTTGAGTTATTCTGTTGACAGACACACACACGAACATTTTTCTAAAAATGATTTTCTTGGATTCTCCTGTGATTCCACTGAAAATTCAGTATCAAATATTTGGGTGGAGTTTTTTATTTGGTAGTGTTTAACACCCGCTTTTACTACTTGTGGCACCGCAGGCGATGACACTGGTGATACGTGGAATGAGGATGGAGCACCGGAAGAATGCGATGGCGGGGAAAACGAAGAACCTGGATAAAACGTGCCCCTCTACGCTTTGTCCACCGCATATCTCACCTGCGGTCGCTTGGGATTGAACCCAGGCCGTGTAGGTGAGTTTGGGTGGAGTGCAATACCTTTTCTACGTATGTACTATGTACTAAGAAGAGAAAGTAAGCATGTATATCTGTATAAAACTCAGAATTTACGCCATCTACATTTTTTATAGAGTTAACGAGTTCCAAGATATTCCCTGTTATTGGCTTCAATTTTAAAATACATGTACTTTCCTCACACAGGAAGTCGTTATTCCTTTTTATTTTATCCAATCCTGGCCAAAAAAAATAACTTAAGGGGAAAAGGTAGTCTGAAAATGTAGAAATTACATCTTAAATGAGTTAATTACCACTGCTCTTAAAGAATTCAATTGTTTTTCCAGAAATTTGTATGGATTATTTTATAAATTATGACAATTATTTCAAGTGGCTGTTTTCTTTAATAGTGTATGTGGTTGAGTCTATAAAAAGTATTTCATTCAGCAGAAAAGTATTAAAACATAGCCTTAAAACATGTGAATTCATATACTTTTTTCTCTGATACCACTTGCAATACAAATGCTTGTTCTTAACGTAATAAGCTATCTTCTGAACCAAAACTATTTATCTATGATACAATTTTAGTAGAAATTAGAAAATAAATATGTTTTCAAATACAAAAAATTAAAATATGAAAATATTTAATGTTGTTGCTTTCTTAAAACGATCAATATATACTATAACATCACAATTGGGGTTCAGAAAGTTCAACTATGTGCTGAAAATTTCAGCTTTCCAGCTCTCATGCTTTCTGAGAAAAAGGTGCATAAGTATTCAAAAATGCTGTTTTGAGAAAACTGAATTTAAAGATACAAATGTTCTAAAAAGAGACATTGCATAACAGCTTTAAAACATGCAGATTAGCATTTAATTTATATTTAAAATGCTCTGAACCCCCTAAAAATATACATTTTCTGAAACTAGAAATAATAGAAATTTTATTAGTGTGTAACGCAGAGTCCCTTATCCCTTAACTTAGGTCGAGCGCATAGCGACAGCTTTTGAAAGATCTGACTTTAATCTAGTTATTCACTTATTTCCGTTCTGCTTACAAGGAAACAGGTAATAAGACCATTTTGCTATGTTTATGCTGATTATCATGAAGTAGATAGAAGAATATTTTATTTGCAGATCAGGTTGAGAAGGTCATGTGAATGTAGAAATTTCGATGTTTTAGCAGAATTACTACTGGAGCAATTCGTTTCTTTTGAATATGAACCACTAAAGTTCTGATCAGTAATTTGTTGCTTTATGTCATCAACTGACAAATTTTTTGCTAATGGGCAACTCGTTGGAGGTTTAGAGGAGTATATTGTGCAGTGTTTATTTTTCCAATTATAGGACGTATTGGTCTGTTTTTATTCCCGAGTGGTAAGCAATTACGAAATTAACTCTGAAGCATTCTCCAACTCTACACATGAGTATCAATTTCTAATTGATACCATTGGCGGAGAAACGAAACAATTTGTGAGTATTAATGCATTGCATTCATCACCAGCTTGTTCCACATGATACAATTGTCTTTATTGACTCAACAATTGTTAACAGTTAAAGTCTTAAATTAACTGCAGCAAATAATTCAGTTGAAGTTCGACGCGTAGACTGTTTATAGCTTGCGCACCACTGCGCGCTAACACTTCAGTCACTTGTGACTCAAAAGAAAGCATTCCCATGGGGCAGACAAAAATTGATTTTTACTTTCTCTACACGTACTATGTGTATAGAGAACTCATTGTATTGTACCCACAAATTTGATGCCGAAATTTCACCGGTAGTACACGTTTTAGGGTCCCCTGAATCCAAAAACAAAACATTTTTGGAGAAGGTTCCATGTGTGTGTCCGTAAACACAATAACTGAAAAACAAATAGCGGATAAAATACCAAACTTGGCATTTAAGTTTAGTAGCTTCCAGGGATGCGACAACAAGATTCCGAGAAAGATCTCCACACCCCAAACTACCCTTCAAAAGGAAGTGCTATATTAAGTTTGTGTTTAATTATTTGGTGTATGTTAATTTACCAGTATTTCCCTGTTATAGTAAACAGATACCAAATGGATGGAACTCCTGACAGTGAAGCTCATTACGCTCGTCGCTTTGTCAATGTAGAAAGTGCTCTAAAGTTATTGGACTAGTGAATTCAAGCTCACACGTTATTTCTCGTTTAAGAAGTTGAGGGAGACGAAAATGCTTTTAAGTTCACAAACGAAAATAACTTTATTGAAGTAAACATTATTGGGTGATTTGAAGCAGGGGGAAGAGCCAAACGAAGAAACATCAGTATCCAGCACAAAGTGCGAAATCTTGTGTTTCTCTTCGCCAAGTTTGATAGCTTCCGACGCCAAACACTTTCTTTCAACTTTTCCCTCAAAGTCATCACCACCCCTCCCTAGATGCGGACAAACCAATACAACCCCTCCCTCTGTCTGGGAGAGGATGACTCTCCCGTTGGGGCACGGGGCTTTGTAAGAGACGCCAGTTTGACTGTTAGTTTCGATGGCCTAAGACATGATATTCCCATTAAGTCTAAGGAAAGAGATAGGAAAAGAAAGAGACGGCCGAGATTCACATTCCGATCATCTTCCTTGTGGTCCAAGCAGGTTTGTAAGACTCTCATCTAGAGGCGTGTTATGTTATGGGTAACAAAAAATGATTATAAAAATCTGATGTGGTCCATTCACATGACTTTTTCTACATCTCTGCAAAATCTTATTCTATTTACTTCATCTACTCGAGAAAAAATAGCAGAAATAGTCTTATTACATGCTTCCTTGTAAGTAGAAGCGAAAAAAGGGAATACAATAGCTCAAGAAGAAGTAAAAAGCTGGTTGCTATGTGATTGAAGCTCCTTTGTTTGTATGAACAGGGTTGACAAATTCCTGTATGAGAAAACTGTGTTTTTAAAGCTGAAACCAAAAACAAGGAATATCTCAAAAACGATCAACTCAAGAAAAGTTTTCGTCCATCTCTTGCGGTATAGCAGTTGTACAAAACTCCGTAAAATTGATCCAGAATGAAGTAGTCTTCAGAGGCTGTTCCCAGAAAATTCAAGACATACGTTTGATTTGTCAGGTAAATATCTTTAATATACGATATTTTAATCAAAATCGTTAGCGCTATTTTTAAGGAAATACAATTTTTTAATTTTTTTCCATATAAAGGGTAGTTGGAGATGAGGGGATTTTTCTCAAAATCTTCATATCGCATCCTCGGAAGATACCAAACTTAAATACCAAGTTTGGTATTTAACGGTGTTTTCGTTTTTGAGCTATGCTGCCCACAGATGCACACGCAAGGACATTTTTATAAAAATGCTTTTTTTTGGATTCAGGGGTCTCAAAACATATATTTCCGGTGAAATCTCGGTATCGAATTTTTGGGTGCAATACAATACCTTCTCTATTCACTATGTGCATAGTATGTATAGAGAAAGTAAAAATATTTGAAGTTCCATTTACATGGTATTTATCTATTCTGCATCAAGCTATTGTAGCGAAAAAGCCATTTTCTCAGCAAATTATTTAAAACCGTTACTTCAAGTGGTGAAATAGGTTAAGAGTTACCAGATTACAATGTGAGGATATTGAATCACTCCCTCTTTTGAATCATGGCATATGAGCATAATGTCACAAGCCTATGATGAGTGCTTCCTGGCATTCCATATTTGCTTATTTCCTAGGTGTAGGCAAGCTAATGAATATACAAGCTCCATTTAACTTAGAGATATGCCGTTGGCGTTGCAAGTTTTGGAACCACGAAGCTTAGGAGTATGGAAGAGACTAGAGACCTGACGTGCTGTAGAAACCCAATGTGTAAATCGTTTTATTATGACTATCTTTTTATTATATTATATTAATAATTCTATGGATGTTTATTTTATTGCAAGTGGCCTTCTTCTGTCCTATCCCTCAGCGTCTTACAAAAGCTTATTCTTCTGTCAACGAAATGCTAATCAAGATAAACATTAGAAGAAATAGTCTTATTTCTTAGTTCCTTTTAACTAGAAGACAAGTAAGGGCATACGCTAGCTAAAACAAAACTGAATTGTTTTTAAACACAGTTACTTTGTGATATAAATTCGATTTTATTTGTATGGTCAGGAGTAAAACAAAGGAAACGGGAATGACAAAATTCCAATTTGAGAAAATAAAAAAATTAAAATTGGAAAGAAAAACAATTTCAGGAATATTTTCAAAATTGTTAACGCAAAAAAGAAAGAAAGAAAGGCATGTAACAAATTGTGTATTTAACGCTATCGATATTTTTAGGTAGTAAGCTTTGTCTATTTCTCACGGTTTATGGTCATCCCATTATCAAATCTTCCAATATCATTGTCTACAATATCGGTTCATACTATTGGGCAGAACAATTAACCAATGAGATCACTTTCTGTAACATTGAAATCCTTGGGTTTACTCATAAGATATGAAAATGTTCTGAGTTCTAGATATTGGTAAAACAATAAAATAAACGTTAATTACTCAAGAACCTAGATTTTTATATACCTTGGTTACTTCTTTAAATACCACTAAATTTATTTAGGTGTTATTTTTGTTACAGTAATATTCCATTACACCATTTTAAGAGCTTCTCAGGTGTATTTTTCTCCTTTAAAATTCAACAAAATACGCAATTAATTTAAAATATACTACAAATAATTCGTATGTTTTGGTTTCTTAAAACATTGTCATTGTTTTACTAGCATTCAAACTGGAATCGTTGGAATCGTTCATATTATTCATATTTGGCCTTTCATATTACAAGTTTAAGAACTACCAACATTTGAATATAAATTATCACGCGAAGCGCAGTGTTATGTTAGGTTAGTGTTTGTGTATGTGTGTGGCAATAGAATATTATTAATATGTTTCTTCACTGGTATGGTTTCTTCACCTAGAGCTCGATCTGGGGTCACGAAATTGACGGATTTAGGTTCGGTGTACACAGAGTATAACTATGACGTGATGGAGTGGGTGTGGTCTCTTTACCCCGTTTCAAAACGTGATGCACTATTTAGCGTTGCTCACTGCCTGGCCTTGTTCAGTTCCTGCTAGTAGACAAACCACTGTATTGAAAGAGAGCACAGCTGGAAAATGTCGAAAATACGAAAGGGTAGGAATTCGACATTGGAAAAGTGTGTAGATGATTCTAACATTTTGAGTGACAGGAGCAGAGCCATTTTTTTTTGTACAGTAAAGATGTATCTTATAATTCACTACAATCAATTCTGAGTTAGCGTGGCTGAGTTATGTTTATTGTCTTTTCAAAGCTCTGCACATTATCATCGTGAATTTTTGTATAAAATATTATACTTATATTTGTAAAAGTATTAGGCGTTTTTATCCACTAATTATATTATGAAATAATTGCTTTAGTGTCTTGCTTTATGAATCAGAACGATACATTTGTGAATATATGTAATGAGGTACTTTTGGAACAGACTGTACCTCAATGTGTGCATGTTTACGCTACAGAACCCTCCCCACTTAATTGCGCTCACTACTCTCTGTGTTCATAACACCAAGCTCTAGATATATGTAATGAGGTACTTTTGGAACAGACTCTACCTCAATGTGTGCATGTTTACGTTACAGAACCCTCCCCACTAAATTGCGCTCACTACTCTCTGTGTTCATAACACCAAGCTCTAGATATATGTAATGAGGTACTTTTGGAACAGACTCTACCTCAATGTGTGCATGTTTACGCTACAGAACCCTCCCCACTTAATTGCGCTCACTACTCTCTGTGTTCATAACACAAAGCTCTAGATATATGTTTCTCCAGCAAGCAAATTTAAATAACGTTTGCTATTTAAGAGTTTATTTGCATGGTGGTTTATACCAAGAGCAGGCGACAAAGTTTGTGTGCTAGACTTCCTCAGGTATAATAAGTTAGTTTCACCTCTTAATCCAGATGATGGGACCGTAGTGCATATTCTTACTGAACCAAGCACTTCTGAAACATAATCCAAATAAAACGATGGCTCAAATTAACAATAAGTACAACTTATGATTGTAATGAAAGTAAAGGTTTATTTTTCTCGTAGTGAGCTTACTCTCCCCCTAGGATCGATAACCCCTTAAGACTTATAAGCCAATACCTAGGGGTCAAAAGCCTGTCGGGGAGGAAACGGCACGAAACCTGGAACAACTGGTCAGCCCTAACCAGGCATGAGCGTGATGAAATGGATATGAAATGCAAGAGAAATGGATGATAGGAAACGTGATGGTGGAAAGAGGGGCGGGAAACCGGAAAACCCGGAGAAAACCCGCGCAGACGTCCACGAAAAATTCCACTTGGAATCGAACCCGGACCGCTTAGATGGAAGGTGAGCGGTCTAACCGTTTGCCCACAGGGTTGCCAGCAAATAAAACTATAGCTCAAAATTATCAGTAAACACACTTTGTTCTTACAAAAAATCTGAAATCCCTTCTGTAGTGAAAGTAAACGTTTATATTATTATTATTTTTATTATGATTATTACTATTATTATTACTATTATTGTTATAATTACTATTCTTATTATTACTATCTTTATTATAATTACTACTCTTATTATTACTATTTTTATTATTTTAATTATTATTATTATTAATCTTATTATTGTTATTACTCCTATAATTATTTTTCATATTAGTATTATTATTGTAATGATTACGATTATTATTACTCTCATTATTATTATTATTATTATTATTATTAATATTATTATTACTCTGATTACTTTTATTGTTATTAGTTTTATTATTATTACTATTATTTTATTATTCTTCTTACTATTATGACTGTTGTTATTATTACTATTATTATTTAATTTTTATTTTTACAGCTATTATTATTACAATTATTATTATTACTATTACTGCTCCAGCACCCTCGCTACATTCACACTTGTAAATAACCCCCTCCATAACGACTGTCACCCCGGGGAGGAAGAAGAAGAAGAAGAGACATGTGCCGCAATCTCATCCCTCGCTGGACAAAATTCAATCAATCAATTTGATGTTGCAAGGTCTTCTCCCCTCTCTCGGTTCTCGTTTTCTCGTTTCCGCACACTTGCCTCAGTAATATAGCATGCAACCCCCTCACTATCATTTGTCACTTAGCCCTCGGGGAGCGCCCCCCCCCCCTTGAGTGGGGCTTATCTTCATGCTGACAACGTCTCAAAGTGTTAGGAAACGTTCCTTGGCTGTCGCGAAACGCTTTAAATCAATTTCCACAACATGAGGCCCCGAATGTTTCAGAGGGACAAACCGCAGTTTTCCAGGACGGCAACTTATAAAATATGCATACCGCGGAAATGGAGTAGTAAACAAAAGAGAGACCGAAACGTTGGCAAATGTAATACAGCAAGATCCGATAGTTTCAACTTCTCTAAGAGCATTCAATTCAATAAGACTTAAGCCCCTAGCCATGTTTACTCAACTAAACGCAGTCGCTTTGTGCAATACAAATGTAAAAGTTTTTGCAGGCGGGTTGTTTACATTATACCGTAAATATTTTGTAGAACAGTTACAAACTTCTACGTGGATGGAACATACCAGATTTTTTTTCATAACGTAGTTTCATTAACTTCGGTATGCGTTTACATAAACCGCATCTTTGGTAAGACCGGCAGTGAAATGTATAGCTTATTTAATGTCAATGAACTACACCGAAATAATTTGCGAGATTGTGCACGTGACTGATATAAGTAATTTTAGATCGGCGATGCATGGTCCCCGGATAAACATAGCGTTAAACGTGTGGGTATCAGGTGCTGATAAGTCGGTGTTAAAGCAAAGCAGGTTAAAAAAAATGGCTTAGAATACCTTTAAAACTGCTGCCCGGGTATAAAAACATCGATTTTTAGCAGCTCGCAAACATCTGTAAAATCTCGAACTAATCACTTGACAGTGCGACACTGAGCATTCATTAACTATGTTCTTGAGTTATGTAACCTGCTCTGAAGGCGTTTTTTTTCAACTGCTCTGGTGGCTTAATGCGTAACGCGGGAAGCTGCTATCCCAAAGGTCATGAGTTCAATTTCTGTCACAGAGTAAATGTTTTTCATTCCAGACGAAGTACCGCGATACGTGAACGAGACCCGAACTCGGAAACTGTCTTTCACTTGAAAGCCAGTACCATAACCACTACGCTACAGAGGTACGCTGTAATATGTCCCTTCGTTTTTCGTGTTATGCTCTCGAGTGGTTGATAAATTAGTCAGTGGCGTACTGGCACTTCTGAGACTTTAGCCGTTATTTCGACATTTCAATAAACAGGCCATAAGTTTCCTATCTCAAATTACTTATTTAAGTAATCTATATATTCTGTGAAAACATTTCGGTATAGTTCATTAACACCCTGTATAATAACAGAGATAATTATTTACTTTCCGTACATGGGAACAATAAATTCATCAAAATTTGCGGGGCATTCTGTGAGCTTGATTATTCCTATTTCCAAAAGCCGTACAGAGCTTCCACCTGTGACTGCATTATCGTGCATACGAGAAAGAGATTCTGTCCAGTAAAAATGTTATGTGTTCCATTCACATGACTTTCTCTACATTTCCGCAACAAGTTATTGTTAAAAACCTTATGCCTCTATTTACTCCATGCTAATCGAGAAAAAAAAATAGACATAGTCTTATTACTTGCTTCCTGGTAAGCAGAAGCGAAACAATGGAGTAGCACAGGTTAAAGTGATAGTCAAAAGCTGGTTGATATGTGACTGAAGTTCGTTTGTTTGTATAGACAGGAGTTGACAAACTCATGTATGAGAAAGGTAAGTTTTTTAAAGCTGAAACCAAAACAAACAAAAAAAGGAATATCTTAAAAAGATCAACTCCTAGAAAAAATGTAAACAACATAAATTGTGTGTTTTAACGAGCTTTACATTTGCTGTGTGATAATTTCTTTTCCATCTCTTATGGTTTAGCAGTTTTGCAAAATTCTTTAAAATTCATCCAGAATAAAGTAGTCTTTCGAGGTTATTCCCAGAAAATTCAAGATATACGTTTTATTTGGCTGGGAAATATCTTTAATATATGATACTTTAATCAAAATTGTTAGACATTTTTTATAAAATCTAAATTTTCGAAAACATTTCCAGTAAAGGGTAGTTTGAGGTGAAGGGAGTTTTCACAAAATCTTTGTGTCGCGTCCCTAGGAGATACTAAACTTAAATACCAAGTTTGGCTTTACCGACTTTTCGTTTTTGAGTAATCATGTTCATAGACACACGGACACACACGGATTTTTTTTTCTGAAAATGCTTTTTCTGGATAAAGGGGACCCTAAAACATATATTTCAGGTGAGATCTCGGTATCGAATTTTTGGGTGGAGTGCAATACCTTCTCTATACACTATGCTCATAGTACACGTAGAGAAAGTAAAAAGGAGGTCAAGGTCTAAAGAGCTTTCTTTCTCTCTAAGAAGCAAACTTAGGTAGTGGCCACATGCGATTAATATGAACCAAACACAGAAAGTTTTTGGGTGAAAATGCTAATATCTAGCAGAACAGAAACAGTATCTGCTCGTATAAGCAGAAATATGACAGAAAAGAAGCAAAAGCTATATAATATTAAACAGCATTTCGTTCTGATTCTGCGAATAATTCTTTCAGTTGACAACAGACACAAATATTGTTTTGTAGTTTAAGGGTTTTCACTTACATTAACACGAAACTTCAGGTATTATGCTCCCTCTCCGCCTGCGTGTACTAACTACCTTTTCTCTTGAATTGCTTTTATGAAAATTACTTATTACATTTTATTATACTCGCCCTGGGCCATTAATTTGACTCACTAGGAGTGCGCCTGCTGATCTTAATGACAACAAAAGCCGTAAAAGAGAGAAACGGAATAAGAAACTAAAAACATTTGTACAAAATGAACAAAAACAATTCCAGGAAGTTCTAATGGATTCGACGCACTACTTGCTTAGAGCTTAATGCTCTTTTGTTCTGTTCTGTTTCGGCCGCTCGCAGAACTCCGGCGCTAACTTCATAAATATAATTAAGTGTATACAGAGCTTCAAAAATACTGTTACATTTTTCTTTATCCTTTTCAGGTCACTGACACAGTCATTTGTTGTTGTTTTTGTAGTGTTTTACGCCCGCTTTAACTACTTATGGCACCGCAGGTGGTGACACTGATGATACATGGATAAAGATGGAGCACCGGTGAAATGCGATGGCGGGGGAAACCGGAGAACCCGGAGAAAACCCCCCAGCGCCGCTTTGTCCACCACATCTCTCACATGCGGTCGCTTGGGAGGCGAGCAGTCTAAACACTCGGCCACGGCGCGGCCACAGTTATTTGTGGTATGTGGCATCCTTGGAAGGTACAGGACTTAACTACCAAGTTTGGTATTTAATGGAATTTTCGTTTTTATGCCATGCTGCCACACGCACACACACGGACATTTTCCCAAAAATGATTTTCTTTGGGATTCACGGGGTCTCAAAACATGTATTTTCGAAGAAATCTCGGGTGAAATACAATACTTTCTCTGTATACTATATATGTGCCCAGGCTTGGCAGTTTTGGCTGTTTATTATCAAATCTCAGAATGCTGTCCTTCGTAAGTTTTAAATAAAATATACTTCCGGCAATAATTGTTTCCTAGCATCCTCCATCTGCACGCAATCTGCCAAAATATGCGTCCAGTGTTTCTCTTATGCGCATAATGGGCAAATCCACTTACCAGCTTCAACTACATAAGGAGTTTTCCACCCTCCCAACCTGAGCCGCGCTATTCCCGACCTTTGTTTCATACCCAATTCTAAAGTATATTTTTATTTCATTTTGTAACTCCAAAGACGATTTTTTTCTACATTCGGATTCTATTTCCTGCCTGTTTATATCGCATAGTCCTCTTTTTATTTATTCACTACGTTATATCAATTTTCTCTACCCCTTTGCCAAATATCGTTTAAGCCAATCTTTGATAATCCCCGTTGTAGCCAAGCCGCTCACCATTTGTTAATAAACACTACTACTATACCTATACACTATGTATATAGTACGTGTAGAGGAAGTAAAAGTCTGATGTGTTACACTCACATTACTTTCTCTAGCTGTTCTAGAAACTTCTAACAAAAGATTATTTATGAGAAGATTTGTAAGCTTATGGGGAGATGAAAACGTGGATTTGTATACGCAAGTTATGGAAATTGGAGTCACAAATATACGTTAAAGAGGGAGAAATGAAGGTGTCAGTCTTTTGCTGGTAAAGCGCAGCTTATTTGTGAGAGGAGCCCATTTCGTGCGGGGGTTTCAGAACAGTATCATGCTTGGTTGCCCAGAAATTTCCACATAATTTATAGGCTGCTGCTGCTTTTTATTACTTTTTCTAGCCCCGTATGTACAATGTACATAGTGGATAGGGAAGGTATTGTATTCCACCCAAAAATTCGATACCGCGATTTTACCGGAAACATATGTTTTAGGATTCCCTAAATACACAAAAAGAAAAAAAAAAAAAGCATTTCCAGAAAAAAATCCGTTGTGTGTGTGTCTGTCTGTCTGTTGAAAGCATAGCTCAAAACAAAAAGACAGTTAATTCCAAACTTGGTATTTAAGTTACGTATCTTCCAAAGATGCGAAACGAAGGTTTTCAAGAAAAGATCCAACTGACAACTACCCTTGTCATGGAAAAAAATCGTAAATTCTATTTTTTTTTCAAAAATTGCTCTAATGATTTTGATCAAAATCTCTTATATTTAAGATATTTATAAGACAAATAAAATGTATATCTTCAATTTTTTGGAAATAGCCTTTTAAGATATGTTTATTTTGGATGTCAATTAATGTCCATAAAAACAAATGTACATCAAATCACATAGCAACCAGCTTTTGAGTATCACTTTAACCTATGGTATTCCCTTATTTCCCTTCTAGTTACATAGAAGCACGTAATAAGACTCTTTCTACTCCTGTTTTTCTCGATTAGCATTAAGTAAATAGAAGAATAAACCTTTTAGCAATAATTTATTGTACATGTAGAGAAAGTCATATGAATGGAACATATTAGGTTTTTCTGATGGGTCCGTGAATCAATAAACTTATCTGAGGATGTTGAACGAATGGTTGTTCCCACAGCTGAGAGTCAAAGAATTAATGGAAACCGTTACGCTTTCAACAGGACGGTGCTACATTGCATTGTGTATTGCCAGTTCGAAGGTGGCTTAACCAAGGTTTTCCAACCGCTGGATTGGTCGAAGATCGCTACCCCATTGTCTTGACCTCCAAGAAGCCCTGACCTCACCACAGCGGACAATGCACTCTGGGGTATTATTAAAGAAGAGTACACCTCAAATGATGACCTGAAGGAAGCAATTCGTACTGCCTTTACAACAATCACACCAGATATGCTGAACAGGATGAATAAACAAAATGGGTGCCGAATCCAATTGTGCGTTGATAGTACTGGGATGCAGGCAGATGTTTAGGAACCCTAATCATATTGCGACAGTATTTTAGTATAATTTATCATATTTAACATAGGAAATATACACTCAGTTGGAAGGCCTCACCATGGAGGGCAGCTCCTTCAAGGTTGCACATGTGGCTGAAAGTCACAAATATAAAGAAAAATACCCGATAGCCACGTGATGACGCCACTTTTCACGCTCTTCCTCAACCAATCAAAAAGGAGGGCAAAACTATGAAGTTTTTGTATATAAGTGATGTGCGGATGAGAAGTCGAGGTCATTACGCACAGAATCGGGCGTAGACAGATACACAGATACATCGCAGCAAGTAACGTCTCAGGATCATAAAGTACAACAAATCCTGTAAGAAATCGCGCGCCACATATATCGCCGAAAGTCATTGTCTACAATATAAGCAGATGGGTAATTATCATAGTGAATGTTGTACAAACTTATAAACTTCGGGCCACAGTTACTGAGGTCAATCCAAGTGGAAGTAGTGCTTAATAAATGCGATTTCCTCAAGTTCGCGATTAATTATGTCGGGAGTCGCTTGTCGGGTTAGTGCCTCAAAGAACCCGTAATTCACGAATAAATGAAGTATCCAGTGAATGAAGTGAACTTTCTCTTTAATTGAGTCTACCAATAGTGTGACATAACGCCCCCCCCCGAGTAAGAGACTCATGATCTACCAGAGGGAGCTCAGCCGGTGCCATCACGGGAACTTGCAGGTATGTCCACTAACTACAGAGAAATTCACTAGCATTAGACTCACCTGACAGCGACATACTGGCACCCTAACGTGCACGACGCCAAACACTACCGCGGCAATGTAAGCATTGTGAAATGTGAAAAAATTGAAAATAAAGTTGGTTTATTATTTGCCTCAGTGGATAGGGACCTTTCGTACTCCCTGTAGGTACATATTACGTGTAGAGAAAGTAAAAGTCGGAAGTGTTACACTCACATGTCTTTCTCTAGCTGTTCTATAAACTTCTTACATAAGATTATTCTTCTTTCCGCATTTTGCTAATCGAGGTACCCATTAGCACAATGTTCTTATTACTTAGTTCCTTACAAGTAGGAAAAAATAAGGGAATACACTTGGCTAAAGCCATAGTCAAATGTTTTAAAAGCTGTCGTTATGCGATTGTCATTTCAAATCGCTTCTTTTCTTGGCCAGGTGTAGAACAAGAGAAAACCGCAATCTCCCGTCTGAGAAAAGTATAAGTACTTCACAACTGAATCTAATAACAATGAATACCTCGAAAACTGTAAGCTCCATGAAAAAATGTATATGACATAACTTGTGTATTTTAACAAGATCTACATTTTTTGTATAGTAAGTTTTTGTCTATCTCTTACGATTTACTAGTTATGCCAAATTAAGCAAAATTTATCCAGAATAAACAGGTATTTAGAAGCTATTCCCAGAAAATTCAAGATATACATATTATTTTTCAGCTAAATATCTTTAATATACGTTATTTAATCAAAATCGTTAGAGCCATTTTTGAGAAAATCAAAATTTTCAAAAAAGTTCCATGTAAAGGGCAGTTTGGGGTGGGGGGGATTTTTCTCAAAATCTTCGTGTCGCATCCCTGGAAGATACTATACTTAAATACCAAGTTTGGCGCTTTAACAACTTTTCGTTTTTGAGTTATCGTGCTCACAGACACACACACACGGACCTTTTTGTGAAAATGCATTTTTTGAATACAGGGGGCCCTAAAACGTATATGCACGTTGTACATACGGGGCTAGAGAAAGTAAAAAGGTAGATTTGTAATCACAAGTTATGGAAATTGGAGTCAGAAATATACGCTAAAGAGGGAGAAATGGAGGTGTCAGTCTTTTCCTGGTTAAGCGCCGCTTATTTGTGAGACGGGAGCCCATTTCATGTGGGGGTATCAAGACAGTATCATGCTTGGTTGCCCAGAAATCTCGACGTGATTTATAGGTTGCTGCTTCTTTTTGTTTTGCTCTCGTTCCCAGGAGAGTACGGGGCGCGTGCGCCTTGTGTTTCGGGTGTTCTTGTTGCACGGTAATAACAGGTCAGTATAGACTTCAATCATTGCGACTGAGCGGAAGGTCCTGGTCCACATCCCACGGGAACATGGCGAGAGTTTCATTTCCACTTTCCAATTCCCCACCCCTGAAACTTGCAATCGTAACAAAAAGCTAGATAAAGTATGAGAGTTTCATTTAGGAACGATACAACTCCTCAAAGTTTGATTCCTCTCCTAACGCTGTCTTTCTCTTTCTAACGTGCCGCCAGATATTTTCCCCTTTCATTTTCTGACTTGGATCAACATTAAAAAAACTCTTTCCTCTAAAATGCAATATGAGTTTTTCTTGGTGTTTGCTTTCTACTTCTTTCAAGTAGAGAAGTCTGGCTTTTTATTACATCAGATAAACGGTTTGGGGGAGGGGGAATTAACGGGGAATGCCCTAACCACTTTCTGGCTGTAGATTGGAGCTTTATCGCGTTTGGCTTTTTCTTTTCAGACTTTTTCCCGCATTTTTATACTTTTAGCGTCGAGAACTCGGGTAAGAAACGTTTGTGCCGAAAAAGCGTAGCGGTTATTACTTTTTCTACACGTACTATGTACAGTCAAAGACATTAAAAAATCTGTTGTGCATATTCTTCTATGTACTTTATGATAACCGAGATAAACATTAGCAGATTTGTCTTAATTACTTGCGACCTTGTAATTAGAAACGAAATAAGGGAATGCACTAGACTAAAACGATAGTCAAATCTTTAAACGCTGGTTATCATGTGGTTGAAATCCGTTTCTATGTAGGGTCAGGAGTTGACAACCTCATTCTTCACCTAACGCTGTCTTTCTCTTTCTAACGTGCCACCAGATATTTTTCCCTTTCATTTTCTGACTTGGATCAACATTAAAAAAAAACTCTTTCCTCTAAAATGCAATATGAGTTTTTCTTGCTGTTTGCTTTCTACTTCTTTCTTTTTATTACATCAGATAAACGGTTTGGGGAAGGGGGAATTAACGGGGAAGTGACCTAACTACTTTCTGGCTGTAGATTGAAGCTTTAACGTGTTTGGCTTTTTCTTTTCAGACTTTACATTTAGCGTCAAGAACCTGCATAAGAAACGTTTGTGCTGAAAATCTGTAGCGGTTACTACTTTTTCTACACGTACTATGTACAGTCAAAGACATTAAACATTTGCTGTGCATATTCTTCTTTATACTTTATAATCGAGATAAACATAAGTAGAAGTTATCTTAAAACTTGCTTCCTTGTAAGAAGAAGGGAAATAAGGGAATACACTAAACCGATAGTCAAATGTCTTAAAATGTGTTCCCATATGAGAAACATTTAAGTATTTTAAAATTGAAATCAATATCAAAGAAAATCTCGAATACGGCCAACTCCACGAAAAGCGTATATGACCTAAATTGTGTTTATTTTAACGTAATCTACATTTTTGTCTCTCTCTCTTACCGTGTACAAGTTATGCAAACTTCCGCAAAATTCACCCAGAATAAACATATCTTCAGAGGCTATATTTTAACTTTTATGGATTCACGAGTCCCAAAACATGTATGATAATCAAGGTAAAGGATTAATTGTTTTTTCACACAAGCCCCTGTAGGACAGAAGTTGGATAGGTAGAATCAGACTGAAAAATTCAGTACCATTGCCGGGATTTGAACCACGGGTCTCCCAATCTCTAGCCGTGTGTAGGACAGGAGTTGGATAGGTAGAGTCAGATTGAAACATTCAATGCCATAACCGGGATTTGAACCACGGATCTCCCGATCTCTAGCCGTGTGTAGGACAGGAGTTACATAGGTAGAGTCAGACTGAAAAATTCAATGCCATAGCCGGGATTTGAACCACGGATCTCCCGATCTCTAGCGGGGTGATCAAGGTAAAC
Source organism: Hymenopus coronatus (assembly GCA_030762935.1). Taxonomy (NCBI): domain Eukaryota; kingdom Metazoa; phylum Arthropoda; class Insecta; order Mantodea; family Hymenopodidae; genus Hymenopus; species Hymenopus coronatus. The sequence goes on from CM060885.1 coordinate 79,208,375, forward strand.
ACTAGCAGAATTTTTCTTACTTACTTGCTTCTGGTACGGATTCGTGTCCCGGGAGAGGGTTTTGGGTATTAGGAATGGTGTGGATTTGTGGGAGCCCTATCTCAGGATTTTTACTAGCATGGAAACTCTTTTCAGGTGTGGTACGCCACAAGTGCTTTATTCAGTTAGTTCGGTATTTTTCCCCCGTCGAACACACTCGCGGTCGGGTAAAGTATAGTTTAACAAGAGAAAATTAAGAGGAATGCATTGACATCGTCCGTACTCTGGCCTGTTTTACAATAACTATTTCCCACACAACTAAAGGTAGCCTGTTCGGCTTCACCACGGACTCTAAATATCACATATTTTCTCTGCCGATGTTCTACATCAAGTGCCTCAAAAAGTGCCCCCTGACCAGCGGTAGCATTGTTTTCTCTTTTCCTGTTATGTTCCCTTCGGGCAGTATACTCTCACGCCCTTCGGGTCAATGCTCTACCCCTAACGGTACGGTGCTACCAGCTCTTGACAACTCGGCTACTTATACGTGTTTGAAATACTTCTGCCCTTTCCATTTTCAATGTATATTTATATTTCCCTTCTTGGTATAATTTATATTATTAGCTATGATTTACATTTCCCTTCTGAATAACTCTTAGCCCCGTGACAAGACATGTACTCTCTCATATTTTAAATCTGAAACCAATAATAAGGAATATCAACAAAAACAGTCAATTCCACGAAAAAACTTAAGTCATAATATCATAAATTGTGAGTATTAACGAGATATACACTTTTTGGTGTAGTAATTTTTACTTTCCCTACACGTACTATGTACATATGGTATAGAGAAGGTATTGTAATGCACCCAACAATTCGACACTACATTTCACCGGAAATATATGTTTTGAGACCCCCTGAATCCAAAAAAGCACTTTAGAAAAAGGTCCGTGTGTGTTTGTCTAACTGACTGTCTGTGAGTATGTGTGTGTGTCTGTGGGCAGCATAGCTCAAAAACAAAAATTCCATTTAGAACCATACTTGGTATTTAGGTTTGGTATCTTCCAAGGATACGACACGAAGATTTTCAAAAAAATTACCCCACCCTCCACTACCCTTTACTGGAAACTTTTTTTTGAAAATTTTGATTTTCTTAAAAATGGCTCTAACAATTTTGATTACAATATCGTATATTAAAGATATTTACCTCACAAATAAAATGTATATCTTGAATTTTCTGGGAATAGCCTGTGAAGACTACTTTATTCTGAATCAATTTTATGGAATTTTGCGTAATTGCTAAACCGTAAGAGATGGACAAAAACTTACCACACAAAAAATGTAGAGCACTTAAAAAACACAAAATTTATGTTATATACATGTTTTTCGTGGAGATGATAGTTTTTTAGACATTCCTTGTTGTTGGTTTCAGCTTGGAAAACCTTACAATTTTCTCGTACAGGAATTTTTAACTCCTTTCCATACAAAGAAAGGAACTTCAGTCACATAGCAACCAGCTTTTGACTATCACTTTAACCTATGGTACTCCCTTATTTCGCTTCTACTTAAAAGGAAGCAAATAATAAGACTATTTCTGTCAATGTTTCTCGATTAGCATGAAGTAAATAGAAGCATTAGCTTATTAACAATAATCTGTTGCAGAGATGGAGAGAAAGTCATGTGAATGGAACACATAAGATTTTTGTTATAGAACTAGAATTCTAGCTTGATCTGAAGGTGAAATATAAGATTAGACAAGATATTCCAGAAGCTGTTTCTGAACTCTTAGCTTATCAAGTTGATAAGAGTTGTCGGATAAAACATTCCATTTATCCAGAGCTGCTTTCAAAAAGTAGATTTCGACATATTTTTTTTCTTTATTTTTAATATGCAGTTTGCTTTACATTAGGTCATGAAATGTACATGCAAATATAAACACGACAAAATAGAAAAGAAAAAAACCTGATGTGTTCCATTCACATGACTTTCTCTACATCTCTGCCACAAATTATTATTAAAGAATTCATGCTTCTATTTACTTCATGCTAATCGAGAAAACATTAAAATAAATACTCATATTACTTGCTTCCTTATAAGTAGAAGTGAAATAAGGAGTACCATAGGTTAAAGTGATAGTAATATCCAGTTGTTATGTGACTGAACTTCCTTTGTTTGTATTGACAAAAGTTGACAAATTCCTGTATGACAAAAGTGTAAATTTTTCAAAGCTGAAACCAAAAACAAAGAATATCTCAAAAACGATTAACTCCACTAAAAAATTATACAACTTAAACTGTGTGTTTTAACGTGCTCTACATTTTTTGTGTGGCAAGTTTTTGTCCATGTCTTACGGTTTAGCAGTTATGCAAAATTCCATACAATTCATCCAGAATAAAGTAATCTTCAGAGGCTATTCCCAGAAAATTAAAGATATACATTTTATTTGTCACGTAAACATCTTTAATATATGATATTTTAGTCAAAGACTTTAGAGCCATTTTTGAGAAAATCACAATTTTAGAAAAATGTTGTAATATAGGGTAGTTGGGGTGGGGGATTTTCTTTAAAATCTTCGTGTCGCATCCTTGGAAGATACCAAACTTAAATACCAAGTTTGGTATTTAATTGACTTTTCGTTTTTGTTCTATACTGCCCACAGACCAACGCTGACACACATACACACAGACAGACAGACACACAGACATACTCCCGGACATTTTTCTAAAAATGTATTTTTTTTTTTTTGCATTTAGGAGGTCCAAAACCATGTATTTCCGGTGAAATCTCGGTATTGAATTTTTGGGTGCATTACAATACCTTCACTATACGATATGTACATAGTTCGTATAGAAAAAGTAAAGAAAGATCAACTCCACGAAAAAAATTACATAATATAAATTGTGTGTTTTAACGTGTTCTACTTTTTTTGTGTGGCAAGTTTTTGTCCATCTCTTACGGTTTAGCAGTTATGCAAAATTCCGTACAATTCATCCTAAATAAAGTAGTCTTCAGGGGCTCTTCCCAGAGAATTCAAGATGTACATATTATTTGTCTTGTAAATATCTTTAATATATGATATTGTAATCAAAATCGTTAGAGCCATTTTTGGAAAATCAAAAATTTTGAAAAAGGTTCCAATATAGGGTAGTTGGAGTGGTGGGATTTTCTTGAAAATGTTCGTGTCGCATCCTTGGAAGATACCAAACTTAAATACCAAGTTTGGTTTTTAATGGACTTTTCGTTTTTAAGCTATGTTGCCCAGAGACAGACACACATAGGGACATTTTCCTAAAAATGTTTTTTTTTTTTTTTTGCATTTCGGAGGTCCTAAACCATGTATTTCCGGTGAAATCTCGGTATGGAATTTTTGGGTGCATTACAATACCTTCTCCATACAGTATGTACATAGTACGTGTAGAGAAAGTAAAAAACGAAAATATATTTTGCAATTTCAGAGGGAAGATTAATGTCCATCTTTGAGAGTCCATCTGTTAAGGTCTTGGAACCCTCAGGTTCTTGCCCAAGAAAGATCTTACCTGATGATGCTGATTTAGTAAACTGTCTGGCGGATAAGCTACAGCGCCTCAGCGTTTTACTCACCTGAAACAAAATAATCTTTCAATTAATAAAGCAGAAAATCGTAGGAAATGCAGCTATTACTATTACCTGTCCGAAGATTGAATGCAGACGCCCAAGATTGGAAGCTTACGTAAACACTAGCAGATAAGCGTATTACGTCATCACTCCCGGTGCATGTCCTATACCTTTGGACAAGCTGGAATGCAGCAGTTGAATCTCTTGCACTGGACGGGCTCGAATCAAGTAAAAATGCAAACACCGCCCCGCGTAGTCATACGCTCACAGAGTAGAAAGTTAATATTCATTGGTAAAAAAGAAAACAGACAGTTTAACCTGTTTTGGACCGTTTAGTTTATTCCTGTTTACGTGCGCTGTGCTGATGTTTTGATGGTCAGACTGTACTGTACTATACTTCAGCCTTCTCTGACCGCTCTAAACCGCGCCATGCTACAACAGTGACCTCCCAAAACAACTGCATTCTTTCCTCAGACAGGTGGTATATTTGTTCATCTAATGAACGCTATTTATATTCTTTCTATAAGCTTTCCATGCGTGAAATTTCTGAAAGATTAATACACAAAGGAATTTGAAAATCGTCCAATTCATTTGAGTTTTAAAATGTAGATGTTTTATGTTAAAGAAAAGAAAACAAAAAAAGGTTAGGGATCTTCGACTCTCCACCCGATGCTCACTCCTTGGGCTACCATAGCGAGATTGCCGAACCTAATTTTTTACTAAACACGGCTACGTAATGAAAATTCAAGATATATATTTTTATTTTTCATTAAATAGCTTTATTATTTGGCATTTTAAACAAATTCATTAAATGCATTCTTGAAAGAAATCGAAACTTGGAAGTGTCTTGCATTTAAAGTGTGGTAAGGGGTATGGCAATATTCCGTAAATCGTCGATGCATCTTTGGAAGGTGATGAACTTAAATATGAAGCTTGGTATACAACAGACTTACACGCGGACCTTTTTCTTTCAAAAATAAGGGTACCCTAAACTTTTATTTCCGGAGAAATCTCGGTATCGAATTCTTTGGTGGAAGCAATATCTTCTGTGTCTATGTACAGAATTCTGTACTAAGTAGAGAAAGTAATAAGAATCATTTGTAGTCATGAATAGGTACAGGAGTTGGATAGGTAGAGTCAGACTGAAAAATTCATGTCATTGCCGGGACTGGAACCACGGATCTCCCGGTCTCTAGGCGGCTGAAGCAAGCTGAACTACCATGGTCCAAATCCCGGCTAATCAGTCTGACTCTACCTATCCAAATTAATAGTGTTTGACGTGTTTGAAGAGAGAATATTAAATTGAATAGTTTTTTTTTTTTTAATTCAGGATTAGAATTATTGCTTTAGTTGTCTTCTTTTTGTCTGTATATTTCTTTTGAAAATCCCTAAATTAAAAAAAAAAAAAAACTTGGTGTGCTCTATTAACAAAAGCTTTTCTGGCTGTTTCAAATTTTTTTTTTTTTTTTTAGAAAAGCCCATTCTTTTATCTACATCATGCTAATCTACATAAACTATCAGCAGAATTGATCTTATTACTTAACGTCTTGTAAGTAGAGGGGAATACATTAGGCTAAAATGATAGTCAAATCTTTTAAAGGCTGGTCGCTATGTAAAACAAATGATGTCCGGTTCACTTTGCATGAGAAATATTTGTTTCAAATTGAAAGCAATAACAACTAATATCTCGAAAAAATCTACTCTACAAGAATAACATATCTGCCACAATATATGTTTTTTAAAGAGATCTACATTTTTTTGTGAAGTAAGCTGCAGTCTAACCGTTAAGCCAACTTGTGCAAAGCTCATGCAGAATAAAGATTTCCAGTCTACTGCCAGAAAATTCAAGATATACATTTTATTTGTGATGTGATATTTTTATATACAGATTATTTTAATAAAAGCATTTACAGCCATTTTGAAAACATTAACATTTTCAAAAATCTTTCCATGAAAATGTAATTTTTTGAGTGGGATTTTCTTGAAAATCTTCGTGTCGCATTCATGGAAGAGACAAACTTAAACATCAAGTTGTTTTTCAACGGTCATTTAGTTTCAAAGTTATGCTGTCCACACAATCACATACACGGCCACGCCGTGGCCGAGTGGTTAAAACATTCACCTCTCACCTAGATGGCCCGAGTTGTATCCCAAGCGAACGCACGTGAGATTTGTGGTGGACAAAGTGGCGCAGGGTGTTTTCTCTGGGTCCTCCGGTTTTCTCCGCCATCGCATTCTACCGGTGCTCCATGTATCACCGGTGCCATCGCAAAAAGTAAAGAAGTAAACGCAGGCGTTAAACACACACACTCACACACATACAAAATCTGATGTTTTATTTGCACGACTTTTTCTACATCTCCGTAACAAATTATTGTTAGTAAGTTTATCTTCTATTTCCTGCTAATCAAGATGAATATTAGCAGAAGCGATCTTATTACTTAGTTCCTTATAATTAGAACGGAAATAAGCGAATTTAAGTACCAAGCTTGGGATTTAATGGACTTTTTTTTTTGTTTAAGAAAATCAACATTTTTGAAAAAGTTCCATGTAAAGGGTAGTTTGGAGTGTGGGGATTTTCTTGAGAATCTTCGTGCCGCATCCCTGGAAAATACCAAACTTAAATACCAAGTTTGATGTTAAACGATCTTTTCGTTTTTGAGCTATGCTGCCCACACACATACACACACATACACACAGACATACACACAGACATACAGTCAGACACACACCACACACACTTAGATATGATTCTAAAACTTATGGATTCAGGAGATCCCAAAACATGTATTTCCGGTGAAATCTGGGCATCGAATTTTTGGGTGTATTACAATACCTTCTCTATACACTATGTACTAAGTGTGTATAGAGCAAGTAAAAAAACATATATGTAATATGTTAGTTGTATAATTATTCTTAGTTTAACTTAAGATTATTATTGTAAGCGAATGTTGTACATTTAACTCTGCCACCAGGCAGTACCCAATTGCAGAGAACAAATACATATTAATCATAAAGGATAAGTGTTAGGGTAAGTCATGAGATTGTAATAGAGAAGGAAGTTTTTGTTGTTCGCAATTTCCAACGTACTTTTTCGTTACAAAAGAAGCACGTGCTACAAATGTTATGAAGAGGGAATAAAAATGTAACGTTTCTGTAAAAAGGCCGCTGGTAATTCGCAGTTTAACAAAAGTGCGCTATGATGGAGGGCAGTTAGTAAACAAGGTGTATTCATCCAAACTCAGCGCATATAACTTTAATACTTTTGTGAGATCATAAAACACTTGTCTCCTTTTGCGTACTCCAACTCGCCGCCTATTACCGTCATACTTTGTTACTGTATGTTGGGCGCCATCAGCCACTTTATGAGCAGTTTCCCCTCATTCTTATTCAAGTCCCCATAACCTAGCTTACTTATCTGTTTCCTCTGGTCGTCGGGTGTTCTTCTTCCTCTACGAAATTTATCTGATAAATTTACTGCAATGGATTTTCAATCATCGTCAACAACGGCATGATTCAAGCAGTGTACCCAACCCGTAGATGTATCAACAGCCGTCGCAACAGTTGAGAATGGAAGGTAATTCGACGTGGGCATCAAAAAAAAAAAAAAAAAAAAGAAAGATTTGGAAACCATTGGAATTGGATACATTTGGATAGTGGGGCAGGTAAACAGACGGAGTACTGTAATAAAAATATCTGATGTGTTCCATTCACATCAGAGTTATTGTTAAAAAGCTTAATTTTACTTTCTCTATACATACTATGTGCATAGTGTATAGAGAAGGTATTGTACTCCACCAAAAAATTCGATACCAAGATTTCACCGGAAATATATGTTTTAGGGTCCCCAACATCCAAAAAAAGCATTTCCACAAAAAGGTCCGTGTGTGCGTGTGTGTGTGTGTCCATATGCCCGTGTGTCCGTGTGTCAATGTGTCGTGTGTCCGTGTGTCTGTGAATACGATAACTCAAAAACGAAAAGTCGGTAAAATACTGAACTTGGTATTTAAGTTTAGTATCATCCAGGGATGCGACACAAAGATTTTGAGAAAAATCCTTTCACCCCCAACTACCCTTTACATGGAACTTTTTTCGAAAACTTTGATTTTCCAAAAAATGGCTCTAACGATTTTTATTAAAATATCACATATTAAAGATATTTACCTGACAAATAAAATGTTTATTTTGAATTTTCTGGGAATAGCCTCTGAAGACTACTTTATTCTGGATGAATTTTGCATGGCTACTAAAGCGTAAGAGATGGACAAAAACTTAACACACAAAAAATGTAGAGCACGTTAAAACACACAATTTATGTTATATACATCTTTTTCGTGGAAATGATCGTTTTTGAGTTATTCCTTTTTCTTGGTTTCAGCTTTGAAAAACTAATACTTTTCTCATACAAGAATTTGTCAACTCCTGTCCATACAAAAAAAAAAAGGGAACACCAGTCACATAGCAACCAGCTTTTGGCTTTCACTTTAACTTATGGTACCCCCTTATTTCGCTTCTACTTACAATAAAGCAAGAAATAAGACTATATCTGCTAATTTTACTCGATTAACATGAACTAAATAAAAGATAAGCTTACTATCAATAATTTGTTACAGAGATATAGAGATATTCATGTGAATGGAACACATTAGATTTTTCCATTTCTTTCATGCTAATCGAGAAAAGGTTACCATAAATGGTATTTTTACTTGGTTCCTTGTAAGTAGAAGCGAAATAAGAGAGTACCATAGGTTAAAGTGAAAACCAAAAGCTGGTTGCTATGTGACTGGTGTTCCTTTGTTTGCATGGACAGGAGTTGACAAATTCCTGTGTGAGAAAACTATAGGTTTTTAAAGGCTGAAGCCAATAACAAGAAATATTTAAAAAACGGTCAACTCTACGAAAAAAAGATTTATAACATAAAGTGTTTGTTTGGCGTGCTCTACATTTTTTGTCCATCTCTTCCGGTTTAGCAGTTATGCAAATTTCCGTAGAATAAAGAAGACTTCAGAGGCTATTCCCAGAAAATGCAACATATATATTTTATTTTAATCAACTTTCTTAGAGCTATTTCTGAGAAAATCAAAATTTTTGAAAAAGGGTAGTTGGGTTGGGGGAATTTTCTTGAAAAGTTTCGTGTCACATACTTGGAGGATACAAAGTTTGGTATTCAGCGGTCTTTTCGTTTTTGAGCTATGCTGTCCACACACACACACACGCACACAAGGACCTTTTTCTAAAAATGTTTTCTGTGGCTTCAGGGGGACCCAAAACATGTATTTCCGGTGAAATCTCTGTACTAAATTTTTGGGTGGAATTGCAATACCTTCTCTATACACTATGTACATAGTACGTGTAGAGAAAAGTAATTAAGCACAACCTCTGTGACATTGACAGAAGGTAATTTATTTCGCAATGCACGGAGAACGTTTCAGTGGAAGTACAGTCTGGGCTAAAATCGGAGTGGAGAATGCAGATACCAAGCTGATTAGAAAGGGCCTCGCGTGGATTAGACTGGTAGCATGGTGGATGACAAAAATTACTGACGAGAATAAGAATCTTGGCAAGATGTAGGGAAAAATATTTACCGTGATCCTTTACCACCACAAATGTAGAGCTGGAAGCATGTTGGACACTACTTACGGAATGGACTGCTGCCACAGTTTTTTTAACTGTATTAAATAAAATTTCATGTTATCCTTAAACAGCGTTGCAAAGCGTTGTGGTTTAAATTAGTGGTTTATTCTGAGATAAAATTAAATAACTTTGGTTGGGAATTAACTAAGGCAACGGAAGTCGGAGGGAGAAAAGTATTTTAATTTGTGTTGAAACTTGGATAAATATGCGGATAAAAGTGGTTTTCATTGTGTTTCAATAAACAAAACCAGAAACACAAATTCCAGGAACTCCATTTTCTTACCCAAAATTGAAAGGTTAGTTTACAAAATTCCTTTACCTTCATTTACTCATAATATTTCACACAGAAATTCAGCAACATAAAATACCTTCCCACTCGTCCAACTTTTAACTACCACTTAACTGAGCTATAAATAAACTCACACAACATTAAACCTTATTTTCTCGCAAACTTTTTCCAGCACTTTTCCGCACTCAAACTGCTCCACTCAATACAACTTTTAGTAATTTGTTTCAAAGTGATCATACAACCTCTCAAAAGTACACCAAATAAAATAAGAAAATACTTTTTCGAATTAAATCTCCTATATAATTATATTAAGGCCCAAAGGTTTCGCTGGTTTGAACATGTGAATAGAATGCAAGAATATAACTTGCAAAAATCTGATGTGCTCATTTCACATGACTTTCTCTACATCTCTATAACAAAGCTTATTCTTCTTCCACTTCATGGTAATCCAGATAAACATTAGCACACATGTTTTTATTACTTACTTTCCTGTAAGTAGAAGAGATATAAACTAGGCTAAATCGACAGACAAATGTTTTAAACTGTGGTTGCTATGAGACTCAAATCCGTTTCTTTGCATGGCCAGGAATTGACAAATTCCCTTATGAAATAAGTGTATTTTAAAACTGAAACCAATAACACGGAATTTCTCAAAAACGGTCAATTCCATGAAAAAATGTATGTAATATAAATTGTGCGTTTTAACGCGCTCTACAAGTTCTTTTAGTACTTGTTTGTCTGTTACGGTTTACCGGCTATGCAAATTTCCGCTAAATTTATCGAGAACAAAGATATCTTTTGAAGCTATTCCCAGAAAATTCAAGATATTATTACTTAGTTCCTTATAACAAAATCTGATGTGTTCCATTTACTTTCTAGATATGTCTGTAACAAATTACAGTTAAAAAGATATTTACCTGACAAATAAAATGTATATTTTGAAATTTCTGGGAATAGCTTCTGAAGACCTGTTTATTCTGAATGAATTTTCCTTAATTTGGCATAACTAGTAAACCGTAAGAGATGGACAAAAACTTACTACACAAACAATATAGGTCTTGTCAAAATACACAAGTTATGTCACATACATTTTTCTCGTGGAGCTTACCGTTTTCGAGGTATTCATTCTTATTAGTTTCATTTGTGAAGTACTTATACTTTTCTCAGACGGGAGTGTCCGTTTTTCTTTTGTTCTACTCCTGGCCAAGAAAAGAAGCGATTTGTAATGACAATCGCATAACGGCAGCTTTTAAAACATTTGACAATTGGTTTAGCCTAGTGTATTCCCTTATTTTCTTCCTACTTATACGGAACTAAATAATAAGAACATTGTGCTATTGAGTACCACGATTAGCAAGGTGCAGAAAGAAGAAGAATCTTATGTAAGAAGTTTGTAGAACATGTGAGTGTAACACATCAGATTTTTATTTTCGTGTTTACTCTTTTAATTCTTTGTTGTTGTTTTAATATTGCTTTTTATTTTATGTATTACAAAAGCACGTACGGTCTGTCGACCCGTGCGAATGTTGCAGTTTAATATATGATATTGTTCTGTCAATAAATACACTTTTTCATTCGTTCATATAACCACAAAATGGCGGCTGGACACAAAGGTGCTTCAGTAAAACGCAGAATGACGACATTTTGTCATCATGTCACTCTACTATACCGGATATGTTGTTCACAACAAGACCTCGCGAAAGCGAGGAGGCTTTATGAAGTTCCAGGTCAGCAAATGGCTGCCGGACGGTGCCTCAGAATCCAATAATGCCGACGGCAGGTTGCTTTAAACATAGTTATCCGTTTACCCGTCCCACTCAAGTTGACGAAGCATACGATAACCACATTTTTTTGCACTTTCTCTCATAGAAAGAGGAGAAATATTTCATGGGAGCATTCTGTATTAACCTCGAGAGTGTTAGCATGTAGTTATCACCACGGATTTCTGAGCATTGTCCATAGAATATTACAGCACGTTAAATCAGAATGTTGCTTGACTTAATCGTCCTGGAGTAGCATCAGTTGCCACTGCAATACTAGGGATAGTTCATCTTATTACTTTCTCTACACGTACAAAGAAACCGGCACTGTCTTGTTCCGTACACCGCATTCCTTACCGTCTGTAGGATACTTTATTACGTCATGTTTTTATTTCATTGGCTGATACTGTCACCTTGCAGGTGAGTGTTCTTACAATAGAGCATACCTATGCTGGGTTTCGCTAATAGGAATAGCCACCTTACTCAACTGGAAGCGAGATTAGGTAACGTGTAAACTACAACCCGTCCTCCTTCCCAAATTAGAGAGACGGAGTGACCAGCGAATATCAGAAGACACGCCCTATAAATGCCCCTACAGACAATCAGAAATTCTATGTCCATTACTATTTGTGCTCTGTGTACTATGTACATAATGTATAGAGAAGGTAATGTAATGCACTCAAAATTCGATACCGAGATTTCATCGGAAATACATGTTTTGAGACAACCAAAATCCAGAAAAGTATTTTTAGAAAAATGTCCGTATGTGTGTGTGTGTAGGTATTTGTGTGCGTGTCAGTGGGTAGCATAGCTCAGAAACGAAAAGACCGTTAAGAACCAAACTATGTATTTAGGTTTGGTATCTTCCAAGGATGCGACACGAAGATTTTCAAGAAAATCCCTACACCCCAACTGCCCTTTATATGGAGCTTCTTTTCGAAAATGTTGATATTCTCCCAAATGGCTCCAACGATTTTGATTAAAATCTGGTATATTAAAGATATTTACCTGACAAATAAAATGTATATCTTGAATTTTCTGGAGACTACTTTATTCTCGATGAATTTTACGGAATTATGCATAACTGCTAAACTGTAAGTGACTTACACAAAAATGCAGAGCACGTTAAAACACGTAATTTATGTTATATCCATTTTTTTCCTTGAGTTCATCCTTTTTCAGATATTCCTTGTTTTTGGTTTCAGCTTTGAAAAACTTGTACTTTTCTCATACAGGAATTTGTCAACTCCTGTCTGCACAAACAAGGGAACTCAGTCACATAGCAACCAGCTTTTGACTATCACGTTAAGCTATGGTACTCCCTTATTTAGCTTCTACTTACAAGTAAACAAGTAAATAAGACTATTTCTGCTACTCTTTTCTCGATTAGTATGAAGTAAATAGAAGCATAAGTTTTTAACAATAATATGTTGCAGAGATGTAGAAAAAGTCATGTGAATGGAAGACATTAGATTTTTTTCTCTTTTACCAAAGTTATTTTGCGATTTTATATTCATGATATGATATTATAATGCAATTCTGAAACTAGGACTGAACTCTTTATCTTTTTAGTTTCTCATATGTACATACATGCTAGAGAAAGTAAATATTTATGATACAAGAGTCAAGATGGTGTTTTATATTGTGAGTAGGAAGCCTGCGAAACAAGGCCGTAGACTTACACTACCTTTTTAGACAGTTCTCTATATTTATAATTATAAATAGATTGTTTTATCTATTCCACGGAGTTTATGCTTAATGGTCTTCGTATTCAGTTGTTGCCTTGCTTACCATCAGTGCTGACAACATGACGACTTACTCGTACAGAAACGGAAGCAGTGTAATTTAGCTCTCTACTGCTTGCATAATTTCGTCTGGTTCAGCAGATTTCATGTTCGTGACATTGTATAGATTGATACGAGCTTTTAGAGTCATGAGGCCGTGGACGCATACACCATAGTTGGCTACATTGCAGTGACTGATTGACAGAATTTTTTACTTTTAACACAACTGACATCTAGAAAAAGACATACTTTTAGCATGAAATGTCTAAAAATGCAGTTCTAAAAAAAATATTTGTGGGTTTGTTTCTGTATGTGAGTGTTAGTATTTATGTTTAGTATCTTACAAAGATGTGACACTGATATTTTCAAAAATATTCCTCTACCCTAAACTACCCTTTACATGGCGAATTTTCTTAATGTTTTTTTCCTCAAAAATAGTTTTAGATATTTTTATTAAAATACTGCATATTAAATACGTTTACATCCTAATTAATATACTGTATACCTGAAATATTCTGTAAATAGCCTCTGAAGACACCTTCATTCTGGATAAATGTTGCTTAACTGCTAAACCATAAAGAATAGACATTAATTTACTGCATAAAAATGTAGATCTCTCAAAACACACAATTTATGTACTTTACATTTTTTTTTGTGTGTATGTGGAGGTAACCGTTCCCGAGATATTCCTTTCTATTGCTTTAATTTGTAAAATACTAAAACTTTTTCCATGCGGGAACTTTTCAACTTCTGGCCATGACAGAAACTGATTTTAATCCCATAGCAACCACATTTTATAACATTTCACTGACGGTATAGCCTTATTTCCCTCCTACTAAGTAGGAAGTCAGTTTCTGCTAATGTTTATCTCGATTATTATGAAGTGATAGAAGAACAAGCTTTTGAACACTAATTTGTTACAGAGATGTAAAGAAAGTCATGTGAAGGATCATGTCAGTTTTTTAATCTAGAGTTATATGAAAGCTAAACGTCAGTGTGTTTCATTTAAAACCTTATCTTATTATTATGTACAATAAGTATAATTATTTCATATAAAATGTACTTTACATATTACATAACACTTCAAGGGCGTTGTTGTTGTTGTAAGCCTTTGCTAGCAATCTGATGTGTTCCATTCACATGACTTTCTCTATATCTCTGCAACAAATTATTGTTAAAAAGCTTAACTTTCTGTTTACTTCATGCTAATCGAGAAAAAGTTAGCAGAAATAGTCTTATTACTTGCTACCTTGTAAATAGAAGCGAAATAAGGGAGTATCATAGGTTAAAGTGATAGACAAAAACTGGTTGCTATGTGACTGAAGTTCCTTTGTTTGTATGGACAGGAGTTGACAAGATTCCTGTATGAGAAAAAATATAATTTTTTAAAGCTGAAACCAATAACACGGAATATCTCAAAAACGATCAACTCCACGAAAAAATTGTAATGACATAAACTGTGTGTTTTATCGTGATCTACCTTTTTTCTGTAGTAGGTTTTTGTCTATCTCTTACGGTTTACCAGTTATGCAAAGCTCAATAAAAATCACCCAGAATAAAGAGGTCGAGGGTATTCCCAAAAAGTTAGAGATCTACATTTTATTTCGGATATAAATAGCTTTCATATACGGGATTTTAATCAAAATCGTTAGAGCTATTTTAAGAAAATGTTCGAAATCTTTTCCATGTAAAATCTTCGTGTTGCATCGTTGGAAGATACTAAACCTAAATACCAAGTTTGGTGTTTAATGGTCTTTTCGTTTTGGGGCTCTGCTGTCCACAGACACACACACAGACAGAGAGAGACACACACACGGACCTTTTCTTAAAAATGCTTTTTTTCGGACTCAGGGGATCCCAAAACATGTATTTCCGGTGAAATCATTTGTATCGAATTTTTGGGTGCATTACAATATCTTTTCTATCCCTATGTACATTGTATATATGGAGCTAGAAAAAGTAAAAATGCTTTTTTCGGACTCAATGGACCCCAAAGCATGTATTTGCGGTGAACTCTCGGTACCAAATTTTTGGGTGCATTACAATACCTTCTCTATACATAGGTACATTGTACATATGGGGCTAGAGAAAGTAAAAATATGACATTACAGATCTATTTTATACGCTTCTTATGCAAACCTGGATTTTTGTATGTAAATATTTTTAAAAATGCATCACGTAGTACATTCTTATTAGAACAAATGTATTTAGACAGTAAAAATTAATATTTAAAGAACCATGTGAACTCGAATTTTTATAAGTGGTACAAATACTTCTATAATAAGAACTGTCTTACATTTCAATAAAATTTCTTACATGCTCTGAATTTCTAAATTTGATTGATACATTGCCTTAAACCATTTTTAGCAGAGGGTAGATGTGTTTGCGCTCTAAATGAGAAGTCATTAAACAGCAAATGCAAATAAAATGCGGAAGACGACAATCGTTTGCCTGTGATTGTCATAACGAAGGGTTGAAGGCAACAATAGCTGTGACAATGCGCGCAGTTGCCATTAATTGGCCGATACTGTCACAGTGAATTCGGAAACTTGGTAAACAAATGCGGATTCACAGTCGACATGGTTTGGTGCCTCTCCGCCCCCAACCATTTAATTACGCGCACTCATTGTGCAGTTCATACACGGGAACAATTAACTATTCCTGGGACAGGAAACAGCACGAGGGGTCAAATCCTAGCCAAAAGGCGCTCTAGAGATTGCCGGGGGCTCTCAAATATAACGCAGATTTGTGTGCGCTCAAACACCAGTATAGTGTTCATCCTTCTTATTTCTAAATGATATATTGATAATTAAAGCTCGGTCTTGAATTCCGAAGCGCACATAGTTACCAAGATACAGAGCAGTCGCCGATATAAATAGACGCTAGTGGGGGAAGTTAGTGGTTAAAGCCTTTTAACGTCGGGGCACATCTCTGCAACTCCGACCCAGTAACTGATCCATTGCGGCAAAGCCTCAAGTCACGCCTGCGACAACCTGAAATGTTCCAAAGCTGGCTGATAAGTCCCGGGTTTCTCAATGAAAACAACATTTAAAGTTTGTTTTTCGCTTTATTTCTCAACATAATCTCCAGAAAGGCTGATACATTTGTCATATCGGTGTTCTAATTTAATTAAACCATCTCTGTTGTGCGATTTATCAAGGTCCTCAAAATAGCTGTTTACCGCGTCAATGATCTCCTCGTTGCTGTGAAATCTTCGTGTTCCAAGATAATATTTGAGGTTTGGGAACAGGTGGTAGTGACTGGGTGCTAGATCTGGCCAATGGGGTGGATGTTCAAGCAATTCCAACTTTAATTCGCACATTTTGTCCATTGCAATGACTGAACGATGGGCCGGAGCATTGTCGTCATGAAACAAGATTTTTTTTTTGGCAAATGAGGTCTTTTTCTTTCCACATCATCACTAAAACTTTGCAGTAAACTTGCTTAGCGATCACCAGTGATACTTTTACACTAGACTGCGTACAGATGAAGGATGTCAGGAAAAAGTTATTGCCGGAAGTATTTTTAGCTTCAAACAGACGAAGAACAGCATTCTGAGATTTGATTCTAAACAGCCAAAACTGGCCAAGCCTGGGCACATACTTAATGGAAGTACGCGCACTAAGAGATAAAATATTTGTGTAAATACTGTATAGACTTATTTGGTGTTTGAGTAATCTATATGTACGAATACGTGGTGCAGTTGTGAGTGCAAGTGTGTGTGTGTGTGTGTGTGTCTGTTCCTTCTTTTATTGTTCTCTGGTTTTGTTGTCGCAGCGCGGGTGCGTGTGTGTGTATTTCCAATGTTGTTAGGGAATATAAAACATACATGTAGGTAATATTTTATACTCAAGTATTTTTCGACAGCATGTACGATCACTCGACCCATGCGACTGTGTGACGCTTTTATTGTATTCTGTAAACTAATAAAATACTACTGCTACTGCTACTACTACTACTTTTACAGTAATCAATAAACATAGTTCCCGGTGCATCCCAGAAAACACTCGCCATAACCTAGTTTGCTGACAAAGTTGGCTTTGCCTTTTTTGGAGTTGGCTCACCTGGCGCAATCCACTGTTTTGACTGTGATTTACTTTCTGAAGTGTAGTTGTATATCCAAGCATGGTGATAAGCAGTCTCAAAATGCACTGTTAGAGCTCCACATTTTTAATAGAAACATTTTTCTTTGCAACTTTTGAACAGGCCCCCATCTTGCACAGACCTTGTGAAAGCACCAAACATTACTTAAAATATTACCTGCATGTTCTTCTGATATGTTTACAGTCTCTGCTATCTCAAACAACTTTAATCTGTGGTCTTCCAGTATTAAACGATGAGTTTTTTCAATGATCTCTGGAGTTGTCACTTCTACAGGGCGTCCAGAGCGAGGTTCGTACTTCCCATTTTAAACTGGGCAACTCACCTTTTAATCATTGAATATGAAGGGTCAGAGTCTTTCAATGTACCTTCCATTTCTTCCTTGATTTCAAATGGAAGTATTTAATCACTGCTCGTTTATCCAATTTCTTCATTTTCGTGAAAACTCTAAAATTGTCTTGTTTAAAATGCTGTCATTCGAAAACTAAACAAGCTATTGACCTGTGACTATGGATATAAGCTAGTCTAGATTTAAACTATACGATGCTACCGTCTAACTGGGCTAGTAGCGTCATATCATTGTGAGGCCTGGGACTTATCAGCCGATCCTCGTAAAGAAGGGAAATAAAATGAGGGAAATGAACGTTTTAGAGAAATAGCACCCCAGCATTCTGCTAAGCGGCCCCAGGAAAACCACGCAAAAACCCAGAGCCAGAGTGCGCAGTCAACGGGGATTGAACCCGGACCTCCAGAATACTATTCCCAGACCTAATGTTTGAGCCACAATTATTTCATATCGTGATTATTAAATAAAACCCCCTTGAACCTTTACAAATAAAATATGAAGCTTGATACAAAATGTTCAGGATTGTAATACACAGAGCTTAGAAAAGACGATGAACATCAATCAACCTAACTCACTCAGAATTCATTGCAGTAAATTAAAATATACGTCTTTACTGTACTGCTCTTTTCCTATTTCAATCATCCACAAGTTTGTTCGGAGTCGGAAGTTTACCCTTTTATATTTTCGACACGTTTCAATCTCACTTTCAGCGTTTATTGGTTTATCTACTAGCAGATTCTGATCGAGGCCACGCAGTGAGCAATGCTAAGTATTGCGGGATGTAGAGACCACGCCTACTCCATCACTCTAAGTGCTTGAACCTCAAACTGGCAGCTCTAGTGATAATCCAGTTTCTTATTTTATTAATTAAATCAATGTTTAGAAAATACCTCATCTCGCTTGATTTTGAGTTGCAGGAAGCAGACTTGCTCTGTAAGCAGTGGGCAAAAACGTAATGTGGTCTCTTGTTTCTTGCATAGTATCTCGTGTGTGAATTCATAATGTCGAGAACAGAGGAAATCCAACACGTACGTCATCTACTCCTCCGTTTTTAGCAGCCTATAAAAAATCTTTCCGGCTTATAGGTAACCAAGGAGAATAAAAGGGAATACAATCTAGACATCGAATTTTTGGGCGAAATACAATACTTTCTCTATCTGCTATGTACATAGTGCGAGAGAAACTACAAAATCTGACGTGTTCCATTCACATGACTTTCTCTATATCAATACAATAAAATATTGTTAAAAAGCTTATGCTTCCATTTATTTCCTGCTGATTAGCAGAAATATTCTTATTACTTGCTTTCTTGTAAGTAGAAACGAATAAAGGGTCTTTTATAGGTTCAACTGATGGTCAAAAGCTGGTTGCTAAGTCACTGAAGTTCCTTTGTTTGTATGGACACGAGTTCACAAAGGCCTGTTTGAGAAAAGTATAAGTTTTTTATAGCTGAAACCAAAAAACAAATATTTCAAAAACAATCAACTCCACGAAAAAAAAATATATATAACATAAATTGTGTGTTTTAAAGTGTTCTACATTTGTTGTGTGGTAAGTTTTTGTCCATCTCTTACGGTATAGCAGCTATGCAAAAGTCCGTAAAATTGACCCAGAATAAAGTAGTCTTCAGAGGCTATTCCCAGAAAATTCAAGATATGCATTTTATTTGTCAGGTAAATATTTTAATATATGATATTTTAATCCAAATCGTTAGAGCCATTTTTTTATAAAATCAAAATTTTCGTTTTTGAGTTATCGTGTTCACAGACACACGGACACACTGACACACGGACATACGGACCTTTTTGTGAAAATGCTTTTTTTGAATATTGGGGACGTTAAAACACATATTTCCGGTGAAATCTCGGTATCGAATTTTTGGGTGGAGTGCAATACCTTCTCTATACACTATGTACATAGTGTGTATAGAGAAAGTAAAAATGATTAACCTAATATTCTAAACCTACAGTAATACGGGTTGTTTTACAAGTCAAAGCCCCCGATATGACCATTGAAAATAAAGAGGGCTGTAAAAATAGAACAATTAAAAAACAGAAGAATGATCTTTTGTATGAAGTTTGTAGAAAAGTTCGAAAAAATAATGTGAGTTTAACACATTAGATATTTTTTCTTTGTAGCTTAACGTACTTTATTCTGGTTGGTCATATCGGTAGATGAACGAAATTGGTGAAATGATTCTCAAATGATCTAGGAGTCCATGGAACCTAAAGTTATTCCAAATTCATCTTCTTAGGATAAGGGAAAACTCCGAAATGAACCTTATCCGGGCCACTTACCCTAATCGAGATTCGAAGTCACGACCTTTGGAATGTGAAGCGATTACGCTACCACCACACTACCCAGCGGGCAACTTTCTATTCCTGAGGCTGAAGAGAACATGAAAGGACTTTGTTTAGCAACTATTGGTGAGCTAAATGAGATTCTAGGAAGCAGCTGAACACCATATGAAAAAGTGAGTTACAGAGCTGCTTCCAATGTAAGAAAAGTTGATGTGCTCTACTCACATGACTTTCTCTACAACTCTGCAATAAATTATTGTTAAAAAGCTTATGCTTCCATTTATTTCATGCTAATGAGAAAAAATTAGCATAAATAGTCTTATTACTTGCTTCCTTGTAAGTAGAAGCGAAAGAAGGGGGTAGCATAGGTTAAAGTGATAGACAAAAGCTGGTTGCCATGTGACTGAAGTTCCTTGGTTTGTATGGATAGGACTTGACAAATTTCTGTGTGAGGAAAGTATAAGTTTTAAAGCTGAAACCAAAAACAATGAATAACTCAAAAACAATCAATTCGACGAAAAAAATGCATATAACACATATTATGTGTTTTAAAGCGCTCTACAGTTTTTGTGTGGTAAGTTTTTGTCCATCTCTTACGGTTTAGTAGTTATGCAAAATTCCGTACTTTTCATCCAGGATAGTCTTCAGAGACTATTCCCAGAAAATTCAGATATACCTTTCATTTGCCATATAAATATATTTAATATATGATAGTTTAATCAAAATCACTACAGGAATTTTTGAGAAAATCAAAGTTTTCCAAAAAAGGTTTTATATAGGGTAGTTGGGGGTGGGGGGATTTGAATGACAATTTTCGTGTTGCATCTTTGGGAGATACCAAACTTAACTACCAAATTTAGTATTTAAAGGTATTTTCGTTTTTGAGCAATGCTATCAACAGACACACACTTACTTGACCTCTTTCCAAAGATGCACACTATGTACATGGTACGTGTAGAGAAAGTAAACATACATAGATGACAATAAGATTGTGCTTTCATTGTTCATGACGAAGATATTGCAACTATTATTAGATATCATCAATTCCGTTGCGCACAGCATGATCATATTATTGTGTATACTAAAGCAGTCGCTGATATTGTATGGGATCATGCGATGCTTTTCTGTTATTGACATGTCAGCCGCAGAATCAGTTTTATCTACGGTGACGTCACATATACCTAGATAGTAACACACTAATAGTAACAGTAATAATAATAAAAATCGCTTTATACCTCTACTCGATGATATATTGCGGTTGTCAACTTCTCTATGAATATAAATTGACTTTGTGTCTATTTCACTCCCTCAGCCCTTTGTTATCCTACTCTCTCATTCGAAAACCACCAAAGGAGAATAAATTGAAAGCTGTATTTTACAAAGCATTTATAAATAGTCGGATGTGTTACTCTCAAATGACTTTCTATAGCTACTCTATATAAAACTTCTTACAACAGACAATTCTTCTTCTAACACCATGCTAATCGAGATAAATATTAGCAACAATTTATTACTTAGTTCCTTATAAGTTGTGGCGGGGATTTTATGGTTGGTATGCCATTTTATGGCAGGATTTGGAAGGAAAAGAAGGGCTTAAGGGTAGGATCTCTTTTAGGGATTTTCTCAGGGTATGAGTGAAGAAAAAATCTGATGTGTTACACTCACATGACTTTCTCTAGCTGTTCTACCAACTTCATACATAAGATTCTTCTTCTTTCTGCACCTTGCTAATCGAGGTACTCATTAGCACAATGTTCTTATTATTTAGTTCCGTATAAGTAGGAAGAAAATAAGGGAATACACTAGGCTAAACCGATAGTCAAATGTTTTAAATGCTGTCGTTATGCGATTGTCATTACAAATCGCTTCTTTTCTTGGCCAGGAGTAGAACACAAGAAAAACGGACACTCCTGTCTGAGAAAAGTATAAATACTTCACAACTGAAACTAATAACAATGAATACCTCGAAAACGGTAAGCTCCACGAGAAAAATGTATATGACATAACTTGTGTATTTTAACAAGACCTATATTGTTTGTGTAGTAAGTTTTTGTCCATCTCTTACGGTTTACTAGTTATGCCAAATTAAGCAAAATTCATTCAGAATAAGCAGGTCTTCAGAAGTTATTCCCAGAAAATAAGGATATACATTTTATTTGTTAGGTAAATATCTTTAATATATGATATTTTTCGCCCTCCGTGGTGTAATGGTTACCATACTAACTTCATATACCCAAGATCGCGGATTCAAACCCGGCGGAGGACGATGGATTTTTTCGGGCGTAAAATCCTCAGCATGGCTTCCTTCGGAAGGGAAGTAAAGCCGTTGGTCCCGTGTCGTAGATTTACGGCACGTAAAAGAACCTCAAGCTTGATAGAGAGACCTCTGAGCAAAATTAACCGGTCTTTCACGCTCAATATAGCATGGGACGCTGAGAACCACAGCCTTTAAAGAGCGTCCATAAATAACACGTCATTTCATTTGTTCAATCAAAATCGTTAGAGCTATTTTTAAGAAAATCAAAATTTTCGAAAAAAGTTCCATGCAAAGGGTAGTTTGGGGTGGGGGGATTTTTCTCAAAATCTTCTTGTCGCATCCCTGGACGATACTAAACTTAAATACCAAGTTAAGTATTTTAGCTACTTTTCGTTTTTGAGTTATCGTGTTCACAGGCACGCGGACCTTTTTCTGAAAATGCTTTTTTTGGATTCAGGGGACCCAAAACATATTTTCCAGATGAAATCTCGCTATCGAAATTTTAGGTACATTTAAATACCTTGTCTATACCCAATGTACAGATCACGTGTAGAGAAAGTAAAAAATCACACATAACAATTGTATTCTTGAAATCCTTCACAATGCCTAGTTGTATTCTTTATCAACACTTGTTTTCATTATTTGGCCACCCCGAAGTTTACATTGTAATTATTCCAGGCTTCGGGCTTATTTCTCGTGTAGTCTCACATGAAAGAGGTAAAAGGAAGAATTTGTAAATTACGGCACGACTTCAGCTACATCCACCATTGGATGGAAACAGCTGACACTCTTCCCCTACCTATTATACGTAGTAGAGAAACTAAAAAGTGTACATTTGTGAAGTTGAGCTTCTGGAAGTGTAAGCTCTCATTTTTAGTTTCTCTACACGTACTATATACATAGTGTATAAAGAAAGTATTGTATTGCACCCAACATTTCGGTAACGAGATTTCAGTGGGAATTTATGTTTCGAGACCCCTGAATCAAAAAAAATTTTTTTTTGAAAAATGTCCGTGTGTGTGTGTGTCTGTGGGCAGCATAGCTTAAAAACGAAGAAACCGTTAAACACCAAACTTGGTATTTAATGTTTGGTATGTTTCAAGGACCCGACACGAAGATTTTAAAGAAAATTTCCCCCCCCCCTAAACTACCCTTGACATGGAACATTTTTCGAACATTTTGATTTTCACAATAATGACTCTGAGTAATCTTTTATATTTAAGATATTTGTGACAAATA
This sequence comes from Hymenopus coronatus, assembly GCA_030762935.1. Classification (NCBI taxonomy): domain Eukaryota; kingdom Metazoa; phylum Arthropoda; class Insecta; order Mantodea; family Hymenopodidae; genus Hymenopus; species Hymenopus coronatus. The sequence continues at coordinate 79,231,655 of CM060885.1, forward strand.
GAATGTGTATCTTGAAATTTCTGGGAAAAGTCTCTGAAGACGTGTTTATTCTTGATGATTTGTATTGAATTTTGCATAACTGGCAAACTGTAAGAGACAGACAAAAATTTGCTACACAAAAAATGTAGATTATAATAAAACACGCAAATCATGTCATATATATATATATATATATTCTTTCGTGGAGTTGATCGTTTTCTAGATATTCCATGTTATCGATTTCAGCTTTAAAAATATTTTTCTTTTACAGCAATTTGTCAACTTCTGCCCACACAAGCAAAGGAACTTCAGTCACATATCAACCAGCTTTTGACTATCACTTTAACCTATGGTACTCCCTTATCTCTTCTACTTGCAAGGAAGCAGGTAATAAGACCATTTCTGCTAATTTTTGTAAATTAGCAAGAAGTAAATAAAAGAATAAGCTTTTTAACTATAATTTGTTGCGGAGATGTAGAGAAAGTCATGTGAATGGAACACATCGGATTTTTTTTGGATTCAGGGGAACCAAAAAATGTATTCCAGATGAGATCTCGCTATCGAAATTTTGGGTACATTACAATATCTTGTCTATACACTATGTATAGAGCACGTGTAGAGCATCACACATAACAAACGTATTATTGAAACCCTTCACAATGCCTAGATTAAATTCTTTATTTTCATTTTGACCAGCCCGAAGTTTACGTTGTAATTATTCCAGTTTCTCGCGGAGTGACACACGAAATTACGGCATGCCTTCAGCTCCGTCAACCATTGGACGGAGACAGCTTACATAGTAGTGTTTAATTACTTATGGCACCACAGGCGGTGACACCTGAATGAAGATGGAACACCGGTGGAATGCGATGGCGGGGGAAACCGGAGAAAACCCGCCCCAGCGCCGCTTTGCCAACCACAAATCTCACATGCGGTCGCTTGGGATCGAACCCGGGTCGACTAGGTGAGCTGACATACTTCCTCTACCTATTATACGTAGTAAAGAAACTAAGAAGCGCACGTTTATAAATATGAGCTTTAGGAAGCGCAAGGTCTATTATTACTTTATCTATACGTACTATGTACATAGTTTATAGAGAAGGTATTGCACTCCACCAAAAAATTCGATACCAAGATTTCACGGGAAATATGTTTTAGGGTCCCCTGTATCCAAGAAAACCATTTTCAGAAAAAGGTCCATATGTGTGCGTGTGTCAGTGTGTCCGTGTGTCTGTGAACACGATAACTCAAAAACGAAATATCGGTAAAATACCAAAATTGGCATTTAATTTAGTATCTTGCAGGGATGCGATACGAAGATTTTGAGAGAAATCCCCCCACCCCTAACTACCCTTTACATGGATTAAACTATCGTATATTAAAGATATTTAACTGACAAATAAAATGTATATTTTGAATTTTCTGGGAATAGTCACTGAAAATTACTATATTCTGGGCCAATTTTACGGAATTTTCCATAACTGCTAAACCGTTAAGAGATGGACAAAAACTTACCACACAACAAATGTAGAGCACTTTGAAACACACAAATTATGTTATATACATTTGTTACGTGGAGTTGATTGTTTTTGAGACATTCCTTGTTTTGGTTTCAGCTATAAAAAGCATACTTTTCTCACAGAACTTTGTGAACTCGTGTCAATACAAACAAAGGAACTTCAGTCACATAGCAACCAGCTTTTGACTATCACTTTTGCCTGTGGTAGTCCCTTATTTCGCTTGTATTTACAAGGAAACAAGTAATAAGACTATTTCTGCTAATTTTTTCTCGATTAGCAAGAAGTAAATAGACGCATAAGCTTTTTAAGAATAATTTGTTGCAGAGCTGTAGACAAAGTCATGTGAATGGAACACATCAGATTTTTTTTTTTTCGTTTTATATGACAGTGTTTTGTATTCATTGGGTAAAATGTAGCAAAAAGCTGACACAGACCTCGCTTGCTGTGTAGTGGAACGAGTACCTGCCCAGTGGCTATACAAGGCTGAATCTCATTTCCCCAAATTAACCGCAATGACATGTTATGGATCCAGCATCCTTGGCTAATGAAGTGCCGCTATTGCTGTATCGCATAATCAGACGATGGAAAGCGTTACTTCCCCACAAATGATTCCGACAGTGTTAAGTGATGCAATTCCAACATGACAAACGTTAAGATCGCACATTGTTATACCTCACCTACATTCGCATGAAATCTTTACGCAAAAAAGTTTATACTAATCGAGATAAACACTAACACGGTGTCCGATTTATTTTCAACCACCAATAAGCTATAAATAAAAGACAAGTTCATAGAAAACAATTATTTTATCACTAAAAGTTTTGTACACTTATGGCTACTTTTCAACATAATCACCAAAACGATTGAGACATTTATCGTACCTGTGCACAAGCTTTGCAATACCCGCTTCAAAAAATGTTGCCGCCATTGATTTCAAAAGAGTTTTGATGTTTTTTGAATTTTATGACACTTAAATGTGTCTTTGAGAGGCACTAAATTAGTAAAAGATTGCAACTTGTTAAGCATTTTGGATATAGAGAAATGTTTAAAACATAAGGCTTTAAGTTGGGAGTGCCTTTTACGTAATAAGCATGCACCTACCAGTTAACAGCTTAAATTAATTGGTAGTTAAATGACACTAAATAGAAAAACAAGAATTATTAAGTATAAAATTCATATATTTTATTCCGTTCCTTTCGTAGTCGGCTTACCTTTATGGTTTTAGGACTGATACCTCCCTAAGATATACAAGCGTAAAACCTAGGGGTCAGAAGCCTGTCGGGGAGCCAACTGCACTAAACTACAGAATGGAGAATCTGGAACGAGTAGTCGGCCCGAGCACGGAAAAGCGAAATGGATGATAGGAAAGGAGATAATGGAGCAACTGTTCAAATGAGTGGTGGGGAAACCGGAGAATCTAGAGGAAACCCACCAAGGTGCCGCGTCCTTCACCAGAAAACCCCACGCGGGTGTTCGGGAGGCGAGAGGTCAAACCATTCAGCCACGGCGTCGCCCTTGCATTTTTTATTTTGAAAAAAATCAATTTTATAAAAATGTTATACATTTTTACTTTCTCTACAATTACTATGTGCATAGTGTATACAGAAGGTATTGCACTCCACTCAAAAATTCCACACCGAGATTTCACCGGAAATATTAAATTTTAGGGTCCCCTATATCCAAAAAAAGTATTTTCACAAAAAGGTTCATGTGTGCGTATGTGTGTCCGTGTATCTGTGAACACGATAGCTCAAAAACGAAAAGTCGGTAAAATACCAAACTTGGTATTTAAGTTTAGTATCTTCCTGGGATGCGCTATGAAGGTTTTGAGAAAAATCCCCCCACCCAAACTACCCTTTACATGGAACTTTTTTTCGAAAATTTCGATTTTCTCAAAAATGGCTCTAACGATTTTGATTAAAATATCGTATATTAAAGACATTTACCTGATAAATAAAATGTATATCTTCAATTTTCTGGGAATAGCCTCTTAAGAGTAATTTATTCCAGATGAATTTTACGGAATTTTGAATAAGTACTAAACCATAAGAGATGGACAAATACTTACTACACAAAAGATGTAGAGCACGTTAAAACATACAATTTATGTTATGTACATTCTTTTCGTGCAGTTCATCGTTTTTGAGACATTCCTTGTTTTATGGTTTTTGCTACAGGAATTTCCCAACTCCTGTCCATACAAACAAAGGAACATCAGTCACATGGCAACCAGCTTTGGCTTTCACTTTAACCTATGGTACTCCCTTATTTCACCTCTACTTACAAAAAAGCAAGTAATAAGACTATTTCTGCTAATGTTTTCTTATTAGCATGAAGTAGATAGAAGTATAAGCTTTTTAAGAATAATTTGTTGCAGAGATGTAGAGAAAGTCATGTGAATGATGCACATCAGATTTTTAAATACATATGGCCTTAAACATTCATTATTTTATTTTAGTTATAAATTGGACATTTTCTTCTGTTTAGATTATTGGAGCCACTTCTAAAAACATGAAAATCGTTTATCAAACTGTATAGCACGCTCTGTACCTAACTTTGTATTCTTGTAAAGTTCCTCGATTATTTAGATGGAATTTTCTTACTGTCGTATATCAAAGAGGTGAAAGCTCCTGCAGTTATCCGCCAGAGCCAGCGTGGTAATTAACGGACCTGAAACACTTTTTATCCCCCGTCAGTTCCCCAAGGAGCGGCAAAGAGGCTTTTTTTTAAAGAGGATAGTGCTAATGGATCAAGATAAAGCCGGGGAGAAACGAACTCAGCTCTGGGTTAATTTGTTATAAATGTCGATTGCAAGAAATCGCTAGGGAGCTGGAGAAAAACTTCGTCCTATACAAGACAGAAATTTATCCCAGCAAACCTCTCCAAGTTGGCAATTTTTACTTTCTCTACACGTACTATGTACATAGTGTATATAGAATGTATTGTAATCCACCCAAAAATTTGATACTGAGATTTCACCTGAAATATATGTTTTACAGAGTCCCCCTGTATCCAATAAAGCATTTTCACAAAAAGGTCCGTGTGTGTGTCCGTGTAACTGTGAAACGAAAATTCGGTAAAACACCAACATTGGTATTTTAGTTTAGCATCTTTCAGGGATGCGACACGAAGATTTTGAGAAAAATCCCTCCAATCCAAACTATCCTTTTCATGGAATTTTTTTCGAAAATTTTGATAATCTCAAAAATGTCTTAAACGATTTTGATTAGAAGATATTTATCTGCCAAATAAAAAGCATATCTTAAATTTTCTGCGAATAGCCTCTGAAGACTACTTTATTCTGAATGAATTTTACGGATGAATTTATTTAAAAACCCTTTACATGGAAAACATTTCGATAGTTTGGACCTTCTCAAAAATAACTATAACTCTAATGGCTCTGAGTTTGATTAAAATATCTTATATTAAACATATTTATATGGCAAATAAAATGTATATCTTGAATTTTCTGGGAATAACCTCTAAAGATCTCTTTATTCTGAACGAATTTTAATGAACTTTTCGTAACTGGTAAATCGAAAGAAATAGACAAAATTACTACACAAAAAATGTATAGCACGTTAAAATACACGATTTATGGCATATTGACCATTCCTGAGATACTCCTTGTTATTTGTTTCACCTTTAAAAAACTCAAAATTCTTTTTCGCAAGGAAAATTGTAAACTCCTGGCTCTGCATAGAAACGGCTTTCATCCACGTGGCAACCAGCTTTTAAAATATTTGATTATCGTTTTAGCATTCCCTTATTTTCCTTCTACTTACAAGAAATCAAGTAATTAAGAACATTTTTGCTATTATTTACCTCGATTCGCATAAAGTACATACAAAAATATGTTTTTAACAACAATATGTTACAGCGATGTAGAGAAAGTCATGTGAATGGATACACAATGATTTTGAAGTATATCCCAGCATTCGCAATTATCTTTTATATGGAAAACATTTAGATACTTCTTTGATTATCTCAAAAATAGCTATAACCAGTTTGATAAAATCGCTTTCTTTTCAGATATTCACATGACAAATAAAATGTATATCTCGAATTTTCTGGGAATAGCCTGTGAAGACATCTTTATATTGGACGAAATTTTTTAATTTTGCAAAACTATTTAACCATAAGAGATAGACAAAGCTCAGTACCCAGTATGTGTAGTTCACTTTAAAACACACAATTTATGTTATATCTCTACATTTTAGTTTACCATTTGTAAGATAATCCCTTGTATTGGTTTCAGTTATAAAATATTTAAACTGTTCTAATGCAGGAACCTTTTACTGTTGGTTTAGCCTAGTGTATTGTCTTATTTTCCTTCTACTTATAAATAAATAAATAAGTAATACTACTGTTTATCTCAATTATCTTGAAGTGGATAGAAGAATAATTTCTCACAGACATGTAGAGAAAGTCATGTGAATGAAACACTATAGATTGTTACTTTCTCTACATGTACTATTTACATAGTGTATAGAGAAGGTATTGTAATGCACCCAAAAATTAGATACCGAGATTTCACCAGAGATACACGTTTCGGGTCCCCCTGAATCCTAAAAAAAACATTTCTGGAAAAAGGTTCGTGTATGTTTATGTGTCTGTGGTCAGCATAGCTCAAAAACGAAAAGGCTGTTAAAAGTTTGGTATCTTGCAAGGATAAGACAGGAAGATTTTCAAGAAAATTCCCCCTACTCCCAGTTACCCTTTACGTGGAACTTTTTCGAAAATTTTGACTTTCTCAGAGAATGGGACTAACAATTTTGATTAAAATATCGTATATTAAAGATATTTATCTGTAAAATAATATGCAAATCTTGAATTTTCTGGGAATAGCCTCTAAAGACTACTTTATTCGGGAATTTTACGGAATTTAAAAACACACACTTTGTGTTATATACATTTTTTTCGTGGAGTTGATCATTTTTTTAGATATTCCTTGTTTTTGGTTTCAGCTTTGAAAAACTTATAATTTTCTCACACAGGAATTTGTCAACTCCTGTCCATACAAACAAAGAAACTTAAGTCACGTAGCAGCTTTTGACTATCACTTTAACCTATGGTACTTCCTTTTTTCGATTCTATTTACAAAGAAGGAAGTAATAACACTATTTCTGCTAATTTTACTTAATGAGGGTGAAGTAAATAGAAGCATTAGCTTTTTTAACAATAATTTGTTGCAGAGATATCGAGAAAGTCATGTGAAACTTTGCAGCAAGTTTGTGCTATGTCACGGAATAGCTCTCGATTAAACATTCGATCCGCAGAGGTGTAGAATTCAAAAGGGCTAGCTTTATTTCGGAACAAAGTCGAGGGTAGGTACCAAATTCTGTTAAGGGTTGATTGAACTAGGTGGTCCCAGAGCGAATCGGAGGGATTTGGACAGTTGACAAATTTGAAGCACCCCAGTGCGGATCGAACCCGCCCCCTGCCGATTTATGGTCGGCTACCTACCACACTCTCGCAGCACGCACTAAATTCTGCCCAAGTTTTCATTCGAATTTAGATTTCAATTGTTGTATTGCTGAGGTCAGGGCTTTAAAAATGTCAGATGTGCTCCATTTGGCTGCTGCAGGTTATTCTGCAGCATTTCGAAACTTTATCGCTATAAGTAAGAAACCTTTATGTTTCATCCTTTCCGCGTGGAATTTTATTGTGCGCCACTGTCTTTAAATTACGTACTAACAGAAAGATAACTGCAGCATAATAAGCGAAGGTATAAGGCGACAAGTTGTACTAAGGCTGTTTTTTTTTCAACCTCCGATAGGCCATAATAAAAGACAATTTCATAGAAAACAATTGTTTTATTCCTAAAAGTGTTGTACACTTATGGTTACTTTTCAACATAATCACCGAAAAGATTGAGATATTTATCGAACCTGTGCACAAACTTGGCAATACTCACTTCAAAAAATGTTACCACCAATGATTTCAAATGAACATTGACGTTGTTTTGAAGATCTTCGTTGGTCTGAAACTGCTGCCCTCCTAGCCACGTCTTCAGATCAAGGAAAAGATGAAAGTCACTGGGTGCCAGGTCAGGACTGTGCGGAGGATGATCGAAAATGTCCCATTTAAATTGTTCAAGGAGCCGATGGGTTGTGCCAGCAGTGTGTGGACGAGCGTTGTCATGGATCAACACAATTCCTGAAGTCAGCATTCCTCTTCGTTTGTTTTGAATGGCTCTCCGCAAACGTCGTAAAGTTTCACAATAAACAGCTGCAACATTGCCGGCAACAGATTTTGAAGCGGATATTGCAAAGCTTGTGCACAGGTACGATATATGTCTCATCTTTTCTGTGATTATGTTGTAAAGTAACCATAAGTGTACACAACTTTTAGTAATAAAATAATTGTTTTCTATGAACTTGTCTTTTATTTATAGTCTATCAGTATAATTATTTATTATTAATGCTGCATTGCTAAATTTAAATTCATTGATTTTTAAAGAACAACTTTACTTTCTCTGCGTAGTATATAGGTAGAGAAGATATTGTACTCCGCTCAATAATTCTCTTCCAACATTTCACTGGATATACACGTTTTAGGCAGTTTTTGAAAAACAATCGCCTGTCCATGGGTTTGTGAACACTATAACTAAAAAACAAAAATTCGGTAAAATCTTAACTTGGTATTTAAGTTTGCTATATTCCAAGGATGCAATAAGAAGATTTTGAGAAAACTCTTTCACCCCAAACTATCCCTCACATAAACAAACAAATTTTGGAAATTTTGACTCTCTCAAAAATGGCTGTAACGATTTTGATTAAAATATCACATATCAAAGATATTTACATTACAAAAGAAACGTATATATTTAATTTTTTGGAAAGCCTCTTATAGCCCCTTCATTTTGGATGTCCTTTGTAGATTTTTGCGTGACGATTAAACTGTGTATGTATGTGTGTGACAGAGAGAGAGAGAGAGGGAGAGAGAGAGAGAGAGAGAGAGAGAGAGAGAGAGAGAGACCAAAACTGAATAAACAAAACTGAGGGTTTCATTAAAATTGAAATAATTTAAGTCAAACTTTATTTTATTTATTATTTTTTTTTTTAGTGCTGATTTTGGAATATTCCTTGATATTCGTTTGAGTTTTAAAATACTTAAACGTTCCTCATAGGGACTTTGTCAATAGGAATTATCGTATTACCTATTTGATTCCTTGTAAGTGGAAGGGGATGTACTAGGCAAAAGTGAAAGTCAAATCTTATAAATCTGGTTGCTATGTGAAAAAATCTGATGTGTACCATTCACACGACTTTCTCCATATCCCTGCAACAAATAATTCTTAAAAAGCTTATACTTCTATTTACTTTATGCTAATCAGAAAAAATTAGCAGAAATAGCCTTATTACTCGCTTCCTTGTAAGTAGAAGCGAAATAAGGGACAACCGTAGGTTAAATGATAGTTAAAAGCTGGTTGCTATGTCAATGAAGTTCCTTTGTTTATATGGATAGGAGTTGACAAGTTCCTGTATGAGAAAAGTATACGTTTTTCATAGCAGAAACCAAAAATAAGGAATGTCACAAAAAGGACCAACTCCAAGACAAAAATGTATATAACATAAATTGTGTGTTTTAAAGCGCTCTACATTTTTTGTGTAGTAGGTTTTTGTCCATCTCTTACGGTTTAGCAGTCATCAAAATTTAGTAAAATTCATCCAAAATAAACTACTCTTCAACGGCTATTCCCAGAAAATTCAAGATATACATTTCATTTGTCAGGTAAATATGTTTGATATCCAAAATTTTAATCAAAATCGTTAGAGCCATTTTTGAGAAAATCAAAATTTTTGAAAAAAGTTCCATGTAAAGGGTAGTTGGGGGTGGGGGGATTTTTCTCAAAATCTTCGTGTCGCATCCCCGGAAGATACTAAACTTAAATACCAAGTTTGGTATTTTACCGACTTTTCGTTTTTGAGTTATCGTGTTCACAGACACACGGACACACGGATACACACACACACACACGCACGGACCTTTTTGCGAAAATGCTCTTTTTGGATATTGGGAACCCTTAAACATAAATTTCCGGTGAAATCTCGGTATCGAATTATTGGTGGAGTGCAATACTTTCTCTATACACTATGTACATAGTGCGTATGGAGAAAGTAAAAACATTTCATTGCATTTTTATTTTGTCTAGAAGCACTCTACAGGCATTGACAGCGTCTGATAACAGCTATAAATTAAGCTGGTTGCTATGTGACTGAAGATCCTTTGTATGGACAGCAATTGACAAATTCCTATATGAGAAAAGCATAAGTTTTACAAAGCAGAAACCAAAAACAAGGAATGTCTCAATAACGATGACTCCACAAAAAATGTGTATATCATAAATTGTGAGTTTTAACGTGCTCTAAATTTTCCGTGTAGTAAGTTTTTGTCCATCTCTTACGGTTTACCAGTTATTCAAAATTCCGTAAAATTCATCCAGAATAAAGTAGTCTTCATAGGCTATTCCCAAAAAATTCATAATATACATTTTATTTATCAGGTAAATAGCCATTTTTGAGAAAATCAAACTTTTGGAAAAAAGGTTCCAGTAAGAAGTATTTGGGGCTGGGGAAACTTTTCTCAAAATCTTCGAATCACATCTCTGAAAGATACATAACTTAATTACCAAGTTTGGCATTTTACCGACTCCTCTATTTTGAGTTATTCTGTTTACAGACACACGGACACACACAAACACGGACCTTTTTCCGAAAATACTTTTTACTTTCTCCACACGTACTATGTACATAGTGTATAGAGAAGGTATAGCTTTGCACCCAAATATTCGATATTTCACCGGAAAAACATATTTTGGGTCCCCCTGAATCCAAAAAAAGCATTTTTGGAAAAAGGTCCGTGTGAGTGTGTGTGTCTGTCTGCGTGTCTGTGGACAGCATAGCTCAAAAACTAAAAGACCGTTAAATACTAAACTTGGTATTTAAGTTTTGTATCTTCCAAGGATGCGACACGAAGATTTTCATGAAAATCCCCCACCCCTACTACCCTTTACATGGAACTTTTTTCGAAAATTTTGATTTTCTCAAAAATGGCTCTAACGATTTTGATTAAAATATCGTATATTAAAGATATTTATCTGACAAATAATATGTATATCTTGAATCTTCTGGGAATAGCCTCTGAAAATTACTTTATTCTAGAAAAATTTTGCATAGCTGCTAAACCATAAGAAATGGACAAAACTTGCCATACAAAAAATGTATGAACACACAATTTATGTTATATAATTTTTTTGGAAGGAGTTGATCGTTTTTGAGATATTCCTTGTTTTTGGTTTCGGCCTTGAAAACTTGTACTTTTCTCATCCAGGAATTTCTCATCTCGTGTCCATACAAACAAAGGAACTTCAGTCACCTAGTAACCAGCTTTTGATTTCAATTTAACTTATGGTACTTCCATGTTTCGCTTCAACTTACAAGGAAGCAAGTAATAAGACTATTTCTACTAATTTTTTCTCGATTAGCTTGAAGTAAATAGAAGAAAAAGCATATTAGCAATAATTTGTTACACAGAAGTTGAGAAAGCTATGTGAATGGAACACATCAGATTTTTTTAATTAAAGGGGACCCTGAAACATATACTTTTGGTGAAATCTCGGTATCGAAATTTTGGGTGGAGTGCAATACCTTTTCTATACACATAGTACGTGTAGAGAAATTAAAAATGAACAGTTATTAGTTTACTAGTAGTAACTACATTACAGCAGCTTTTGCAGAATAGTTTTGAAACCATAATAATCAAAGAACGTTATATGATTTTCACTCCCCACATTTTTAAAACAATCTAGAATGTGGAGGGTATAAGATGGTATTTTCAGTTAAGCCAACAGTTTCTTACCCCAGGTCGTTTGCTTACAAAACGTGAAGCCAGCAGAAGAGACCATCTCCAAAGAATGGCATGCAGCTTCCACTCAAGATGTGGAGGAATAGTCCCTACGCGGAACTAACGAGAATCTGGGGACACAAAGTGGACCTCGGGGAGTAGGAAAAACGACTAGTGCTGGCTTAGCATCATGAGCTCCACTGTCCATTACGGTTAGTCGTTACACAGAACTGCAATTACAAGCTCTTCCTGAAGACTTCCTTAACCCACTCTTAGGCACTGCTGCTGCACTGGAAAACATACCAAATTGCTATCAGAGTTGGCTGCAATGAATGTATTATATTGTTTCATTAATAATATTGCAATATGATCCTCCGATGAAACGACAGCATGACTTTCTCTAATCTATGGAAAATATACTACTGTAAAGTCTAATGTTTCTATTCATTTCATGACAACCGAGAAAGAAATAGCAGAAATAATCCTATTATTTGTTTCCTTGTAAGTAAAAGCGAAATACTGCAGTACCATAGGTTAAAGTGATAGTCAAAAGCTGGTTGCAATGTGACTGATGTTCTTTTTTTTTTTTTTTTTTTTGTAGTTTAACGTCCTTTAACCTGGTTTGGTCATATCGGGCGATGAATGAAATGATGCTTAAATGATCTCGGGGTCCATGAAGCTTAAAGTTACTCGACATTCGTCTTCTCAGGATAAGGGAAAACCCCGAAAAAAACCTTACCCGTGTAACTCACCCTAAGCGGATTCGAGCTCACAACCTTTTGAACGTGAGGCAGACATGCTACCACCACGCTACCCAGGCGAGCTGTTCCTTTCTTTGTATGGACAGGAATTGATTAACTGCTACATGGGAAAAGTATTAAGTTTTTCAAAGTTGAAACCAAAAAAAGGAATATCTCAAAAACAATCAACTCCACGAAAAAAATTTACAAAACAAAAATTGTGTGCTTTAATGTGCTCTGACTTTTTTGTGTGGTAAGTTGTTATCCATCCCTTACGATTTAGCAGTTACGCAAAATTCTGAAAATTCATCCAATAGTCTTCAGAGGCCATTCCCAGAAAATTCAAGATATACATTTTATCTGACGGGTAAATATCTTTAAACATGATATTTTATTCAAAATCCCTAACGCCATTTTTAAGAAAATCAAAATTTTCGAAAATTTTTACACGTAAAGGGTAGTTGAGGGCGGGGGGATTTTCTTGAAAATCTTCGTGTCGCATCCCTGAAAGATACTTAACTTAAATACTAAGTTTGGTACTGAACCCACTTTTCGTTTTTGAGTTATCGTGTTCACTAACACACGGACATATACACACACGGACCTTTTTTTGAAAATGCTTTTTTTGGATACAGGGGACCCTAAAACATATATAAGCCGGTGAAATCTTGGTATCGAATTTTTGGGTGGAGTGCAATAACTTCTCTATATACTACGCACATATACAGAAAGTAAAAATCTGATGTGTTTCATTCACATTACTTTCCTTACATCTCTTCAACAAATTATTGTTAAAAAGCTTATTACTTTACTACTATTTACTTCATACTAATCGAGAAAAAATAAGCAGAGATAGTCTTATTACTTGTTTCCTTGTAAGCAAAAGTGAAATAAGGTAGTAACATAGGTTAAAGGGATAGCCAAAAATGGTTGTGACTGAAGTTCCTTTATTTATATGGACAGGAGTTCACAAATTCCTGTACGAGAAAAGTAAAATATTTTTAAAGCTATAACAAAAAAGAAAGAATATCTGAACTTCACGAAAAAAATTATATAACATAAAATGTGTGTTTTAATGTGCTCTAAATTTTTTGTGAGTTACGTTTTTGTCCAGCTCTTACGGTTTAGTATTTATGCAAAATTCCGTAAAATTCATTCAGAATAAAGTAACCTTCAGAAGCTATTCCCAGAAAATTGAAGATATACATTTTATTTGTCAGGTAAAAATCTTTAATATATTATATTTAGACAAAATTGTTAGAGCTATTTTGGAAAAAAATTGAAATTTTCGAAAAATGTTCCATGTAAAGGGTAGTTAGGGGTGGGGAATTTTCTTAAAAATGTTTATGTCGCATCCCTGGAAGATGCTAAACTTAAGATACCAAGTTTGGTACTTTACCGACTTTTCACAGGGATACACGGACACACATGAACCTTTTTCTGAAAATGATTTTTTTTTTTTACAGGGGAGCCTAAAACATATATTTCCGTGATATTTCGGTATGAAAGTTTTGGGTGCAATACAATTCTTCCTCTATCCACTATGTACATTGTACATACGGGACTGGAAAACGTAAAAAAGTGTGTTAAAACATAAGAATTTGGCCCTAACCCCAAAGCTCCAATATAAACTCAGTATGGTAAGCACAGCACAGAAACTGTTGAAGCCAAAAGTTACGTGGTATTTTTAAGCCACCTCCTCCGAGCACAGTTCAGGGATTAAAAACTCTGTTCATTAGAAAGTCAGAATATTTTATTTCGCATTGTAAACAAATATAACCATAACTATATTTAGTCGCACGGTCCATTTGTCTCCGAGAGATAAATTGAAGCGGGAGGAAGTAGATATAAGTGAAGAAAGAGGAGGGTAAGAGGAGGACATCGTTTTATCGTATCTTTTATAACTTTTCATCCCGAGCACTACTGTGATTTATATCTTGCCCGCCGTTTTTATTACGTTTACTGTGCTCCTAGTTCTTAGTCTTCCCTCTCCTTCCACAGAAAATAAACTCAACTGCAACATCAGATATGACGTCAGGAGAAAAAGAAAGGTGGAGCGTCACTCTGGCCGCTAAGAGTGGGAGGAAACTCAGATCAAGATTGAAGTGTGCAGGAACAGTGACGCTTCGGAAAATGTCGATAAATAGCGTTCCTTAACCCTAACTTGCCTGCATTAGTATACTACATATGCGGTTTCTCCTTTAACTCAAGATAAAAACTGGAGAACTAGTAAAACAAATCTGATGTGTTCCATTCACATGACTTTCTCTACACCTCTGCAACAAATTATTGTTAAAAAGATTAGCTTCTATTTACTTCATGCTAATCGATAAAAAAATTAGCAGAAATAGTCTTACTACTTGCTTCCTTGTAAGTAGAAGCGAAATAAGCGAGTAACATAGGTTAAAGTGACAGTCAAAAGCTGGTTGCTATGACACTGACGTTCCTTTGTTTGTATGGACACGAGTTGTCAAATTCCGAAGGATATAACTTTTTCCAAGCTGAAACCAAAAACAAGGAATATCCCAAAAATGATCAACTCCACAAAAAAAGGTACATAACATAAATTGTGTGTTTTAATGCGCTCTATATTTTTTGTGTGTTAAGTTTTTGCCCAACTCTTACGGTTTAGAAATTCTGCAAAATTTCGTGAAATTCTTCCAGAATAAAATAGTCTAGAGATGCTATTCTCAGAAAATTCAAGATATACATTTTATTTGTCACGTAAATATCTTTAATATATGATATGTTAATCAAAATCGTTAGTCATTTTTAAGAAAATCTAAATTTTCAAAAAAAGTTTCATATAAAGGGTAGTTGGGGATGGGGGGATTTTCTTGTAAATCTTCGTGTCGCATCCTTGGAAAGTACCAAACTTAAATGCCAAGTTTTAGTGTTCAACGGTCTTTTCGTTTTTGAGCTATGCTGTCCACAGACACACAGACACACACATGCTCACAGACACTACAAACGGACCTTTTTCCGAAAAAGCTCTTTTTGGATTCAGGGGGACCATAAACATGTATTCCCGCTGAAATCTCGGTATATAATTTTTGGGTGGAATGCAATACCTTCTCTATACACTATGTACATAGTACGTGTAGAGAAAGTAATAAGCATTTTTACAAAAAGGTCCGTGTGTGTGTCTCTATGTGTGTGTGCGTGTGCGTATTTGTGAGTGTGTGGGTCTACAGACAACATAGTTCAAAAAACTGTTAAGTACCAAGCTTGGTATTGAAGTTTCGTATCTTCCAAGGATGAGACAGGAACATTTCCAAGAAAAGCCACCCATCCCCAACTACTATTTACATTGCCATTTTTTTGCAAATTTTGATTTTCTCAAAAATTTTTATTGAAACATCCTGTATTAAAGACATTTACCTGGATGAATTTTATGGAATTTTGGATAACTGCTAAACCGTAAGAGAAACCAAAGCTGTCTGCCTAATTAACTAGCCTAATTTTATTATTGAATGTTAGTGTAATAGGAAATTAGAAAAAGGTCCACTGAAAATGGCAAAAGCCTTTGATTAATCATCTTTGTTGCAATTATGCAACACTATGCAATAAAAGTTTAAACCGTCCTGTAGGTAATTACTGAGGTATGCCTTCATTTTACCCCTCTATGTGAACGCAACTCTCCCCGCTTGTCGGTTTTAGCTTTTTAATAGACCCGTTGAGTTTTGCAACTCTTTTACCGCACGATGAGATACCTGCACACGCCACCTGGTATGTGTCAAATATTTCTGCTGTGCGTGGCCACTAAATACGCGTTTCTAAGCCAACGCCAACCTATGATGCACTGAGTTAATACCAACGTCATCAACGCTGACAGCCTCCAAGCAACGAAGTGTGTCCCACTATTGTGAAACCAAAGCTATCCGTGAATGTGGTGGGAAATGGGTTAGCCCATGTGTTTTCATGCAATGTTTTCCACACTTTCCAAAGCGGCTTGAACTATCCGTCATGCACACCGAGATATTATCTTTACATTGTTAGTGCTGCTCTGAGTTATGCGCATGCGCCGAACATTACAGAACAGGCAATAAACTATATCAAAACAAATGACGGGGCACTAATGCAGACGATTCGCCGCCATTTGTAGCCGAAACAAATTAGCCGAGCCCAGCGCGGTAAAACAAAGAGCAGTTTGGAAAATTTGCTGAATAGCGTTAGCAATATCTCACCGTTTATTTGGCTAAACCCACCCGCAATCTGGTCGCATCCACACGTAACTCACTCAAGAATGAGTAACTCAATTATAGCTTTGGTTGTATAGCTGCTCATTCTAGCTCAGTCAATGTCACAGCATTCTGTTACAACTCTGCAACTGGAGAAGCGATAAATTATTTCTGGGAGACTTTGTAACCAACCTAGGACAATCTGGGGTCATTCCTGTTCTCACTTTTTATCCAGGATCTAGCAAATGAATTAAATAATGCTATATGCTGATGATACAAGCCTGTTTATTAAAGGTAAAATCTGATTTGTTACAGTCACATGACTTTCTCTACATCTCTGCAAGGATGTTAAAAGGCTTGTGCCTCTATTTACTTCATGCTAGTCGAGAAAATAATTAGCAGGAATAGTCTTATTACTTGCTTCCTTGTAAGTAGAAGCGAAATAAGGGAGTAGTATAGGTTAAAGCGATAGTAAAAAGCTGGTTGCTAAGTGACTGAAGTTCCTTTCTTTGTATGAACAGGAATTGACAAATATTGTATAAGAAATTTGCACGTCTTTCTAAAGCTGAAACCAAAAACAAGGAATATCTAAAAAACGATCAATTCCACGAAATATATAACATAAATTGTGTGTTTTAACGTGCTCTATAATTTTTGTGTGGTAAGTTCTTGTCCATCTCTTACGGTTTAGCAGTTATTCAAAATTTCGTAAAATTCATCCAGAATAAATTAGTCTTCAGAGGCTTTCCCAGAAAATTCAAGATATACATTTTATTTGCCAGCTAAGTATCTGTAATGTATGCTATTTGAATGAAAACCGTTAGAGCTATTTTTGACAAAATCAAAATTTTGGAAAAAAATTCCATGTAAAGTGTAGTTCAGGGTGGGGTGATTTACTTGAAAGTCTTCATGTCGCATCCTTGGAAGTTATCACACTTAAATACCAAGTTTGATGTTTAACGGTCTTTTCGTTTTGAGCTATGCTGTCCACAGACACACACACATACACACAGATATTTTTTTCCAAAAATGTTTTTTTTTGTATACAGGGGGACCCAAAACATGTACTTCCAGTGAAATCTCGGTATCGAATTTTTGGGTGCATTACAATACCTTTTCTATATACTATGTACATAGTACGTGCAGAGAAAGTAAAAATAAAAGATATACCTAAACTAATTTATTATTCTGTCTTTTTCTAAGGACTTATTGAACGGCCATCGTAGGCCATTTGTTATAAAAAGAAAACCCAATTTTTTGTAAATATGGTGACAATCTATGTTCGAGAAACCTAGAGAATGGGGCTACATATTTCTACACCAACATAAACAGCTGCATTTAATTCAGTTTCACTTTTAATACACACCAGCGGGAATGATAAATAAATGAATGTGAAAGAAGTCGATTAGAAAAATGTTGTCAGTACACGTCCAGGATGGCCAACACTCTCTAGTGCAAAAACTTTCAGTGAAACTTTTTATGAATTTTCTAGCAACCAAGAAAGTGCTGTTGTGCTATTACAAAAAACCTCTTGGCCACGCAACGTGCTTTATATTTCACTGCTACAAAGACATCTTAAAATACGACACCTTCTGAAATATAAATTATTTGTCACTTTCATTCTCTGTAAAAAGTTACTACATTTCATAGGTGACAAAAAGTGTAAGAGCGTCATAAAAACATAGCTGCCTCGCTGAGTTTTGGAAAGTGAAGACAGAGTAAGTGTAACCAACATAGGCATTAAGTAGTAAAGCACTAGTTCCGGGAGTTGCACAGACGAAAATGTAGGTTTATCTTTTGTAATTTAAAAATTTACAAGTGAGCTGCATTAAATATTTGGGAAGTATAATCACAACATATAGGCATAATATAGAAACAGAAAAGAAATTAAAGAAAACTTATATGTCCCATTCACATACATTTTTCTACATCTCTGCATATAATTATTGTTAAAAAGCGAATACTTTTTTTACTTAATGCTAATCGAGAAAAGATTATTACTTGCTTCCATGCAAGTAGAAGGGAAATAAGGGAGTACCATAGGTTAAAGTGATAGTCAAAAGCTGGTTGCTATGTGACGAAGTTCCTTTGTTTGCATGGACAGGAGTTGACAAATTTCCACATAAGAAAAGTGTAAGTATTTACTTTCTCTATACTCACTATGTATATTTATAGAGTAATGCACCAAAAAATTCGATACCGAGATTTCACTATAAATACATGTTTTGGATCCCCCTGAATCCAAAAAAAAGCATTTTTAGAAAAATGTCAGTGTGTTTGTCTGTATGTCTCTCTGTGTGTATGTGTGTCTGTGGACAGCATAGATCA
This sequence comes from Hymenopus coronatus, assembly GCA_030762935.1. Classification (NCBI taxonomy): domain Eukaryota; kingdom Metazoa; phylum Arthropoda; class Insecta; order Mantodea; family Hymenopodidae; genus Hymenopus; species Hymenopus coronatus. The sequence continues at coordinate 79,250,252 of CM060885.1, forward strand.
AAATCGAAAAGACCGTTAAATACCAAAATTGGTATTTAAGTTCAGTATCTTCCAAGGATATGACACGAAGATTTTCAAGAGCATTCCCCAAACCCCAAACTACCCTTCACATGGAACATTTTTCGAAAATGTTGATTTTCTAAAAAATGGCTCTAAAATTTTGATTAAAATATCTTATATTAAAGATATCAACCTGACAAAAAAAAATGTATATCTTGAATCTTCTGGGAATAAATAAAAGCATAAGCTTTTTAACAACAATTTGTTAGAGAGCGGTAGAGAAAGTCATGTGAATGGAGCACATCAGATTTTATAAAGTTGAAATCAGTAGCAATAAATACCTAAAAAAGATGCACTCCACGAAAAAAATGTATGTAACATAAATTGTGTGTTTTATCGAGTTCTACATTTTCTGTTGTGTAGGTTTTTGTCCATTTCTTACAGTTTGTCAGTTATGCAAAATTCCGTAAAATTCATCCAGAATAAAGTAGTATTCAGAGGCTATACCCAAAAAATTCAAGATATACATTTTATTTGTCAGGTAAATATCTTTTATATATGATATTTAAATCAAAATCTTTGGAGCCAATTTTGAGAAAACCAAAATGTTGGAACATTTTTGCATATAAAGAATCGTTGGGGGTGGGTGTATTTTCTTGAAAATCTTCGTGCCGTATCCTTGGAAGATGTGAGCTTAAATATCAATTTTGGTATTTAATGGACTTTTATTTTTGAGCTATGCTGTGTTCACACACACACACACACACACACATATACACACACGGACATGTTTCAAAAATGCCATTTTTGGATTCAGGGGGAATGAAAGCATGTATTTCCGGAGAAATCTCGGTATGCAATTTTTTGGTGCCTTACAATACCTTCTCTATGTTTATAGTACTTGCAGAGAAAGTAAAAAGAAGGAAAGAAAATCTTGCCATTAATTCCCAAATTCCGCTTAAATGTTTGTATTTGTTATTAGATTAAGTATATTTAGGTAAAAAGTGCACTCATAATAATTATAAAAAATCTTACGTATTCCATTCAATGACTTTCTCTACTTCTGTGTATCAAATTATTGTTAATAAGCTTATTCTTCTATTTACTTCATGTTAATCGAGAAAAAGCTAGCAGAAACAGCCTTATTAGTTACTTTCTTGTAAGTAGAAGGGAAATATGGGAGTATCATAGGTTAAGGTGAAGTCAAAAGGTGGTTACTAGGTGACTGAAGTTCCTTAATTTGTATGGACACGAGTTGAGAAATTCCTGTATGAGAAAAGTATAAGTTTTTAATAGCTGATACCAAAAACAAGGAATATATAAAAAACGATCAACTCCACTAAAAAAAAACATATGTGACATAAATTGTGTGTTTTAATGTGCTCTACATTTTTTGTATTTTAAGTTTTTGTCCTCTTACGTTTTAATAGTTATGCAAAATTCCGTAAAATTCATCTAGAACAAAATCTTCTTCAGAGGCTTTTCCCAGAAAATTCAAGATATACATATTATTTGTCAGTTAAGTATCTTTAATATACGATATTTTAATGAAAATCGTTAGTGCCGTTTTTGAGAAAATCAAAATTTTCGAAAAAAGTTCCATGTAAAGGGCAGTTGGGGGTGTGGATTTATTTTTGAGAATTTCGTGTCGCCTCCTTGGAAGATACCAAACTTAAATACCAAGTTTGGTATTTAACTGTCTTTCATTTTTGAGAAATGCTGCCCACAGACACATACACACACGCACATATACACGGACCTTTTTCCAAAAATGTGTGCAGAGAAAGTAAAAGAAAGAAATTCTTATCATTAATTCCCCAAAATTTTACTTAATTTTGTGTATTTATTATTATATTATGTACATTTAGGTAAAAAGGGCAATTATAATATAATAACTATAAAGAAAATTGTAATACGCATTTGCCTGAGTATACACTAAGGTACTTTATTGCATGAGAGGGAGAGGGGGAAAGAGTTGGAGAGAGATGTGGTGGGGGGATGGAAACGTGTTTTCTGGTCAAGCCGTATATTATTTTTACTTTCTCTATACGTACTATGCACATAGTGTATAGAGGAGGTATTGTATTGTACCCTAAAATTCGATACCAACTTTTCGTTTTCGAGCAATGCTGCCCACAGACGCACACATACACACGCAAAAACACATACACACGGACAATTTTCCAAAAATGCGTGCAGAGAAAGTAAAAGAAAGAATTCTTATCATTAATTCCCGAAAATAATATTTCAGTTAATGTTGTGTATTTATTATTAGATTAAATAGCGTTAGGGCATTCATAATACAATAACTATAAAGAAAATTATAATAATGAAATAAATTTTTATCCAGACGAAAGAACTATTTCCGAAATGAATTATGGCTTATTCATTGTCCCATTTGAGCAGATTTGGTTGTGCTGAGCATTTATTGCGAGAGAGGGAGAGGGGGAAAGAGATGTGGGGGAGGGGTGGAAACGTGTTTTCTGATCAAGCCATATAGATATTATTTTCTTTCAACACATTGCTTAAAGTTAGTCGTGCAGTGCTCTGCATTAAGTTTTATTGCCACCCATAGAGACAGTTGCATCCCTTTCAGCGCCACTGTAATTTTGTTCTCTTTAACACTGGCAAATAAACGTCTAGACAGTTCCTATTTCACGGATATAAAAACGTTTGGTGGACGGTCTCGCCACAACAATCGGCGAGCTAATATATGCAGCTGACATTACCCTTTCCGTGGAACACAGGAATTTAATAGACCATGCTCATCACAAACAGATCCGCAGCATTAAAGACATAAATGTAATTCGTTGGACCGCAACTCGACTATATTTCCTGCTGCTTATATATGTTAACTGTTTTTGTACAGTAAAACAGCCTTGTAACCTGTGATTCTGCAGTTAATTCTACAGGGAATTAAACTTTTCTGTAAACCGCAACGCTGCGTGTTGTTGGCGTTTTGCCAAACGCAAACGTTCGGCGCATGCGCTTACTTGCTTAGAATTTTCTTTCAGTCTGGAGTACTGTACAGGTCTTACAAAACTCACTTTAACCACTATACCAGGTGGAATGGAAGCCATTACATTAATTTAAACCTGTGACCGATCTCGATATTTGGAACACATTTTGTATCTGACGTTTTTTGTCTCTGACCATTTCCTACGGAGATATTTTAGTGATGTCGAAAACAAGAGACAGACAAGCTGGCAACGCTGAGGTTGTGTGAGCGTCACTTGCAAGGCCAATTGCTTCGTTATCTCCCAAAACATTACACCTTCCTGCGTCGTGTTTGCAAGAGACCGATGTGTTTACATCTAGAAGCCGGTTCAGAAACCTGAGCAACCTCAACGCAACGTTGCCAACTTGACAAAGCTATTCGGAATATTCGTTTAATTCTTTTAAGTGATTAATTATTTCGAAAATCTATGAGATATCCCATAATTCCTACCGAAGCCAATGTCAAAAATACGTTACTGTATGCATCTTAAAAGTAACAAACTACTATCTTCGTATATTCTTGTGAAATTACACATCTAATTTGGAACAAAAACCTTTCTTTTTTCGAAATTGGCTGAGCAAAGAACAAAATACAATAAGACTTTTTTGTTTGTAATGCTTCTATTAAGCACATATTGGAAGGAATGTAATAAATTTCCTTCCACACGATATGTATTATGGTATTTGAGATAGGATAAAAACAAAAGAAATCGTATACTGGGCAAACAATCAGGATTGCTGTTTCATTTTTCTAGCACGTATGTACAAAAATCCGATACCAACATGTCAACGGAAATACATAATATGTTTATTCTAATATGCTTTGAAATAGTTTAATTATAATTCCACTTTTGATAAAAGTTACTTTTGCACTATTCCACTAAGGCTCTTAAAAAGGACATTTTTCGATTTTTTCGAATTATTGGGCATTAGAAAAGAGAGATTAACTCTATAGATGAGTCGTACAAACTAAAGAAAAAATTCCATTCACATGGATTTCTTTACTTCTGTGTAACAAATTATTGTTAATAAGCTTCTTGTATTTATTTCAAGCTATCGCGAAAAAATTAGCAGAAATAGTCTTATTACCTGTTTCCTTGTAAGTAGAAGCGAAATAAGGGAATACCATAGGTTAAAGTGATAGTCAATAGCTGGTTACTAGGTGACTGAAGTTGCTTTGTTTGTATGGATATGAATTGACAACTTCCTGTATGAGAAAATTACAAGTTTTTCAAAGCTGAAACCAAAAACAAGAAATATCTCAAAAACGATACACTCCTCGAAAAAAATCATGCAACATAAATTGTGTGTTTTAATGTGCTCTACATTTTTTGTGTGTTAAGTGTTTGTCCAGTTCTTACGGTTTAGTAGTTATGCAAAATTTCTCCAGAATAAAGTAGTCTTCAAAGGCTATTCCCAGAAAATTCAAGAATTACATACAAAATTACAAAATTTTCGAACAAAGTTCCATGTAAAGGGTAGTTTGGGGTGGGAGGGTTATCTTGCAAATCTTAACAAATTTGGTATTTAACGGTCTTTTCGTTTTTGAGCTATGCTGTCCACAGACACACATACACACACACGCACACACGGACCTTTTTCCAAAAATGCTTTTTCTTTATTCAGGGGGACCCAAAACGTGTATTTCTGGTGAAATCTCGGTATGGAATTTTTCTTTGGAATACAATACCTTCGCTATACACTATGTACATAATACCTGTAGAGAAAGTAAAAAAAAAATTAAAAGTATATGCAGTTAAGCAAAATTCACAAAAACTCATCCAGAATAAAGAGGTGATCAGAACCCATTTTAAGAATATCACGTTTTAAGATTCCTTGAATAAAACTATACGCTAGTAAGTATGTACAATGTGCATTGTAGTTAGTAAAGGTATTGTATTCCACCCAAAATTGTAGGGAATTTTCTTCACACACACACACACGTACAGATAGACACCGACGGAGATTTTTTCTAAATTTTTTGGATTCAGGGGGCTCAAAACTTGTATTTCCGGAGAAATCTCTGTATCGAATTTTTAGGTGCATTATGTACATTTTACATGCGAGCTAGAGAAAGTAAAACTATTATACTGGACAATCTTTCTTTCAGATATTTAATATGTGAAGTACAGGTTAATTGGCTATAACTTTCATATTGTGTCATCTGACGGTATAAGAAACGTCGGCGATGACATCTTGATGCAAAGATTCATAATATCTCTGCTGGTATCTGCCTGTCTCTGGTGAAAGGGCATCAAAATAAATATTTCGTCCGTTTCCTTCTCCTGTCTTCGCCACTACGATATGAACATGGATATCAGAATATCTTTACTTTTGAATTTTTATACTGAACACTGGAAATGAAGTGCTTCTGTTTAAGGATTAGAGAGACATGGAGAAGACAGAGCAGACGGGCCATAATATGTTCTGGAAAAGTTTCTCAATTCAATCATGCAAATTCCTCGACAGAGTCACCGGGTTTCGCATTTCTCAGAAAAGTTCATTTGCTGAAGAAAGACGATTTCTACTCTCTGCATAATTTTTCCTCTGCTGCACATTATCTTCTTTTTCCTTTCTTTTTCTTTCAGTAGCTCTATTATAATACTCATCCTCTGTGCTAAAAACAAAGAGAATAAAACAAAAGAAGGAAGACAGCGTTTAAGTCTGCTAATATATTCTTTGGTTGCCAGTATTTAAATTAATGTCATGTTCCTGAAATGAACTAAAGAACCACTGCCGTTCTTAAGTCAAGCAAGCTAAAGTTAGTTCATCAGCTATCCTAACACTAACATAAGGTTTAAAAATATTGTGTATTCCATTCATATAACTTTCTCTACATCTCTGTAACAGATTATTGTTAAGAAGCTTATTCTTCCCGGGCCTCACACAGATGTGGCGCCACTAGACGGCTGCATCGTAAAGCTTAACTCTAGACTAGCTTGTATCCATAGCTACAAGTCAATAGCTTGTTTAGATTTTCAACAACAGCATTTTAAATCAGACAACTTTCACGAAAATAGAGGATTTGGAAAACGAGCAGAGATTAAATACTTCCATTTAAAAGGCTTAACACTTAAAGAAATCAAGGAAAAAATTGACAGTACATTGAAAGACCTGCCCCTTCATATACAATGATTGAAAGCTGGGTTGCAGAGTTTAAAATAGGACGTACGAGCACTAGTGATGAGCCTCGCTCTGGACGCCCTGTAGAAGTGACAACTCCAGAGATCATTGAAAAAATTCATCGTTTAGTACTGGAAGACCACAGATTAAAGTGGCTGTAAACATATCAAAAGACGTGCAGGTAATATTTTATGTAATGTTTTGGGCTTTCACAAGATATGTGCAAGATGGGTGCCACGTTTGTTGATACCTGATCAAAAGTTGCAAAGAAAAACTGTTTCTGTTAAGAATGTGAATCTCTACCGTAAAAGTTCCAGTGAATTTTGAGACGGCTAAGAATTTTGAGATGATATTTGGATACATCACTACACTCCAGAAAGTAAACCACAGTCAAAACAGTGAATTGCGCCAGGTGAACCAACTCCAATATAGGCAGAGTCAATTTTGTCAGTTAAGTTTACGGGTGTTTTCTGGGATGCACAGCGAATTATTTTTATTGATTGCTTGGAAAAGGGTGAAAGTATCACTAGTGACTACTAAGCAAGCTTACTGCAATGTTTGAGTGATGAGGTGGAAAGAAAAAAACCTCATTTGGCAAAAAAGAAGCTATTTCATGACAATGTTCCGGCCCATCTTTCAGTCTTTCTAATGGGAAAATGTGCGAATTAAGGTTCGTATTTCGCAAACATCCACCCTATTCACCAAATCTAGCACCCAGCGACAACCACCTGTTCCCATACATCAAATAATTTCTTGGAGAACGAAGATTTCACAGTAACAAGAAGGTCATTGATGCGGTAAACAGCTATTTTGAGGACCTTGATAAATCGCACTACAGAGATGGTTTAATTAAATTAGAACACCGATATGACAAATGTATTAGTCTTTCTGGAGACTATGTTGAGAAATAAAGTAGAAAAATATGATGTGTACCATTCACGTGACTTTCTCTACATCTCTGCTACAAATTATTCTTAAAAAGCTTATTCTTCTATTTACTTCATGCTAATCAGAAAAAAATAGCAGAAATATTCTTATTACTTGCTTCCTTGTAAGTAGAAGCCAAATAAGGGAGTAGCATAGGATAAAGTGATAATCATAAGCTGGTTGCTATGTCACCGAAGTTTCTTTGTTTGTATGGACAGCAGTTGACAAAATCCTGAATGAGAAAAGTATAAGTTTTTCATAGCAGAAACCAAAAACAAGAAACGTCTCAAAAAACGATGAACTCCACGAAAAAAAACGTATAAAAAATAAATGTTGTGTATTAACGTCTCTTCATATTTTGTGTCGTAAGTTTTTGTCAACCTCTTACGGTGTAGCATTTATTCAAAACTGCGCAAAATTCATCGAGAATAAACTACTCTTCAGAGGCTATTCCCAGAAAATTCAAGATATACATTTTATTTGTCAGGTAAATGTCTTTAATACACGATACTTTAATCAAAATCGTTAGAGCCATTTTTGAGAAAATTAAAATTTTCGAAAAAAGTTCCATTTAAGGGTAGGTGGTGGGAGGATTTTCTCAAAATCTTCGGGTCGCATCCCTGTAAGATACTAAACTTAAATACCAAGTTCGGTACGTTACCGATTTTTCGTTTTTGAGATCGTGTTCACAGACGCACAGACCCACTGACACACGGACACACGGACACACAAGGACTTTTTTGTGAAAATGCTTTTTTTGGATATAGGGAACCCCAAAACATATATTTCCGGTGAAATCTCGGTATCGAATTTTTGGGTGGAGTACAATACCTTCTCTATACATTATGTACATAGTGCGTATAGAGAAAGTAAAAACATATTTAAATGCTGTTTTCATTGAGAGGCCCTGGACGTATCAGCCGACCCTCGTGCTAAAAGCTAATCGAGATAAGCATTAGCAGAAATTCTCCTAATTACTTGCTTCCTTATAAGTAGAAGCGAAATAAAAAATGCACAGGTTAAAGCGACAATCTCATCCTTTAAAAGCAGTGGCTTTGCGAAACAATTGAAGTTCCAATCTCTTTGCCTGCCGGAGTCAACAAACGAGAAACGAGAAGAAAGATATCTTCCCGTTTGAGAACAGTTTATGAGATTGAAACCAATAATCCGGAATAGGAATATCCTGTAAACGGTGAAGTCTGCAATAAAATGTATACGACAAATTGTGTGTTGTAACGAGATGCACATTTTTGTGTGGTAACTTATTGTCTAGCTCTTACGGTTTACCAGTTATGAAAAATGTATCCAGAATAAACGTTTCTTCAGGGACTATTCCCAAAAAGTTAAGGATATACATTTTATTTGTCATGTAAATATCTTAAATATAAGGGAATATAACCAAATGATCAGAGCTTTTTTTGAGAAAAATCAACATTTTCGAAATGATTTCCATGTAAGTTTGGAGGATTTTTTTTTTTTTTTTTGAAATCTTTGTGTGACATCCGTGGAAGATACTGAATTTGATATTTAACGGACTTTTCATTTTTGAGCTACATTGTCCACAGACACACACACACATGGACCTTTTTCTAGAAATGCTACTTTTGGATTCAGGAGGTCCCAAACGATGTATTTCCGGGGTATGCCCACTCGTAGCCTATATTTAGACAGTTTGTTATGCAAGAATCAAGGAGCATATATAGAAGTGATAAAAGAATTTAATAACGAGCCCATAAACCTCGGAGGATATCTCCAAATTCTGTATAGTCAGTTGAAGCAGATTAAATTGAATGTTATCCAACTGCATTACTGCTGGTGTCTTCAACTCGAAACAACGTGAATTATAAATTGTTGCAATTAAAACTTAATTCAGCTTTTCGACCTTTTTACTTTCTCTACGTACTATGTAAACAGTGTATAGGAAAGGTATTGCACTCCACCGAAAAATTTGACATCAAGATTTAACTGGAAATATATGTTTTAAGGTGCCCTGTATCCAAAAAAGTATTTTCAGAAAAACGTCCATGTGTGTGTATCCGTGTGTCCATGTGTCAGTGTGTCCGTGTGTCTGTGAACAGGATAACTCAAAAACGAAAAGTCGGTAAAATACCAAACTTGGTATTTGCCAGGGATGCGACATCAAGACTTTCAAGAAAATCACCCCACCCCACCCCAAATTACACTTTACATGGGACATTTTTGGAAAATTTTGATTTTCTCAAAAATGGCTCTAAAGATTTTGATTAACATATCATATATTAAAGATATTTACTTGACAAATAAAATATACATCTTGAATTTTCTGGGAATGCCCTCTGAAGACTATTTTATTCTCAGTGAATTTTACGGAGTTTTGCATAACACTAAGAAATGGACAAAAACTTACTACACAAAACATGTAGAGCACATTAAATCACACAATTTATGTTGTGTACATTTTTTTCGTGGAGTTGATCGTTTTTGAAATATTTTTTTTGTTTTTGGTTTCAGCTTTGAAAAACTTAACTTTTTTCACACAGGGCTTTGTGAACTCCTGTCCATACAAACAAAGGATCTTCAGTCACATAGCAACCAGCTTTTGACAATCACTTTAACCTATGGTAATCCCTTATTTCGTTTCCACTTAAAGATAGGAAGTAATAAGACTATTTCTGCTATTTTTTTCTCGATTAACATGAAGTAAATAGAAGCATAAGCTTTTTAACAATAATGTGTTGCAGAGATGTTGAGAAAGTCGAGTGAATGGAACATATCAGATTTTTACCTAACGGATGAATTATTCTTTCTATTCATTTTGGATGAATGGTAACTGTTGCTAACATTTCATGGCAACTTCTGGTTTACCCCAGTACCTTCCCCCCCCCCACAACAAGTGGTGTACCTTTGTCTCGATCCATTGTCACAGCGACAAACACTTAATGCTATATATAGAGTGCTCCTCAGCTCAAAAGCATCCTCAGGAATCTAGCCCTACGGCGCTGGGGATTAACCCCGTTCAGTCGCTCTATAGGCTTTCTCAAACTATTACAAGATATACGATTTTACTTTCTCTACATGTACAATGTACATAGTGTATAGAGAAGGTATTACATTCCACCCAAAAATTTGATATCAAGATATCTCTCTCTACAAACAGCTTCTTACAAAGTGTCTTCTTTGTACATCAAGATAAAGATTATCAGAATGCCCTTATTACATAGTTCCTTATATGTGGAAGGAAATACGCTATGCTAAAGTGATAGCCAAATGTTTTAAAACTGTCGTTCGGCGCCTGTCGTTGCAAATCTCTCCTTTTCTTAGCTAGGAGTAGAACAAAAGAAAATCGGACACTTCCTGTCTCAGAAAGGTGTAAGTACTTTACAACTGAAACTAATAAGGCATATCTTGATAACGGTTAATTCCACGAAAAACTGTGTATGACATAAATTGTCCAAAGACACACACTTAAACACACACGCATACACACACAAACACAGGGACCTCTCTGTAAAAACGCTTTTTTTGGATTCAGGAGTGTCCAAAATATGTATTTCCGGAGAAATCTCGGTATCAAATTTTTGGGTGGAGTGCAATATCTTCTCTATACACTATGTACGTAGTAGTGCAGAGAAAGTAAAAAAGAATTTTATAAAAAAATTCGTGTGTAAGTCACTTTGAACAGCATGACATAAAAATGAAAAGACTGTTAAATACCAAACTTGGCATTTAAGTTCAGTATCTTCCAAGGATGCGACGGGAAGATATTCAAGAATCTCCCCCAGCCCAACTACCCTTTATATGGAACTGTTTTCGAACATTTTGATTCTGTCAGTAATATCTCTAATGGTTTTGATTAAAATATCGTATATTGAAGATATTTACCTGACAAATAAAGTCTATATCTTGAATTTTCTAGGAATACTCTCTGAGGACTATTTTATTCTCTATGAATTTTACGGAATTTTGCATAGTTTCTAAATGGACATAAACTTACCCTACATAAAATGTAGAGCACCTTAAAACACACAACATATATCATGCACGTTTTTTTCGTGGAGTTGATCGCTTTTCAGCTATTCCTTGTTTTTAGCTTCAGCTATAGAAAAGTTATACTTTTCTCATTAAGGAATTTGTTAACTCTTGTCCATACAAACAAAGGAAGCAAGCAGCTTTTGACTATCACCGTAATCTATGGTACTCCCTTATTTTGTTTCTATTTGTAAGGAAGCAAGCAATAAGACTATTCCTGCTAATTTTCTCTCGATTAGTATGAAGTAAATAGAAGCATAAGCTTTTTAACAATACCATTTTGCAGAGATGTAGAGAAAACCACGTGAATGGAACACATCAGATTTTTACTTCCTCCACGCACTACGTACATAGTGTATAGAGAAAGTATTGCACTCCACCAAATATTCGATACCGAGATTTCACCGGAAATATATGTTTTAGGGTCCTCAATATCCAAAAAAAGAATTTTCACAAAAAGGTCCGTGTGTGTGTGTGTGTATGTGTGTGTCAGTGTGTCCGTGTATCCGTGTGACTGTGAACACGGTAACTCAAAAACGAAAAGTCGGTAAAATACCAAACTTGATATTTAAGTTTAGTATCTTCCAGGGATGCGACACGAAGATTTTGAGAAAAATCCCCCCACCCCCAACTACCCTTTACATGGAACTTTTTTCGAAAATTTTTATTTTCTCAAAAATGGCTCTAACGATTTTGATTAAAATTTCGGATATTAAACATATTTACCTGACAAATGAAATGTTTATCTTGAATTTTCTGGGAATAGCCTCTGAAGAGTAGTTTATTCTGGATGAATTTTACTAAATTTTGAATGACTGCTAAACCGTACAAGATGGACAAAAGTTTACTATACAAAAAATGTAGAGCACGTTAAAAGACACAATTTATGTTATATACATTTTTTCGTGGACTACGTCGTTTTTGTGATATTCCTTATTTTTGGTTTCTGCTATGAAAAACGTATACTTTTCTCATACAGGAACTTGTCAACTCCTATCTATATAAACAAAGGAACCTCATTGACATAGCAACCAGCTTTTGACTATCACTTTAACCCACGGTTGTCCCTTATTTCGGTTCTACTTACAAGGAAGCGAGGAATAAGACTATTTCTGCTAATTTTTTCTGATTAGCATAAAGTAAATAGAAGTATAAGCTTTTTAAGAATTATTTGTTGCAGGGATATGGAGAAAGTCATGTGAATGGTACACATCAGATTTTTACTTTTAGACCAAGCTGACTGCTGCAATATTAAGAAGCATGATCCAGGAGGAAAAGTTGGGCTGTACTCAAGCTAACTGAGAAATACGATTACGGAGTGGCTTCTGCATTGCCAAACAAGGATCTTGTTTACACGTTCAGGCCGGATACACAGTTTCCATGGCAACCATTACTCAACTCTAAGTAAACAGACTGTTATTAACCGCAATAAGCTGCTGGTGGGCTGCAACATTTCACATGTGTGCCACACAACGCAGTGCTACACGTATTCAGAGGAAACTAGCTGCTTCCAGCATAAAACATGCTGCTCTGTTTCCTTTTCTGGGTTGTACAGTGCAGACAACTCTAAGAAAGACAAACCAGAGTTGTGTTGTACCTCTCGTATTATAATAGTTATTTGTGATATAAGATTTAAAAGAGTAGTTTTATTTCGCGAGAAGGAAAGTTGGCAAGACGACACCGTGAGGCCGAGCAAAATAAAATACTTTTAACTTGAGTATCATACACTATTTTTATACAACACAATATTTCTAGATTTATCAATACAAATCTGATGGGTTCCATTCATATTACTTTGTATCTCTGTAACAAATTATTGTTAGAAAGCATGTGCTTCTATTTACTTAAGGGGTACTATTGGTTAAAGTGATAGTCACAAGTTGGCTGAAGTTCCTTTGTTTCTATGGACAGGAGTTGCTTTTAGAAAAAGCAAGTGTTTTAAAGCTGTAGGCAATAATAAGGAATATCTAAAAACAATCGACTTCAGGAAAAAAAAAAGTATATAACATAAATTGTGTGCTTAAACGTGCTCTACATTTTTTGTCTGGTAAATTTTTCTGCATCTCTTACGGTTTAGCAGTTATGCAAAATTCCGTAAAACTCATCCAGAATAAAGTAGTCTTCAGAGTCGATTCCCAGAAAATACAAGATATACATTTGTCAGGTAAATATCTTTAATATAGTACGATATTTTAATAAAAATCGTTAGATCCATTTTTAAGAAAATCAAAATTTTCGAAAAATTTTCCGTGTAAAGGGTAGTTTGGTGTGGGGGGATTTTTCAAAAGGTTAATGTCGCATTCCTGAAAGATACTTAACTTAAATACCAAGTTTGGTATTTTACTGACGGTTCGTTTTTGAGTTATCGTGTCCACAGACATACGGACACACGGACGCACACACTCACACACATGGACCTTTTTTTGAAAATCCTTTTTTTGGATACACGGGATCCTAAAACACATATTTCCGGTGAAATCTCGGTATCGAATTTTTGGATGGAGTGCAATACCTTCTCTGTACACTATGTACATAGTTCTTTTTGCAGCGAGTCAAGAAATAAACGTAGTTGTACCGCATGCCAAGAACTCATCGCAGTGATAGTATCTAAGGGGACGGTGAAGGGCATTAGTGCGCACCAATAAGTTTTGTGGTGTAAATAATCTCAGACACACACACACGAGAAATATCACATATCGCCCTTAAGCGTTACATTCTGCTAGACTTCCTCTGTCTGCCACTTTCAGTATTAAATAAACGCACCATAGCTTCAGTACTTGAAATGGATTGTTACTTTACCACAGACCTTCTTTTTACTTTACAAGTATTAGGTTCCTCGTTATCTGTTACCAGATCAATAGAAACTGTTCTATTAATCTTCTTCCGGTTATTCTACGAGGGCGGATCGAAAAGTAACTCACAGTAACGTTTACTTTCTCTACATGTACTATGTACATAGTGTATGGAAAGGGTAATTATTGACTTCAAATTTCGATATTGAGATGTCACCAAAATACAAGCCAAAAAAGGTAGTTTTAGAAAAAGATCGGTGTGTACGTGATGGATATGTCTGTGTGTGCATGAACATCATAGATTAAAAACGAAAAGACCGTTAAATAACAAATTTTGTATCTCCCCAAACTACCCTTTGCATGCCACATTTTCATTTTCTCAAAAATGGCTCTAACGACTTTCATTAAAGACTCTTATATTTAAGACATTCACATGCCAAATAAAATATATCTTGAAATTTTTTGAACTCTATTCCGGATGATTTTTATTGAATTTTGCATAACTGGTAAACCGCAAGAAATAGAGAAAAACTTACTACACAAAAAATGTAGATCACGATAAAACACAAAATTTGTCATATACTTTTTCTCGTGGAGTAGGCCGTTTTTATATACTCCTTGATATTGATTTCAGTTTAAAATACTTAAAACTTTTCTCATGGGGTACTTGTCAACGCTTGGCCACGCAAAGAAATGGATTTCAATCCCATAGCAACCACAGTTTAGAACATTTGACTGTCTGTTTAGCCTAGTGTATTCAGTTATTGCCCTTCTACTTATAAAGGAACTAAGTAATAAGACCGTTTCTGCTGATGTTTTAGCATTAAAAAGATAGAAGAATAAGTTTAGTAACAATAATTTGTTATAGAGATGTAGAGAAACTTATGAAAATGGAGCATATCAGATTTAAAAAAAAAAAAGTTTAATAGTAATTAAAATAACAAAAAAAAAATCGCCTATAAACTTATACCATTTATCTCCTCGACATAGTCACCAACTTTCTGAACACGTTGTGATACAAGTTTCAATGTATTCTGTACGTAAAAGCCCATTTCCCTGAGTACAGACATCTACGGACTGCTGATTTCCTTCCTCAGCGGCCGCGCCGTGGCCGAGTGGTTTAACAGCACAGGCTGATAATACATGAAGATGGAGCCCCGGTGGAATGTGATGACAGGGGAAACCGGAAAACTCACAGAAAACCTTGCGTCCCATTGTCCACCACAAAATTCACATGCGCTGGCTTGGGATCGAACCCGGCCCGTCTAGGTGAGAGGCGAGTGGTTGAGATATACACACGTGTTACCCTCTTATTAGTGAGTCTGTAGTCTGTTTAGGAAGTGGAAGTACTCTGCTTGTTTGCGTTGTTGAGATAATTCGTCTGGAACTCAAGAAGGTCTCTCAGACCTCTAGTACCCGTCGCGTTATGTATTTCCAACAAAGTAAATATTTTTATTTATTCATATTTTTAAATTCTCCATTTAAATTATTGAGGAAAATAATGTGTAGTATCCCTACGATTAAATAAGCATACCAGAATGTTTATATTTTATATATTACTTAATATTTAATTAGCAGTATGTTTATAAATACACATTTTTGCTGTAAATTAAATGCATATACACCAATATGTTTTAAAAAATCTGATGTGTTACACTCACATGACTTTCTCTAGCTGTTCAACAAACTTCATACATAAGATTCTTCTTCTTTCTGCACCTTACTAATCGAGGTACTCATTAGCACAATGTTCTTATTATTTAGTTCCGTATAAGTAGGAAGAAAATAAGGGAATACACTAGGCTAAACCAATAGTCAAATGTTTTAAAAGCTGTCGTTATGCGACTGTCATTACAAATCGCTACTTTTCTTGGCCAGGAGTAGAACAAAAGAAAAACGGACACTCCCGTCTGAGAAAAGTATAAGTACTTCACAACTGAAACTAATAACAATGAATACCTCGAAAACGGTAAGCTCCACGAGAAAAATGTGTATGACATAACTTGTGTATTTTAATAAAACTTAAAGTTTTTGTATACTAAGTTTCTGTCTCTCTGTTACGGTTTATTAGTTATGCCAAATTAAGAAAAATTCATCCAGAATAAACAGGTCTTCAGAAGCTATTCCCAGAAAGTTCAAGATATACATTTTATTTTACAGGTAAATATGTTTAATATATGATATTTTAATCAAAATCGTTAGTCATTTTTAAGAAAATCAAAATTTTCGAAAAAAGTTCCATTTAAAGGGTAGTTTGAAGTGGGGCATTTTTTCTCAAAATCTTCGTGTCGCATCCCTGAACTTAAATACCAAGTTTCGTATTTTAGCTACTTTTCGTTTTTGAGTTATCGTGTTCACAGACACACGAACACACTGACACACGGACACACACACACACACGGACCTTTTTGTGAAAATGTTTTTTTTTTTTTTTTGGATATTGGGGACCCTAAAACATATATTTTCGGAGAAATTTGGGTGGAGTGCAATACCTTCTCTACACACTATGTACATAGTGCGTATAGAGAAAATATAAAGAAACACAGAATACCCTTGCTACAAGTGTCAGCGTGCAATATGTCGAAAAGTTTGTCAAAAAAAGTATATCGAATTTCTGCAGAGAAAGTCTAACTGTTTATATTATACAAAAGTGTCCAGTCATCCAAAATAAACAAATAACTATTTTTTACTCATTAATATAATGTTATTTAAGAAAACAGTGTTTCTTAATGAAATTTTTAATAATGTAAAACAGTGTTTAAACAAAAATGCTGTCAGGACTGTTAACCGTATTTGTTTTCAACTTACGCGGTCTCTCAGACCTCCTGTACCATTTAAGTTATATTTTTGTACCATAACAGTTGAGAGTTAAATGACTGAAAGGTCAGTGGCTGTATCCGTTTTCTTATAATACACGAAAATAACTTATGTGGAGTCTCTCAGATGCCACGCGAGCAGAGCAGGGTTAACCACTCGGCCACGATGCAATAATACTGTACAGAAAAGTATACATTTGAAGGCACTTTAAACAAACCTTTCTCTCGTAAGGGACAACGAATTGAAAAAGAGAGAAGGAGGGGAAAAGTTGGTTATGACGACAGAAAGTCTGGCAAGAACAGCGTGGACAGTATCGTCCTAATTGAATCAGCAGCGACCGGAAGCATCACTGACATGTGTCTCGTGCCGTCGTAAAATTCTGTCACTTTTCACGAAATTAACAACGCTTTTTTGTCATAAACAACAACATCTCGGCGCTGCTCACAATTATAACAAGCCACTTAAAGCATAAACATGTAATAAAACGCTGTGATATGTGACACTGTGGACAATGTGTAAACCTTTTATGTAGTACATGAGAGGAAAACCACATTCTGTCGCGGAAATACAACAACACTAAATGTACAACTCTCAAAAAGCCACTGCCAAATAAATATCATTTCCGGAAGTTATTTAAGATTGAAGGCATGTGGGTAAAAACAGCTCAAACCTCAAAACCAAAATGATTCTGATTAGTGTTCTCATATCTGTCATCATCTCATCATCACCATCATCATCAGGCCGGGCCGTGGCTGAGTGGTCAGACCACTCGCCTCTCACCTAGAGAGCTGGGGTTCGATCGCAAGCATACCAAGAACGCTAAATGTCAACACTCAAAAATCCAATGCCAAATGAATATTATTTCCGGAAGTTATTTAAGATTGAAGGCATGAGGGTAAAAACAGCTCAAATCTCAAAACCAAAATGATTCTGATTAGTGTTCTCATATCTGTCATCATCACCATCATCATCAGGCCGGGCCGTGGCTGAGTGGTCAGACCACTCGCCTCTCACCTAGAGAGCCGGGGTTCGATCCCAAGCATACCAAGAACGCTAAATGTACAACACTCAAAAACCAATGCCAAATGAATATTATTTCCGGAAGTTTATCGCTGTCGTGTGTTGTCAATAATGTCGCCGTTCATTTGTCTACTTCGGAGTCGGCCGAGATTAGCACCCACGATACTTAATAAACAAACGTGTACATACCTCTGAAAAGTTCCTTGGCTGCACCGGCTTTGCTCGTTCCTGTAAAACACAAGTTGATTCTTACTCAGGGGGAAAAAGAAAAATTAAGGTATGTGACACGGCGTAGACTCAAAATTAGAAGTATTTCACTTTAGATTCCACTAAATGAATACTTTTATTCTCCTGTGTTGCTGGTTGCGGTACCAATCCTACGAGCGACTCCTGACATAAAAATTCTTGAAGACGTAGAAATAATAATAATAGTAATGAGTGCTATTTTCTGCTGCTGCTAAGTTCTTGTTGACGTCGGTCATTGGTAATTACTGCGTACTGTTCTGTTACGCGACAAATTAACTCGTGCAATAACTACAATATCTCGCATAATGAAATTACATACTTAGACATTCACACAGCAGATCGCGTACAGCATCACACGTCTATCACGCAGAATGAGCTGCAACAGCAACAATAATCACAGTGAGAAGCACAGTAACTGATTCCTTGTAAGCGCATGGCTTAAATACCTAAAATCTCCAATATTGAACTCTTTCCTGAATGGCTGAAAAGAAGCGCGAAAATTACTAACTTTGTAAGTTATTTGTATTCAACTTACGTGACCGCTCTTTATAATTAAGAATTCCCGTGCTTCTGACTTTTAGGGTACTAACCTTTCTCTAAATTTTACCATGTAAATTATGTCTCTAATGCGCTAAAAATCTTGCTCCACAAATCAATTGTGTTACTAGCATTAACAAAGAAAGTAACCTTGACAACTTCTCACCCTAAGGTTTTGTGTTCTACAATGTGCTCAGTCTTGGCTACTGAAGCAGATATTTCCCATATGAAACCTATGCAAAAATGTTAGTTAAATTAATAAAATACACAACGGGCTAATGTACTGTTGCAAGATATTACAGATTGATGGCATGTTGGTAAAAACGGTCTAAACCTCAAAACGAAAATGATTCTGATTAATGTCCCCATACCTTGTTTGGAACAAATGCACATTATCAGGCCGCGCAGTGGCTGAGGAGACAGACCACTCGCCCCTCACCTAGATGGCTCGGATTCGATCCGAAGCACATCGGAGAATTCTAAATGCACAACAATCAATAGAGCCACTGCCAAATAAATGCTATTTTAAGGCAATTATCTCAAATTATTGATGGTATGTGGGTAAAACCAATCCAAAACTCAAAACCAAAATGTTTCTGATTAGATAGGTAGCTAGATAGGTAGGCATGTGTGTGATGTGTGTCTGTGGGCAGCATAGCATAGAAACGAAAAGTTGGTAAAATACCAAACTTGATATTAAAGTTCAGCATCTTCCAAAAATGCAACACAGAGTTTTTTTGTAATAATCCTCCTACGCTCAACTTCCCTTTACATGTACATTTTATTTTTCTAAAAATGGCTGGATATTGATTAAAATCTCTTATATTTAAGATATTATCATGGTAAATAAAATTTATATTTTGAATTTTTGGGAATAGCCTCTGAAACCTCTTTGTTCTGGATGAATTTGTCTGAACTTTGCATATCTGTTAAACTGTAAGAGATAGACAAAAACTCACTACTCAAAAATGCAGATATCATTAGAATACACAATTTATGCCTTATAAATTTTTTTTCATGGAGTTGACCGTTATCGAAATATTCCTTGTTATTGGTTTCAGTTTTAAAATATTGTAACATCTTCACACGGGGCTCTGTCCGCTCCTCGCCATGCAAAGAAACGCAATTTATTCCCATAGCAACCACATTTTAAAACATTTGACTGTCGGTTTATCCTAGTGCATTCCCTTATTTCCATTCTACTTATAAGGAACTAAGTAATAAGACCTTTTCTACTAGGGTTTGTCTCGATTAGTGTGAATTAGAAGAGTAATCTTACTAACGATAATTTGTTACAGAGATGTAGAGAAAGTCATGCGAATGGAACACAGGTTGTTTATTTAAAAATACTTGAAGTTGAGGTCCCAATACAATATTACTATACATTTGAAACTCATTGAATCACAGACTTTTATAGCAATGATATATTCTAATAAAGAATGGTGGAAATTCTTGGTCACCCTCGGGGGGCTAAGAGTAACATTCGAACCCAGTGGTGCCCAACCTACACCTCGAATGGGGAAGGCAGATTAACATCCACCCATTTGTTTGGTAGCGGCAGGCAAAAACTCCCTACCTGCCATATCGTTTCTATCAGTGGCGGTGGCTTCAGCAACGTTATTGTTATATGGAATGATACAAATTCTTAAAAATCTGATGTGTTCCATTCTCTATATCTGTGCAAAAAATATTATTAAAAAGTTTATGCTTCTATTTACTTCATACTAATCAAGAAATAGTCTTATTACTTGCTACCTTGTAAGTAGAAGCGAAATAAGGGAGTACCTAGGTTAAAGTGATAGTCAAAATCTGGTTGCTAGGTGACTTGTTTGTATGGACAGGAGTTGACAAATTCCTGTGTGAGAAAAGTATAAGTTTTCAAAGCTGAAACCAAAAACAAGCAATATCTCAAAAACGATCAACTCCACAAAATATATATATATATATATATGACATAAATTGTGTGTTTTAATGTGCATACATATTTTGTGTGGTGAGTTTTTGTCCATCTCTTACGGTTTAACAGTTATGCAAAATTCCGTAACATTTCAGAATAAAGTAGTCTTCAAAGGCTCTTCCCTGAAAATTCAAGATATTCATTTTATTTATCAGGTGAATATATTTAATATACGATATTTTAATCAAAATCGTTAGAGCCATTTTGAGAAAATCAAAATTTTAGAAAAAAGTTCCATGTAAAGGGTAGTTGAGGGTGGGAGTGTTTTCTTGAAAATCTTCGTGTCGCATCCTTGGGAGATAACCTAAATGCCAATTTTGGTTTTTAATGGACTTTTGGTTTTTGAGCTATGCTGCCCACATACACATACATACCACAGACATACACATACACGGATATTTTTCTAAAAATTGGATTCAGTGAATCTCAAAACAGACAATTCCGGTGAAATCTAGATATCGAATTTTGGTTGCATTACAATACCTTCTCTATACACTATGTACATAGTACGTGTAGGGAAAGCAAAAAAAAAAAAAACCAAAAAACCTTCTTGATCGTCATTCTTGTTAGTGACTTGCTTTTGCCGACAGGGATGCACAGCAGAGTCTTAAAAGACAGACCAAATGATCCTGCCCTCCCTTCCCTATTACAATATTTGCTTTTTAGTTGATGCATTTTTGAGAGCATCTGTTCACAAACTTATGCAGAACAAAATACTAATATACGCTTTCCAGCAAAATTTCTCAATTTGAGCATTTTTTCAATTGGGTACAGATTTAAATAAGTCCCAATCTTTTTTCTGAGAATATTTAATGGCTGTTGAATTTTGATTGTGCAGGCAACATTAATTCAAATTCAAGTGCTGTTACTGATTGCATATCTAATAGAAATGTTTGCCATAGTATGATGGTACTTTTCAAAGTGTTTTAATATTACATCGGAACTACAAGAGAAGCGGTGCTTACAAATACAACATTTCACATTTAACAATTATTATTGAAGGGGAAATGCTTCCCACCTGGTCATGCACAAAACAAAGGAGACACGGTAACACGACTAGGTGACGTCATTGGCTCATAAGAGCAGAGGTTGGGCACCCCAAGGTAGAGTGTTCAAACCCGGTGGATACGATATATATTTCGGCAGTAAAAATCCTTAGAGCAACTGTCTTCGGAAGGGAAGTAAAGCTCAAGCCTGATAAAGAGGCCTCTGAGCAAAGTAAGCTGTCAGTGTAGAATGGGACGCTAAGAACCACAGTAGCTAAAGAACCTCCATAAATAAAACTCCATTTCATTATATTTCATTTCATCTTTCTGAGTATTTATGAAATTGGCAAAACTTAATATAGCCTCTTTTTCTTTTCGTAATACAATTTTTAGCATTGAAATTTTTTATTTTCTCAATGTTATTATTCTTAACTGAAATGTTATAAGGTATATCATGTTCTCTCAAATAACAAAGGAATAGCGCTGTTTGATAGCTTAAAACCTTTCAGCCAGTAGCGGTCACCAGGAGCGCTGTAAGCACTCCATCTGCAAAAACACCTCAAGCTTTATAACAGA
The DNA here is from genome assembly GCA_030762935.1 of Hymenopus coronatus. Taxonomy (NCBI): domain Eukaryota; kingdom Metazoa; phylum Arthropoda; class Insecta; order Mantodea; family Hymenopodidae; genus Hymenopus; species Hymenopus coronatus. The sequence goes on from CM060885.1 coordinate 79,272,238, forward strand.
TATGTTTATATTTCAAAATATTACTTTCTCTACTAGGTAAAACAAAAAGGGAAAGTACGGCATTGCACCAAAAAATTCGTACCGAGATTTCACTAGAAATATATGTTTTGAGACCTCCTGAATCAAAAAAAATAAAACATTTCTGGTAAAAAGTCCGTGTCTGTGTGTGCGTGTGCGTGTTTGTCTGTGGACAGCATAGCTCAAAAACGAAAAGACATTCAAATACCAAACTTGGTCTTTAAGTTTGGTATCTTGTAAGGATGCGACATGAAGATTTTCAAGAAAATCTCCCACTCGCAACTACCATTTACATGGAACTTTTTTCGAAAAGTTTGATTTTCTAAAAAATGAATAACGAATATCATATATCAAAGATGTATACTTCACAAATATCTGTATATCTTTAATTTTCTGGGAATAGCCTCTGAAGACTACTTTATTCTTGATGAATTTTACGAAATTTTGCATAGTTGCTAAACCGTAAGAGATAGATAAAAGCTTTCCGCACAAAAAGAGCACATTAAAACATACAATTTGTGTTATATACATTTTTTTCGTGGAGTTGACTGTCTTTGAGATATTCCTAGTTTTTGTTTTCAGTCACATAGCAACCAGCTTTTGACTATCACTTTAATCTCTGGTACTTTACAAGGAGGCAAGTAATAAGACTGTTTCTGCTATTTTTTTCTCGATTAGTGTGAAGTAAATATAATCATAAGCTTTTTAACAATAATTTATTATACAGATGTAGAGAAAATCATGTGAATGTAACGCATCAAAATGTTTGCCATTGTTTTCGTAGAGAGTGTTGCGTTCTGAGAGACTAAAAATCAGTAAATGAAAGAATAGCTGATCTTATTTTAAGCGAGCACCATGTATTTACGAGAGTTCACTCATCTTTACTGAATGCAGGAAACATCGAAGCGAAGAAATTACTAATGTAGTCTCCAACAGTAGCCTTGTAACTAGAGCGTGGTCGCGCCGCGGCCGAGTGGTTAGACCACTCGCCTCTCAAATAGATGTCCCCGGTTCGATCCCAAGTGACCGCATGTAGATTTGTGGCCCAGGAGTGGGTTTTCCCCGGGTTCTCCGGTTCCCCCGCCATCGCATTCCACCGGTGCTCCATCTTCATTCCATGTATCATCAGTGTCATCACCTGCGGTTTCAAAATTAGTAAAACGGGCATTAAATACCATAACACAAATTTTAACAAAACTATTTTTATATGTTGAGAATTAGCAACATGCTTTCAAAGCAGTAGTTGACTTTAGAATGCTACGACCTTGTGTGCGGCAACTTCTCTGTCGCAGGTGTATGGCGGGTACGTCTCTTGCTCAGGCGTTTTAATATGTTTAGGCGAGTTTAAATTATTATCATTATTATTGTAATTATCATTATTATCCTTATCATTATCATGATTATGATTACCGTCATCGTTATTATCATTATGTAATTATTATTGCTATTATTGTTGCTTTATCGCCATATTATCATTGTGTTTATTATTATTATTATTATTATTATTATTATTATTATTATTATTATTATTATTATTATTATTATTATTATTATTATTATTTAGAAAAACCCACTTGTTATTCGGGGAAAACAGCCTTTTCTTTGATCGCAAGATTTAGCATTCAAAGGCCTGTAACTTGTAAATTTAACAAATCTAAAACTTATTCCATGAAAAATTCATTAACAGTAAAATCAGTTACATCTTTAATGACTGTTTGTTAGAAAGTTTTATGTTAATAAACAGTGAAACTCTGCAAGCATTTATTTGCACTTTACTGGATTCTTTCTCCTTAGGCCTTTAGGAAACATTTTTTTAACATTTCTGTTTTTTTTTACCTTAGTTATTTACCTAGAATAACGACAGTAAAGTAATGGTAGCAGAGCGTGGTTTCGATCAAGTCTGGTATTAACGGCCTTTTCACTTTATTAGCTACGCTAGTCACATATGCATGCATGATTAAAAACTTGTATTTTCTGCAAATTCGAACTCTTCATATAGATTTCATTACTTCCTTTAATTCCTTTACGCAGTAGAAAAAGCAACATAGGATAATAAGTAGGGAAAGACGCACGAATATAGCATATATCATTTTTCTGATTTTTCTGTTTCGCATAATGTGCACAATTAGTACTTTCCACATAAAATTCGACTCCAAGATTTCACTAGAAAAACACATTTTAGATTCCACTGAATCTAGAAAGAAGCATTTTTAAAAAGCGTTTCTGTGTGTGTTTGTGTGAATGTGCATAGGAAACACAAACTCAAAACCAAAAAGTTGGTAAAATATCAAAGTTGATAATTAAGTTCAGCACCTTCTTAAGCATATGATAATATATATTCTAGGAAACTCTCCAGTCCAGAATACCCCTCACTTTTAAAGTTTAAATTTTCCTGAAAAAAAGTGTCGAACGATTTTAATTAAATTACCGATTTTTAAGAAACATGTTAAACTAGATATATATCTTGAATTATTTGGGAATACTCTATGAAGTCCTATTCATTCTTAATGTCTAGGACATTATTGGTAAACCGTATGAGATAGATAAAGTATTACATAAAAATGTGGATATCATTAAACATTCAATTTAAGTCAGATATCATTCTTGTAGAGCTAAAACTGCCCCCTTATTATTGTCTTAAATTTAAAATACTTTTACTTTTCTCAAACACAAAATCGAATACGTTTTCAAGTATTTTACTGCTCTCCATGTAAAAAGACTCCTTAGCGAGGTGATAGTGCGACTGCTTGCCAAGCGGATGACCTGGCCTAGATTTCTGGTACCGGCGTGGCGATTTTTCCCCCAGTGGGAGACCTGATCCGGGGTCCACTCAGCCTTGTGAGGTCCTTGAATAGCTCCTTGATTAAGAAGTAGCGACTCCAGGTCGAGAAGCCTGCATTACCCGGCCGAGAGGGATTCGAGGTGCTGACCAAGTCTCACCTTCCTCACCTTCCTCACCTTCCTGCACAGCACCACCTTCATGACATCTTAGGGCCAGGATGGAGGATGCAGCGGCTGGACGGTAGGCCAAGGCCCCTTGTGAGCTGCAGTTATGTTTCTTCATGTAAAAGAAACATATCACATAGCTACTGATTTTCAAGGATTGGACTATCGCTTTACCCTTATTTCCTTTCTCCTTATAAGGAAGCAAGTGATAAGATACTTTCTGCTAATGTTTGTCAAGATAGATAATAACATTTGTATAACTTGTTTGATTTCAGGACAGAGATGAAGTTATATGTATGGAGCACATAAGAGATCGAAGTAGTAAAAAAATATCTGATGTTTTCCATTCACAAGCCTTTCTCTACACCTTTGCAACAAATTGTTATTAAACAGCTTATGATTCTATTTGCTTTATACTAATCGAGAAAAAATTAGCATAAATAGTTCTTATTATTTGGTCCCTTGCAAGCAGAAGCGAATTAAGGAGTATCATACGTTAAAGTGATAGTCAAAAGCGGGTTACTATGTGACTGAAGTTCCCTTGTTTTTATGGATAGAAGTTGACAGATTAGTTTATGAGAGAAGTATAGGGTTTAAAGATGAAAACAAAAACGAGGAATATCTCAAAAACGATCAGCTCAAGGAAAAAAATATATATAACATAAGTTGTGTGTTTTAACGTGCTCTAAGTTTTTTCTGAGGTAAGTTTTTGTCAATCTCTTTCGGTTTAGCAGTTACACAAAATTCTGTAAAATTCATCCAGAATGAAGTAGCCTTCAGAGGCTATCCCCAGAAAATTCAGGATATACATTTTATTTGTCACTTAAATAACTTTAATTAAATCACATTTTAATCAGTATAGTTAGAGACACTTTTGAGAAAACCAAAATTTTGGAAAAAAGTTCCATGTAAAGGCTAGTTTGGTGTAGGTGGATTTTTCTCAAAATTTTCATGTCGCATCCCTGGAAGATACTAAACTTTAATACCAAGTTTGGTATTTACCGACTTTTCGTTTTTTAGTCATCGTGTTCACAGATACACGGACACACACATATGCACGGACGTTTGATGAAAATGCTTTTTTTTTTGGATACAGGGGAACCTAAAACATACATTTACGATGAAATCTCGGTATCGATTTTTTGGGTGGAGTGCAAGACCTTCTCTGTACACTTTGTACAAAGTACGTGTAGAGAGAGTAATAAAAAGTTAGTGTTTGTAATAAACGGGAATAAAGCACATTACGTCCCTTTGGAAATGTTTGGCGTACGATTTTATTGCTCGCATCTTCAAAAGACTTAGAGCTGGAATGCTCGTTATAAGTTCATTCAGAACGTCTAAACGGCAGCAAATTTCCTTCTCAGAAAGAGCAATTAGTGGCTTTGAAATTTTCTCCGGAGGAGGCAGGAATGCAATTTACCTATCCAAAGCATTCCACTGATGATCTATCGTATTTATATCCCTTACGTTATTTGCAGTAGCTTCTCTTGCAGCAAATAATAAGAACGAGCTACACTGACGTGTGTTTCAAACGTATTTCTATATTCACTGTAAAAGTATCCATTCACATGACTTTCTCGACTTCTCTTACGGTTAATCAGCCATGCGAAAGTCATCTGGAGTGAAGAGTACTCCAGCGACTATTCCCGGAAAATGTAAGATATATTTGTCAGTAAATATCTTTAATATAAGAAATTTTAATCAAATTGTTAGAGCAATTTTTGATGAAATTAAAATTTACCAAACTTTTTCAGACACAGACACAAGGACCTTTTCCTAAAACTGTTTTTATAGGAGACAGGAGACCCTGAAACGTGTATTTCCGGTGAAATCTCGGTTTTGAAATTTTTGATGGAATACAGTCTGCGGAAACGTCACACAAGAAGACCGACGACGAGAAAAATCAAAACTATGAATCAACAAAAGCATATTATAAAGAAAATCTGACATGTTCCATTCACATGACTTTCTCTACATCTCTGTAACAGATTATTGTTCATAACTTTATTCTTCTATGTACTTCTAGATATTCCAGATAAACATCAGCAGAAACGGCTTTATTGCTTAGTTCCTTATAGGGGGATACATTAGGCTAAACCGACAGTAAAGTGCTTTAAAATGTGGTTGCTACGGTAAAGAATGCTATTCTTTGCATGGTCAGATGTTGACAAGTTCCCGTATGGGTCATTTTGGATCATCCGCCGTACAGTCTTGACCTGGCACCCACCAACTTTCACCTTTCTCCTGAACTGAAGACTTGGCTAGGAGAGCAGCACTTTCAAACCAACGAAGATCTTCAAAACAACAAACCAACGGATGATCGAAAATGTCCCATTGAAATTGTTTAAGGAGCCGATGGGTTGTGCCAGCAGTGTCTGGACGAGCGTTGTCATGGATCAACACAATTCCTGAAGTCAGCATTCCTCTGCATTTGTTTTGAACGGCTCTCCGCAAACATCGTAAAGTACGAAGATGTTTAAAACAACGTCAATACTCATTTGAAAACATTGGCGGCAACATTTTTTGAAGCGGGTATTGCAAAGCTTGTGCACAGGTACGATAAATGTCTCAATCTTTTCGGTGATTATGTTGAAAAGTAACCATAAGTGTACAAAACTTTTAGTAATAAAAAATAATTGTTTTCTATGAATTTATCTTTTATTTATAGCCTACAGGAGGTTGAAAAAGCGGCCTCGTACAAGGAAAGCAATGACAAAAGAGCAACAAAAATTGTTGCTGTATTTTTGGTTTCTCTGAAGGCACATTTTGTCTTTACGGATACAACCCCATGCTACTTTATTCATCACACAAGTATCCAGCCATATAGAAGCCATAGGGAATGCCTCGTTTCTCGTAAAAGCATTACGTCGTGTCTATTTGGTGGCATTGTCTTGCGTTCTGGGACTACACATTATGCTGCATGTAAATATATCTCAGGAAAGGGAAATAGCATCAAGTACATAAAAGAAACACAACTCCGGTCGTATAATGAGCTGGCGCAGTAACTCACCGTTAGGGCAACAGATAAAAGTATTAAAAATGCTTTTAGAAACTTTGTAAAAAGTTGTATCCACATGGGAGAAGTGCTTTTCATCCTTTCACATTAAACGTGGAAGAGTAGATGGTTTCCATGCTGCACTTGACTACAATAACCACATGCTGGTCCTCCAATCTTTAATCTTCTCATTTTGTTTCTCCCGCAATTCGCTGCATTGCGGGTAGTGGCGCTGCTTTCTCAATATATATCATTATCATAACCATAACAATATGGAACAACTTCAGTTGGCAACCACGCTAGGAGCGCCCTCTCATTTTTATTCCGTCTCGCATTTAGGTAATTTCGTTGAGCAAGATAACTTCCGCGTAGGATAAGTAACTCAACAATCAAAATATACGAGAGTGCACGAGTTTTTAACCCACTTTCTCTACACGTACCATCTACATAGTGTATAGCGAAGCTATTGCATTCCATCCAAAAATTTGATACATAGATTTCAATGGAAATACACGTTTTAGGGTCTCCTATATAGAAAACAAGCATTTTTAGAAAAAATGTCTGTATGTGTGTGTCCGGGTGTCCATAAACACGATAACTCAAACACGACAAGTCGCTAAAATACAACACTTGATATGTAAGTTTAGTATCTTCCAGAGATGCGACACAAAGATTTTGAAAAGAATATTTCAACCAAAACTACCCTTTACATGGAAAAAATTTCGACAATTTTGATTTTCTCTAAAACGATTCTAACACTTATGATTAAAATCCCGTACATTAAAACTATTTACATTCCAAATAAGATGTATTTGGTATCACTGAATTTTCAGGAAATATCCTCGGAAGACCTCTTTATTCTGGATGAATATTGCCGGATTTTGTTTAACTGATAAAGCGTATGAAATAGAAAAAACCTTATTTAACAAAAAAATGTATATCTCGTAAAAAAAACACAATTTATGTTCTTTAGGTTTTTGTTGTGTAGCTAACCGTTTCCGAGATATTCCTTTTTATTGGTTTCAATTGTGAAGTACTTCTACATTTCTCAGTCAGGAAGTGTACGTTTTCTTTAATGCTGCTCCTGGCTAAACAAAGAAGCGATTTGCAACGAAAATTGCATAACGACAGCTTTTAAAACATTTGACTATCGGTTTTAGCCTAGTGCTTTCCCTTGTTTTCTACCTACTTATAAGGAACTAAGTAATAAGAACATTCTGCTAATGATTATCTCGAATACCATGGTGCAGAAAGAAGAATAATCTTATGTAAGAAGTTTGTAAAACAGCTAGAGAAAGTCGTGTGAGTGTAACATATCATATGTTTGCTTTCTCTGCACATAATATGTAATTAGTGTGCACAGAAGGTATGTTAAGCCCCCAAAAATTCGATGCGTGTTTTTGCCAGAAATATATGTTTAATTTCCCTGAGTCCAAATATAAACATAGAAAAAAGATCAGTGAGTTTCTGTATGTCTGTGTGTGTCCATGACTCAAAAATAAAAAATCTATGAAACTTGGTATTTTGGTTTAGTATGTTTTAGGGAATCAAGGATACTTTCTCTACACGTACTGTGTACATTGTGTATACAGAAAGTATTGCATTCCACCCAAAAATTCTATAACGAGATTTCACAAGAAATGCATGCTTTGGGTCCCCCTGAAACCAAAAAAAGCATTTTCAGAAAAAGGTCCGTGTGTGTCTGTGTCTATGTGTGTATGTGTGTGTGTGTCTGGCAGCTTAACTAAAAAACTAAAAGGCCGTTAGAAACCAAACTTGGTATTTAGGTTTGGTATCTTCCAGGGATGCGAAACGAACATTTTAAGAAAAATCCCCCAACCCCAAACTACTCTTTACATTCAAAAATTTTGATTTTCTCAAAAATGTCTAACGACTTTGATTAAGATTGCGTATATTAAAGATATTTAACAGATAAATAAAATGTATATTTTGAATTTTATGGAAATAGCCTCTGAAGACTACTTATTCTGGATAAATTTTATGGAATTTTGCATAACTGCTAAACTGTAAGTGGTTGACAAAAACTTACTGAACAGAAAATCTAGAGTACATTAAAACACAGAATTTATATTATATACTTTTTTTCGTGTAGTTGATAGTTTTTAAGATATTTCTTGTTTTTAGTTTCAGCTTTGAAAAACTTATACCTTTTCTCATACAGAAATTTGTCAACTCCTGTCCATACAAACAAAGGAACATCAGTCACATAGCAACCAGCTTTTGACTTCACTTTAACCTATGGTACTTCCTTATTTCGCTTCTACTTACAAGGAAGCAATAAATAGGACTATTGCTGCTAAGGAAGGATAAGTTTTTTAGCAATAATTTGTTGCAGAAGAGAAAGCCATGTAAATGAAACACATAAGATTTTTTATTTCTATTTTTATTGTACGTACGAGCTAGATAGCCACTACACGTTTTGGAAGCAGAAATGTTCTGCTAGTAAAGGCAACTGGCCCACTCTGTTGAAACGCAACAATCAATGACAACGCCCTCACTTTCATGTGACTTTTCAATTTTCGATTCTGGGAAAGTGAAATTGAGTGGGCCGCGACTCGCGGGAATAATCTGCGGCCCATACAAGCGGGTGTTTGTGACGCGGTTGCCCTTTGGGGAGGCCAGTCGCATGCAGATGTTACAAAAGGTTCACTTTTTCGACAGTGAGGGCAGCAGAGCATTTGTATCGCCTCGATGATAGCCCGGTCCATCTACAACACTAACATTCCATATGTATGAGCTTTAACCCTTTATTTTTATTTCGATAACTTGCTGCCGACCATCCCCTTCATTGGCTTCCTTTCTCTTCTGTGTCGTGTATCTGTTTGTCCCACTGCGGCAAAACAACAGAGGGGAAAAGGCAAACCACTAACAAAGACGAAAAGAAACCCAAAAAGAGATGAAATAACCGAGCATTTAAAACCAACCTCTAACAAAAGCCATGTTCAATCCACTGTATTAAAATTTAAATGTTGTTTAAATGTTAACAATATCCCTAATCACCCTCAGTAGATTTTGTTTTATTAGCTTTTACTTTCTCTACACGTACTATGTAGATAGTGTACAGAGAAGGTATTGTATTCCATCCAAACATTCAATACCGGGATTTCACCGGAAATATATGTTTTAAAACAAAACATTTCAGGAAAAAGGTCCGTGTGTGTCCGTGTTTCCGAGAACACAATAACTGAAAAACGAAAAGTCCTTAAAATACCAAACCCCCCACCCCAAACTACACTTTACATGGACCATTTTTTTCGAAAATTTTGATTTTCTCAAAATTGGCTCAAACGATTTTGATTAAAATATCATATATTAAAAATATTTACCTGACAAATAAAATGTATATCTTGAAATTTCTGGGAATAGCCTGTAAAGACTACTTTATTCTGGATGAATTTTACGGATTTTTGCATAACTGCTAAACTGTAAGAGATGGACAAAAGCTTACCACACAGAAAATGTAGAACACATTAAAACACAAAGTTTATTTTATATACATTTTGTTCGAGGAGTTGGGCGTTTTTAAGATATTCCTTTTTTTTTTTTTTAATTTCTGCTTTGAAAAACTTATACTTTTCTCATATGGGAATTTATCAACTCCTGTCCATACAAACAAAGGAACTTCAGTCACATAGCAACAAGTCTTTGGCTATCACTTTCACCTATGGTACTCCCTTATTTTCTTTATACTTACAAGGAAGCAGTTTTGCATAGATGTAAAGAAAGTATTGTGAATGGAACAGTTCAGATTTTTTTTTATTTCGATAACTTGCTGCCTTCTTTCGCTTCTATATATCTGTTTCTCCCACTGCGGCAAAACAACAGAGGGAGAAAAAGGAAATCCAGTAACAAAGACGAAAAGAAAGCCAGAGAGAGAGAGACATAAAATAACTAAGCATTTAAAGCCTGCCTCTAAAAAAAACCCATGTTCAATACGGTGTATTAAAATTTAAATTTTGTTCAGGTTTTAAGAATAAACCTACTTACCCTCAGGTAGACTGTGTTTTATTGCTTTCTCTATTAGTATATAGCAGTGGCGCCAACCTACAACGTAGAAGGGGAGGGCACATTTGTTTGGTAGCTGAAAGCAAATACCTCTCTATTTATGACGTTGCTTTCTATCAGTGGCGGTGGATTCAACAACGTTAATGTTATATGGAATGCTTTCGTAATCGGCTTACCCTTACCGTATTTGTAGCACTGACACTCTCCTAGGACTTACAAGCCAATTCCTAGGGGCTAAAAGCCTGTCGAGTAAGCCTGTGGCACGAAACCACAGAACGAAGAACCTGTTACGACAGGTCAGCCCGTAACCAGGCATGAGCGTGATATGAAATGTAAGCGAAATTGATGATTGGAAAGGTGATAATGGATTGAGTGGCGGGTGGACCCAGAAAAAACCCACATGCGGGCGCTTGGGGTCGTACCCGGGCCACTTAGATGGGAGCAGAGCGGTCTAATGGAGCCGCTCTGGATGGTTCAAATACTAAAAGCCCTTCTTTAACTCTGTTATTTTTAATGACATAAACTTAAAATACAGACGAAATGATGCAGCCGTACCTAGTACAATACTTGCTCTTTATTTGATTCATTTTCGTGAACTGTTGCACCACCTCATCTGAAGTGGTCGGCCTTCTACGAGTTCCTTCAAGGGAGGAAAATGGTGAAAGTCGCTTGGAGCGAGATCCGGGCTGTAGAGAGGATGGTCGATAACATCCCAGTGGCGGTCTTTGGGCTGTATGAAATCATGCGTTGCCGTGAAGGAAGGTAACACCCTCAGCCGATTGCTTCGCACAACCGTGTCACGCTCTTGCAGTATCATTCAGCGCTCACTGTGTGCCCGCTTTCTAAAAAATCCACAAATATGACACCAGCGCTATTCCAAAACACTGTGTCCAACACCTTTAAATTATTTTTACGTTCTCTATACTCACATAGTGTATAGAGAAGGCATTGCACTCCACCAAAAAATTCGACACCGATATTTCACCGGAAATATATGTTTTAGGGTCCCCTGTATCCAAAAAAAATAGTATTTTCAGAAAAAGGTCCGTGTGTGTCCGTGTGTCAGTGTGTCCGTGTGTCTGTGAATACGATAACTCAAAAAATGAAAAGTCAGTAAAACACCAAAATTGGTATTTAAGTTTAGCATCTTCCAGGAATGCGACACCAAGACTTTGAGAAAAATCCCCCCACCCCAAACTACCCTTTACATAGAACCTTTTTCGAACTTTTTGATTTTCTAAAAAATGTCTCTAACGATTTTGTTTAAACTATCGTATACTAATGATATTTACCTGACAAATAAAATGTATATTTTGAATATTCTGGAAATAGTCTCTGAAGACTACTTTATTCTGGGTCAATTTTACGGAATTTTGCATAACTGTTTTACTGTAAGAGATGGACAACGGCTTACCACACAACAAATGTAGAGCACTTTAAAACACACAATTTATGTTATATAGCTTTTTTTCGTGGAGTTGATTGTTTTTTAGATATTCATTATTTTTGGTTTCAGCTATAAAAAACATTCTTTTCTCTTACAGGAATTTGTGAACTCGTGTCCTTACAAACAAAGTAACTTTAGTCACATAGCAATCAGCTTTTGACTATCACTTTAGCCTATGGTACTCCCTTATTTCGCTTCTACTTACAAGGAAGCAAATAATGAGACTATTTGCCCGCATGGGTAGCGTAGTGGTAGCATGTCTGCCTCACGTTCGAAAGGTCGTGAGTTCGAATCTCGCTTAGGGTGAGTTACCCGGGTAAGGTTTTTTTCGGGGTTTTCCCTTATCCTGAGAAGACGAATGTCGAGTAACTTTAAGCTCCATGGACCCCGAGATCATTTGAGCATCATATCATCAATTTCTTTCATCGTCCGATATGACCAAACCAGGTTAAAGGACGTTAACTACAAAAAAAAAAAATAAAAAATAAAAAAAAAAAAAAGACTATTTCTGCTAATTTTTTCTCGATTAGCATGAGGTAAATAGAAGCGCGAGCTTTATAAAAATAAGTTATTATAGAGATGTAGAGAAGGTCATATGAATGGAACACATCAAATCAGGGAAGTGAGGCGTTTCCACTCAAATGACGCCCGCTTACTGATGGGACTACTTGCTTGTTCAGCCGTGGCAATGCGGTCAGAAAAACAGTTATTTTCGTTACAAACTTCCGCTTCTCCTTGTGTTAGTAGACAGATTTCGTGAAACAAAATACCAAACTTGGTATTTAAGCTATCTTTCAAGGATATAGCATGAAGATTTTGAGGAAAATATCCCCACCTAAAACTACACTTTTTATGGAAATAAATTCGAAAGTTTTAATTTTCTCTCAAACAATTTTGATTAAAATACCGTGTGTTAAAGTTATAGGCATAGCTGATAAATAAAATGTAAATTCTAGGAGCAGCCTCATAAGACGTCCTTATTCTGGATGAATTTAGCGTAGTTAGTAAATCTTAAGAAATAAACAAACACTTCGTACACAAAAAATATAATTATATTTATGTCTTATTATTGTTTTGTGAAATTGAGCTTTTCCCAAATATTTTTGTTCTGCTAATGGTTGTCTTGAAGTAGACGAATAAATGTTTTAACAATAATTAAAATTACATTATTTATCCTATCACGATAATCCTTTTAAATAGGGTATTCTACTAGTTGTTCTACTCAAAACTTGTTTTCTTTTTAGGAAAGTTTTTATTCATTGGAATGAATAATGATTTTTAATTTTTTTTACAATTTGGTAGCTTTAAGTAATGTATAATAATATAATAATAACTTAATATTATATATTTATTTTATCTATATTAAGATCTCATCAAGTAAGATTTATTTGATATTCTTTGTAAAAATTAACATTTTTATTTATACAAAGTATAATTTGTTACACAGATGTAGGGAAAGCTATATTAATGGAATAGAATGTTGTTTATTAATGTATATTTAGTGGCTCAAAATTGAGGAGGAAGAAGAAGCATTTTGCTCATAACAAAGCTTTTTATTGACCTCATTGAGTGAAGTACCCTTTAAACGAATTTACAACAATACTATTCCATCAGAAATGGCTGCAGATAGGAACTTTTCGCTGTAATAGCTTCCCTGAGGTACACAGAAACAAAACACGCTTTCAAATGCTGGGTTGAAACTTTGACCCAGTTGCTTTATGGATTCCTGTCAATTTTGTGGCTAATGAACAAAAGACAGGCGAGCTTTGGTGCTTCACAGGAAGCCGATTGCTATCTGACACATTTTAAAACAATCACATTATATGCATCTGGGCTCTAGTGGTGTCAGCTGCACACACAATACTGGTCAAGGCAGATTGGCTTTCAGTCGCTTCTGTATCACTTTACCCCCCCCCATGGGCTTGGCAGCAAAGCAAGTATATACACCAACATCCACTTTAACCGCTTAACGGGAAGAGGCGCTGAAAAAGAGACCCAAATTTGTAGGTTTCATTCGTTACTAGGTGAAACAAATGACATTTAAACGTACTCTCTCAGACTGGCTCAATATATCATGGTTAAAAAATCTGATCTTTTCCATTTACGTGAGTTTCTCAACATCTGTGTAAATAACTATTGTTAAAACACTTATCCTTCTATTTACTTCATGCTAATCTACAAAACATTATCAAAAATAGCCTTATTATTTGCTTCTTTGTAAGTATAAGGGCATACCATAGGTTAAAGTGCTAGTCAAAAGCTGGTTACTATGTGACTGAGGTTCCAACATAAAAATGTATATAACATAAATTATGTTTTTTAATGTGCTGTACATTTTTTGTGCCAAATTTCATAAAATTCATTCAGAATAAAGTAGTCTTTAGAGGATATTGCCAAAAAATTCAATATATACTATTTGTTTGTCAGATAAATATGTTTAATACATGATATTTTAATGAATATCATTAAAACCATTTTTGAAAAAAATTAACAATTTTGAAAAAAGTTCCATGTAAAGGTTAGTTTGGATTGAGGGATTTTTCTCAAAATCTTCGTTTCGTATCCCAGGAAGATACTAAACTTAAATACCAAGTTTGGTATTTTACCGACTTTTTGTGTCTGAGTTATCGTGTTCACGAACACACACACACACACACACACACACACACACACACACACATGGACCTTTTTGTGAAAATGGCTTTTTTTTTTTTTTTTTTGATACAGGGGACTATATAACATATATTTCCGGTGAAATCTCGGTATCGAAGTTTTTAGTGGAGTGCAATACCTTCTGTATACACTATGAAGGCTGCCTCCGTGGTCAAATGGTCAGCGAGCTGACTTCTCTCCAGGAGGTCCCGGGCTCAATCCCAGGCTGGGGCGGGGAATTTTTCTTTAGCCAGAAGTATTCCCTTTCCCCCACAAAGTCTGGAGGTATGTATGTGAGAGTGAATGTGTGTGTTTGAGGAAAATAAAACAATTTAAAAGAACCTAAAGACAACGAGTTGTTTCAAGTGCAAAGCCCCCGATATGACCTTAGATGTTAAAGGGGGCTATATAAATGAAACAATAAAGACAAGTGATCACATAACAGGAACAATTAGACAAGATTTAACGTGTAAATCTGTATAGAAATATCATGTGTTCCATTAACATGACTTTCTCTACAGCAAATGATTATTTAAAATCCTATTCTTCTATTTACTTTTTGCTAATCGACAAAAAATTAGCAGAAATTAGCTTCCTTGTGAGTAGAAGCGAAATAAGGGAGTACTATAGGTTAAAGTGATAGTCAAAAGCTGAGATGAAATGAAAGATGATCTCCCATATGAGAAAAGCTTAAGTAGCTTAACACTGAAACTAATAAAAAGAAATATATAAGAAACAGTTAACCCTGCAACAAATATCTATGAATATGACATAGATTCTGTGTTTCAATGACAACTACGTTGCTATAAACTAAGTTTTTATCTACCTATTACGGTTTACCTGTTATTCAAAAGCCATCCAATGTGAAGAGGTATGTGGACACTATGCCCAGCATGTTTAGTATGTATATTTCATTTTTCTTATGCCTAAAAGTCCTTAACATACCACATCTTAATCAAAATCGTTAGAGCCATTTTTACGAAGAAAAAGTTTCAAAATATTTCCATATAAAAGGAAGTATGCGTGGGAAGTTTTCTTAAAATCTTCGTGTTGTATCCTTAGCAAATATTTAACTTACATAGCAAATTTGGTATCATTTTGTTTTTTAATTTTTCTTTTTATGGTGTTAAAGAGACACATACACACGGAATTTTTCGTGATATTTCTGGGCTTTGGGACCTCAAAACATATCCGGTGAAATCTCTACATCCTATTTTTGGGTGGGATAAAATAAATACTTTCTCTACTTATTATATGTATAATATGTGCAGAGAAGGTAACATTTTGAGGTTTTTCTTTCTTTTGATTTGATTTATAGGTACATCATGTTAAACGTAAAAATAGGTCCTCTCATAATGAAGAAGGCATGACACAGATTTACTATTTTACCAGTATCTAGGTGCAGAACCTTACCTAGGCCATGCACACCAGCAGCGAATGGAGGAAACGTGAAAGATAAATAAGGAAAGGCCTGACGTTGGCTTAAAAACAATGAAACGGAAGGAAGGGTGATTGTTTATTAGAGACAGCCCGGCATGGAAGCCACATATTGTTGGGGCAGAGGAAGCCGTGTCAAACAGATAAAACTACTGGCTTTTCCCTCGCACCAATGAGGCAGGGGGATATCAATCAGCACCGGCTCTTAACCGGTATCGATGAATAATGAATGAAGCTGCACCCTCGCTCGCGCTTTATCGTGAATATCAAATGCTGCTATGTGTATGTGTTTTGAAACGCTCCTGCCCCATCAGGCAGAATGAGGGGATGCACCAAGATCAGCTAGATTGGAGGAGACGACAAGGTGCACTAAATGGGGTGAGATACGTGTTCTAAAGCGGCTCATAATCACCCCCAAGTATTCCGCTTAATCTTTTGCTGCTCTAAAATGCCACGCATGATTCATCGCTTTCAGAAGCCGCTATTGACGTACAGAGCCTTCATTCATTCATCACACTTTATCCTCTTGCTAAGCTGCAGCAATGTGGGTAGCAGAATTCACACAAATATGATGTTCTATATTCACATGAATATCTCTACCATCTTTTGTTTATTACTTTGTCTGCAATTTACAGTTGAGAAGAAAAACAAACGTGGCGATACCTTTGGTCTTCTATAGTGTTTTTCTTTATTTAATGTTGGCAGAATCTCTTTGTCAGTTAAATGCAAGAAAACGTAAATAATTAATAAGCAAAATAATGTATAGATAGAAGATATAACTGAAACAGTTTATGGGTCATAAAATTGTAATATTTTGCAAGATTTTTTTAGATCATAGCCAAGAAGTTCGGGTGAAAAGTATAAAAGAATGTCCTTGAGATGAAAAGACAAAACAAGTCTTAAAGTGAGTGGTGAAATTGTGAAAATTATTGAAAAATAGCAGCCAGAGTGAAAAATAACTTAATTTTTATTAGCTCATGAAAAGAGACGCAACTGGGAGCGGGAAAACAAGCCAGTTAAGCACAGTTTTAATGCCTAGGCACAACAAGAGTGTTCGCTATATATAACGTATTGAATTTTTGGGTGCATTACAAAAGGTACCTTATCTATACATTATGTACATAGCATGTGTAGAGAAAGTAAAATATGAAGGACAGAGGTACTGTGGAGAACTACTGGCTGTAGTTAAATGTGCCTGTGGTAAAGAATGGGGAGAGTCCAAGTAAAGTAACTGGTGTGATCACACGCTTGGATGTTGATGGGGTTACATTTAGCTGCAGTTGTATTAAAGACACTAGAGTTTTATTGCAAAAGTCTTAATTTTACACTGTAAAACAGCTATAATTAACGTAATATTATTGCTGAAGTTAGTGTAATACGAAATTAGAAACAAATGCCACTAAAGTACTAAAAGCTTTGGTTAATCATTTTTCTTACATATATGCAACACTAGACACAAACGTAGGACTTATTTATATTTCATGTTTCCTGCATTCGCTATTTTTGCTTTCGTTTTGCTATACAAAGATACTGGCAAACTGTTAAATACCACATTCTGAATCGTGCTTCCTGACAATATGTGAGCTAGTATGTTTACGAGGACGCTAATGCTGATGATGGTTAGTGTTTATGGGCGCTCAACTACAAGGTCATCAGCGCCCTTATTAAACAAATCATGGCAAAAGGCAGAGATAAAGCTCAATAAGAAATATTATTAATAAGAACGAAAGATTAGTCTAAAAATTAATGTAAAAAGTAATCATAGAAAAAGCCATAGATTGGTGATTTGAGAGAAAAAAATTCCAAAACGAGGATAAAAACAACTAAATCTGAAATTTGAAGGGTATCTTCGATAAAAATTCAAAAATCTCAGCTACCGCTCGACTGTCGTCCGCCAGGACTTCTGCAAGACTGACCGGCAGTTGCAGTGATTCCCGAATATGTGCTAGATTAACACAATCTAGCAATACATGACGGACAGACAAATCTTCTCCACAAAGCGGACACAATGGAGCAGATTCACTCTTAAAAAGGAAACTATGTGTAAAATTGCAGTGGCCAATACGCAAACGAGCCAAAATTACTTCCTCCCGTCGAGAACGACGAGAGGAAGTTACCCAGTTTGTTAGAAGGTCTTTCACTACTCTAAACTTGTTTCCGCGGAGAGCTGACCACTCATCGTGCCAGCACGAAAGTATCGCCCTGCGCACAAGCTTAAAGTCTTCCGATGTTATACAAGACATTTTTTTTACTGGGCTCGGTGGTTGCCGTCTTTGCTGCAAAATCTGCCAGTTCATTACCCGGCAAGCCAATGTGACTAGGAATCCATGCACATTCCAAATTAACCCCGGAAGTATATAAAACGTGGAGGGCTCTGAAGTGCACTCACCAAGGCTCTGCAGTGCACTCAGGGAATCACTCAATATAAGGCAGTCACTTAAATTTCGACAGCCAACGTGCAGAATGGCTCGATATATTGCGTATAGCTCCGCACTATAAATAGATGTGCCACTATGAAAACCGAATGTATATTGTTCGGTATCATAAACAAAGGCGCACCCAACACCAACGGTACACTTACTTCCGTCAGTATATATACAAGTTCGGTCATTGTAGTTTGAAAAGAATTCTAAAAAGCATCTACGGGTACTAGAAAAAGGCATTGTAGACTTTCGATATGCCGTCATCCCGAGGTTTACGTGAGATGTTGTATGCACCCTTTCCCCCTTGGGAAACATTCTAGGCATTACGATATCGTGCTTATGAAGGAACATTCGGAAGCGAACACCTGGGGGCCGTGGACTAATTGAGATATTTCTATAACGTTCGTCCAGCTCGGAGTGAACGTTGGATGCGAAGGAGTGAACGTTAAAAAAAGGAGTGAACGTTGGATGCGAAGGCATGCACTTTAGCCCACAGCCATAATTTGTTAACAGAATCTCTCGTCTACACTGCAGCGGGGGTTCCGCTGATTCAGCATAAAGGCTGGCTACTGGACTGGTTGGAAAAGCTCCAACAGCCAGACGTATACCCTGATTATGGACAGTGTCTAATCTTCTAAGCAAAGACGGTCTTGCCGAAGAATAAACTATGCATCCGTAATCTAACTTGGCTCGGATCAGTGAGCGATAAAGTCGCAACAAGACTGTCCGATCCGCTCCCCAAGATTTGCCACTTAGTATCCGTAGAATGTCCAGAGAACGCTTACAGCGCGCTTTCAGCTGTGCTATATGTGGTGACCAACACAGTTTTCTATCGAATATCAACCCAAGGAATCTCGTCTCATCCGCGAATGGTAGTAAAACTGTGCCAAACCGCAGCGAAGGTGGTAATCGCCTCCTGCGGCGCCAGAAGTTCACGCAGAGTGATTTCTCAGCAGAGAAGCGAGAGCCATTTTTAGAGCTCCAATCTGAGAGGTTGTCTAAACACCGCTGCAGACGGTGTTCCAAAAAAGGTGTGCGCTGAGAAGTACAACAGATGGCAGAGTCGTCCACGAATAAGCATGACGATACTCCTGGGAGAATACATTTCGAGATAGAATTAATTGCTATAGCAAACAGCGTGACGCTTAGTACCGATCCCTGTGGCATTCCGTTCTCTTGAACAAAAATATTTGATAAAACCGAGCTGACCCTTACTCGGAAAACGCGGTCCCTCATAAACTCCTGAATGAATAACGGAAGGCGTCCACGTATGTTCCAGTTGTATAGGGAACGTATTATTCCTGCCCGCCAACACGTATCATAAGCCTTTTCGAGGTCAAAGAACACCCCAACGGTTTGACAGTTCTTCATGAATCCATTCATTATCTGCGTCGAAATCGAGACAAGATGGTCAGCTACTGAACGACGTCGTCGCAAACCGCACTGGGTGTTGGTCAGTAGGTTATGAGTTTCCAGCCACCATGTCAACCGTCCATTGATCATGCGTTCCATCACCTTGCAAACGCAACTGGTGAGGGAAATTGGACGGCAGCTGGAAGAAAACGGTCCTTTCCAGCTTTTAAAATAGGTACGATGGTGGCCTCTCGCCACTTTTCTGGAAAAGTGGCGTCAGCCCAAACACGATTATAGACCTCGAGTAGGAAGGCCTTACCTTCAGGAGAGAGATGTTGCAACATTTGGACGTGTATTCCATCAGGACCTGGTGCAGAGTTTCCCGAAGATGATAGTGTATGGTCTAGCTCCCTCATAGTGAAGAGTCGATTGTAATCTTCAAGATTATTAGAACGAAAGTTGAAACCTTGCGATTCCACCTGAGCCTTAACGGGAAGAAAATCAGGCGAGTAATTCTCTGAGCTAGATACCTGAGCGAAAGCACTTCCAAAAGTGTTGGCCACGTCAAGCTTATTAACAACAACTCCTACAGCTGTTTTAAGACCGGCGATTGGCGTATGAGTCGGTTTTCCGTCCACGCGCCGTAACTTATCCCATACGATAGAGGAAGGTATATGTCGATTGAATGATGCTACAAACTTGCTCCGTGATGTCTTTTTGCTATCCTTAACTACCTGCCTAAATTTGGCACGCATCTTTTTATACTCAATCAGGTTATCCAGTGTTGGGCGACGTTGAAAAATCCTGAGAGCACGCCTGCGAGCACGAATGGCATTCCGGCATTCATCAGTCCATCAAGGTACCGGAAATCGACGACTGGTTTGGGTCGTCGAACGTGGAATAGGCTGCTCTGCAGCATCAAGAATATATTTTGTGAGGTGCTCCACTAAACCATTCACAGAGTCGTGCTCGTTGTAATAAAAGACAGCCAGCGGGGAGTAAAGGTTCCAGTTGGCTTGATCTATGCGCCATCTAGGTAAACGTGTGGAACATGTATCTTGTGGCAAGAGACTGATAAGACATGGAAAGTGGTCACTAGAATGTAGATCAGAGATGATATTCCACTGTAAGGAAGGTGCTAATGGTGGTGAACAAACTGCCAAATCCAAGTGTGAGAAACTGTTGAAAGCATGAGAAAGAAATGTAGGTTTTCCGGTGTTCAGGAGAATTAGTTTAGAAGTATTCAAGAAATCAGCAATTAACTTACCTCTCGTACAAGCCCGAGGTGAGCTCCAAAGTGGATGGTGGGCATTTACATCACCTACCAAAAGAAAAGGTGTTGGTAGTTGAGAAACTAGATCACCTAAATCAATGAGCGAGAGGTCGTCACTCGGAGGAAGGTATATATTGCAAATGGTGAGTCTGGTATGTGACAGTTTAATCCTTACAGCTACTGACTGGATGTCGGACTGTAATGATACAGATTGCGCGAATATATCATCTCTGATGAGTATCATAGTGCCTCCGTGCGCAGGTACACCCTCTTCCGATGATAGATCACACCTTACAGGGGTGTACCGTTTGATTTTGAAGCTATCTTGTAGACGGAGCTTAGTCTCTTGCAAACATACGACCAAAGGATCGTTCTGGTTAAGCAGCAGTTCAAGCTCAGGTCGATGCGTTCTTATTCCACCTAAGTTCCATTGTAGAATAGCCATGTTCTTTATAATGGGATAAGTTGTACATTGTGGTTGTTTCTATTTTGAAGGCTGCGGAGGTCGGTTGAGTTTATTCTTTTTAGGTGTCGGGAAGACACCTTCTACGGGAGGATGGTCCTACCTCTTTGTCACTGTCCTTCTGGCATTGAGGGCAGTATCACCTTCCTCCATCTCCTCCACTTTGGAGGACCCCTTTCCAATTGAAAATTTCGGTTCGAGTAACTTGAACCGATTGGAAATATAGACTGGCGAAGATGATAGTCGCCGACCTGAGTCCTTCCCAGTCGAATCCTCAGAAGAGGACCTCCGTGGACTCTTGTTCCTCTTTGTTGCTTTGGGAATAGGCTTTACACTTAGTTTGAGGAAGTCAGTTCTTAAACTTTCTTTCTGGTTCTTTATATACTATACTATTAGCTTGCCAGACTTGTTGGTCGAGGTCGATTGCTTTGGCGGCGATTTAATTTTAGCGCTTTTTATAGTTTCAGATGTTACTACTGACTTAGATGTTGAAGTCGAAGGCCTAGGAAGTGAGCTGGCTGTGAGAATCTTTTCTGCAATCGTGACCCCGTTTATATCGCAGGTTTGAGTTGCGATTTCCCGACTTTGTACCGATTTAGCTACAACTGAGCTATAGGTACCATACATCGGGACAGAGGGTTGGCGGATTCGCAAGAGTTTCCGGGCTTCCAAGAAGGACACCTTCTCTTTAACCCGTATCTCCAGGACCGTCTTTTCCTCTGCAAAACGGGGACAACTGCGGGAACTTGGTGGATGTTCACCATCCAGTAAAGGTCGATGTACATTTTGTGTACATCGACCTTTACTAGATAGCTAGCTAACATTTTGGCCTTTAGTATTTTTGCTGCCTGGGATGCTGATTCTGCTTCTACCAGGAGCGTGCCATTTCGAGCTCTTATACAAGATTTTACAGGACCAGCAATGTTATCAAGACCCTTTTGAATAATAAAAGGGCTTACGCTAGAGAACTTTCTTCCTTCCTCTGTTCTATTGACAATCAAGTAGAGAGGACCGCAACACTCGACTACTTCTTTTCCGAACTCAGCACCATATTTAATGGTTTTTTTGATTTTGCCATGAAAGTAAATTTTTATTTTCATCCCCCGGTGCTCCCCACCCACCACGGAGTCCAACAAGGGGTCACCCCACTGGGATGACAGGGCTACACAGGGGATATAGCACGCTCGCCGTCCCACTCACCCTGGAGTTTGGTATAATTCCTAGTCCTGGCCGATTGACTAGGGGTGGGCTAGTGCCTAGCCTCCCGTTTAGGAGAAGCAGAAACCAAAGTGGTATATTAAGTTGGTACCCTCCCTGGTCACTGAAAAGACAGACAACCCTCAATCAACCAGGATATTCCTTTCCACCAACACGGGTTTCCACGCACGGCCAACACGTGGGTGGGCGTTTTGATAGATTGAATCCCTCACCACTTGGAGGTTGCCAACACGAGGGAGTTCAGGTTGGCTCGGGACCCCGGGTGCGCCATACCCGTACCTACCGTAGTAGGCCCCTGGGGGGTTCAAGGACGCTGTTATTAGTAATATATAATATCCAGGCTTGTAGGCCGTGGACGAATAATAACATTATTAAAATCTGATCCTTCGTCCTCAGCTGTGGATGACATCCTCAGAAAGAGAGTTGGGCATAATGTCTGAGACAAAGCTTAGGACGAAAAATGACATTTTTATAATTTTATTCTCTGACCACGGTCTAGAAGCTTTTTATGTTTTAAAATTTTACCTATTATCCAGATATCAAAAGAAGTTAAAACTCCAAAGATTCTCCTCTCTACTCGTTCCTTGCATTTATTAGATACAGAAAGTATTGTATTCCAAACAAAAATTCTATGTTTTCAGGTATCCCGAGAGAAAATATTACATCGTAACTCAAAAACAAGTACACCGTTTGCTGTTTAAATTTAGTTTTTTCTAAGAATTCAACGTAATGATATTTAAGGAAGCCCCACTACTCCAAACTACCCTCTACACGGATTTTTTTTTCACAAATATGACTAACGTTTTTTATTAAAGCACTAAATACTAAAGATAATTCGGTATATAACAAATGTAATGAATATCTCTAATTTTCTGGGTATTGCCTCTGAAGATCTGTAAACTCTGAATGAATTTTGAATAACTGGAAAATCGTAAGAGATAGTAAAAAACGTACTGTACAAAAATGTGATATAGATTCTTTTTCTAGAGTTAACCGTACCCGAGTTATTCCTTATTATTGGTTTCAGTGTTACGTTACTTAAGCTCCTCTCATATGGGAGATTATATTTCATTTAATCTCTCTTTTTTTTTTTATTCCTAGCCGTGCAAAGCGAAAACAATTTAATTAAAATAAGAACTGAAGCTTTCCTGGCGACGTGTTAATTCAAAATCTTCTCTTTCTTTTCGCGTAGGTCTTGATTTTTCCTAATTGCCTGGCTAGAAGCCCGAGAAGATTTTGAATTAACAGTTTAATTGTTTGACGTGGCCTACTGCTTTTCTAAGATTTAAGTATGTATTCACCAAGATTTGTTTAAAGGGAATACCACTTTGTAGAGAAATTGATATGAATGGAACACGTTAGGCTCCTATGACACTATTATGACAGACATTGAGTTTTTAGTAAGCAAATCATCAAAGTAGAAATTTAATGAGGGATGATGGTAAGGCCAGTAGTTTTATCTGTTTGACACGGCTTCCTATGCCCCAACAATATGTGGGTTCCATGCCGGGCTGTCTCTAATAAACAATCACCCTTCCTGCCGTTTCATTGTTGTTAAGCCAACGTCAGACCTTTCCTTATTTATCTTTCAGTTTCCTCCATTCGCTGCTGGTGTTTAGGTATGGGTTTTTTTTTTATTTCTACAATACATACATACACGAAAAATCTGATGTGTTATACTCACATGTCATTCTCTAGCTACTCTACAAACAAGCTTCTTTCAGCACCATGCTAATCGAGATAAATATTAGCTCAATTTTATTACTTAGTTCCTTATAAGTAGGCTGAAATTAAGGGAAAACATTAGGCTCAAGTGATAGACAAATGTTTTAAAAGCTGTCGTTATGCGATTTTCTTTGCAAATCCCTATTTTGCTTGGCCAGGAGTAGAACAAAAGAACAATGGAGAAAGTCTGAGAAAAGTGCAATTGCTTCACAACTGAAACTAGTAACAAGGAATAACTCGAAAACGGTAAGCCACGACAAAAATGTGTATTTTAAAGTAAACCGGTGTTTAGAAGCTATTCCCCGAATATTCGAGATATACATTTTATTTCGGATAGAAATAGATGCAGTATACGGGATTTTAATCAAAATTGTTAGTCATTTTTAAGAAAATCCAAATTTTCGAAATTGTTTCCATATAAAAGGTAGTTAGTGGTAGGGGGATATTTTTGAAAATCTCCGTGTCGCATCCTTGGAAGACACTAAACGTAAATACCAAGTTTGGTATTTAACGGTCTTTTTGTTTTGGGGCTATGCTTATCCACAGACACAGAGACAGACATACACACACGGACCTTTTTTTCAAAATGCATTTTTCGGACTCAGGGGACCCCAAAATGTATATTTTCGGTGAAATATCGACATCGATGTTAAATAGCACATTCTGACTCAAAATAAGAACCCTGTTTTAACGGTTAATATCACGCATCTTGTTGCAACACATCATTTATATCATACGTTTTTCTATTAGGGATGATTGTTTTCAAGAAATTCCTTGATATTGGTTTTAATTTTAAACTACGTAACTTTTCTCAAACCAGAAGCCTCCTTTCATTTCATCTCTGTTGCTCTACAGCTGGGTATGCAAAGCGAACCGAACCTCCATTACTTCACATAGGGCCTAGCTTTTAAAAACACTGATTAACGCATAAGCCCTTTATTTACTTCTACTTACAAGAAAACAAGTATAAAGACCATTTCTGCTAATGTTTATCTCGACTAGCATGCAGTAGGTAGCAGAATAGTCTTTCGTAACAATAGTTTGTATATAGAACAGCTAGAGAAAGTTATGTGAACGGAACACATCAAATTTTTATAAAAAGATCCGTGTCTGCCTGTGGCTAACATAATTATTACAGAGATGTGGAGAAAGTTACGTGAGTGGTACGCATCAGATATTTACTTTCTCTACACGTACTATGTATATAGAGTATAGAAAAGGTATTGTAATGCACCAAAAAAATTCGATACCCACATTTCACCGGAAATACATGTTTTGAGTCCCCCTGAATCGAAAAAAGCATTTTCAGAAAAAGGTCTATGCTTGTGTGCGTGTATGTCTGTGTGTTCGTGTACGTGTGTGTGTGTATCTGTGTGTCTGTGGACAGCATAGCTCAAAAACTAAGGACCATAAAATACCAAACTTGGTATTTAAGTTTGTTATCTTGTAAGGATGCAACACGATTATTTTCAAGAAACTCCCTCCACCCCCTACTTCTCTTTACATGGATTTTTATCGAACATTTTGATTTTCTCAAAAATGGATCTAACGATTTTGATTAGAATATCGTATATTAAAGATTTTTACCTGGAAAATAATATTGAATTGATTTTTCTGGGAATAGCCCCTGAAGACTTCTTTCTCTACTTTATTGTGGATGAATTTTACAGAACTTTATAAAATTGCTAAACCGTAAGAGATAGACAAAAATGTACCACACAATAAATGTAGAGCAC
This sequence comes from Hymenopus coronatus, assembly GCA_030762935.1. Taxonomy (NCBI): domain Eukaryota; kingdom Metazoa; phylum Arthropoda; class Insecta; order Mantodea; family Hymenopodidae; genus Hymenopus; species Hymenopus coronatus. Next base: position 79,297,950 of record CM060885.1, read on the forward strand.
ATTAAAACACACAATTTATGTTATATGCATTTTTTCGTGGAAATGTTCGTTTTTAAGATATTCGTTGTTTTCGGTTTACGCTTTAAAAAACGTATACCTTCTCATACAGGTATTTGTCAACTTCTGTCTGTTAATTTTTCTCGATTAGCATGAAGTAAATAGAAGCATAAGCTTTTTAACAATAATTTGTTGCAGAGATGTAGAGAAAGTCATGTGAATGGAACACGTGATATTTATTTTTAAAGGAAAGTAAGATATATCCTTGTCTAATCTAGATTTTTGCGAGCGTCCGAAAGTTTTTAGTCACTATGTCCGCAACACAGAAGTGGGGGTCAGAAGAGAGAGGAATTAATTTCGTGCTCTGCGGAACATGCCGCAGCAGCACCCCCCCCCCTTTGTTGTAATTAAGTACCGCAATTCGGCAAACCTAATTAGCCATGTCTTGATACAAACACCCTGGACCAGCTTACTCTAGCATTTCCTGCTTAGACTACAAGCCTATTTCTTTTGCCATCTCTGCCTCGTTACAGACAACTCCGTGTCGTGAATTTAATGTCCTGCATGCTTAAGCTTCGTTAAGCCTATTTTATTTCACTGCTAATAAGCTACTTTAACAGGAGTCATGGGTGTTTATTTCTATTTTTACTTTCTCTACATGTACTATGTACGGAGTGTATAAGGAAGGTATTGTAATGCACCCAAAAATTGGATACCGAGATTTCACTGGAAATAAAAATTTGGGTTCCTCCGAATCCTAACAAATGTTTCTAGAAAACACTCCGTGTGTACATGTGTGTGTCTATAGACAGCTTTTAGGTTTGGTATCTTTCAAGGATGCGATACGAAGACTTTCAAGAAAAATCCCCTACGCCTAACTACCCCTTATATGGAAAAATTTTCTAAAATTTTTAATTTCTAAAAAATGGCTCTAACCATTTTGATTAAAATCTCGTATATAAAATATATATACATCCCAAATAAATGTATATATTGCATTTTTTTTTTTTTTTTTTTTTTTTTTTTTTTTTTTTTTTGGAATAGCCTCTGAAGACTACTTTAGTCTGGATACATTTTGCTGAAGTTTGCATAACAAGCAAACTTACAAAGTAAGAACTGTAGATGTTAAAATACATAATTTATGTCATATTCATTTTTTTCGTATAGTTGCCCGTTTTCGAGATAATCCTTGTTATTAGTTTCAGTTTTAAAATACCTACGCATTTCTCTCGTGGGAACTTTTTAACTTCTGTCCACCCAAAGAAATAGATTTCAATTCTATAGCAACAACATTTTAAAACATTTGACGGTGGTTTAGCCTAGCGTATTCCCTTATTTACCTCCTACTTAAAGGAACTAAGTAATAAGACCATTTCTGCTACTGTTTATCTGGATTAACATAAAGAAGATAGAAGAATAAACTTATTAACAATCATTTCTTACAAAGATGTAGAGAAAGTCATATGAATGGACACATCAGATTTTTGTAGAAAGGTTCATGTGTGTGTGTGTGTGTGTGTGTGTGTGTGAACAGCAAAGCTCAAAAACGAAAAGATCTTCAAGTACCAAACTTGGTATTTAGGTTTAGTATCTTATAAGGATGAGACACGAAGGTTTTCAAGAAAATCCCCCAACCACAAACTATCCTTTACAGGGAAAAAATTCGAGAATTGTTTGATTTTTCTAAAATGACTGTAAAGTTTTTGATTAAAATTCTGTATATTAAAGATAGCTACATCTCAAATATAATTTATATATCTTGTATTTTAAGGGAATGGCCTCTAAAGACCTCTTTATTCTGGATGGATTTGGCCGAATTTTGCTTATCTGTTAAGCTGCAAGAGATAGACAAAACATTACTTCACAAAAAATCGGATGTGTTCTATTCACATGACATTCTCTACAACTCTGCAATAAATTAAAAAGCTTATCCTTCTATTTACTTCCTGCTAATCGCGAAAAAAATAGCAAAAGTAGTCTTATTACTTGCTTCCTTCTAAGTAGAAGCGAAATAATGGAGTACTATAAGTTAAAGTGATAGTCAAAAGCTGGTTGCTATGTGACTGAAGTTCCTTTGTTTGTATGGACACGAGTTCACAAAGTACTGTAAAAGAAAAGTATGTTTTTATAGCTGAAACCAAAAACAAGGAATATCTTAAAAACAATCAACCCCACTAAAAAAATGTATATAGCATCAATTGTGTGTTTTAATATGCTCTACATTTTTGTGTGGTAAATTTTTATTCATTCCTTACGGTTTAGCTGTTATGCAAAATTTCGTAAAATTGACCCAGAATAAAGTAGTCTTCAGAGGCTATTCCCATAAAATTCAAAATAAACATTTTATTTGTCAGGTGAATATTTTAATATACGATATTTTAATCTAAATCGTTAGAACTATTTTTTAGAAAATCAAAATTTGTGAAAAACGTTCCATGTAAAGGGTAGTTTGGATTGGGGTGATTTTTCTCAAAATCTTCGTGTCGTATCCCTGGAAGATACTAAATTTAAATACCAAGTTTGGTATTTTACCGACTTTTCATTATTGAGTTATCTTGTTCACAGACACACGGACCTTTTTCTGAAAATACCTTTTTTGGATACAGGGGACCCTAAAAAATATATTTCCGGTGAAATCTCGGTATCGAATTCTTTGGTGGAGTGCAACACCTTCTCTATACACTATGTACATAGTGCGTATAGAGAAAGTAAAAATGTGGATCTCGTCAAAACGCACAATATAGGTCCTTTAAATGTTTGTTGCGGAGATAACCGCTTCGAGATATTCCTTATTTTTGCTTTCAGTTGTGAGGTATTTATTGTTTTCTCAGCCAGGAGTGTGCGTTTTCCTTTTTTAATACTCCTGACGAAGCAAAGAAGTGATTTGCCATGAAAATCGCATAACGGCAGCTTTTAAAACATTTGACACTCACTTTAGCCTAGTGTATTCTCTTAGTTGCTTTCTACTCACAAAGAACTCACTAATAAGAACATTCTCTTAATGATTATCTCGATTGACATTGTGTAGAAATAAGCACAATTTCATGTATAAAGTTTCTAGAACAGAAATCCATGCGGGTGGAACACATCAGGTTTTTACTTTCTGTACTTTTAGGGAATTTTACATTCATTGCTATATATTTATAATTTCTATGGATTCTTTTTTCGAAATTAGTCTTCGGTACATAGGGATAGTATTGTATTCCACCCAAAAATTCGATGTCGAGATTTCCCCTGAAATTCAAGTTTTAGGCCCTCCTGAATCCAGAAAAAGCATTTTTGGAAAAAGGTATGTGTATGTGCGTGTGTCTCTGGACAGCATAGCTCAAAAACGAAAAAAAAAAACCAAAAAAAGCGTTATATACCAAACTTGGTGTTTAAGTTTGGTATCTCCCAAGGATGCGACACGAAGATTTTCAGGAACATTCCCCCACCCCAACTACCCTTTACATAGAACGTATTTAAAAAATGTGATTTTCTCAAAAATGGACCAAACGAATTTGATCAAAATATCATATATTAAATATATTTACATAACGAATGAAATTTATACCTTGAATTTTCTGGAAATAGCCTCTGAAGACTACTTTATTCTGAATGAATATTACGGAATTTTGCATAAGTGCTAAACCGTAATAGATGGAAAAAACTTACAGTAGAGCAAGTAAAAACGCACAATTTATATTGTATAAACTTTTTTCATGGGGTTCAAAGTTTTTGAGATATTCTTTGTTATTGGTTTTAGCTTTGAGAAACTTATAATTTTCTCTTACAGGAATTTGTCAACTCCTGTCCATCAAACAAAAGAACTTCAGTCGCATAGCAACCAGCTTGTGACTATCACTTTAGCATCTGGTACTCCCTTATTTCGCTTCTACTTACAAGGAAAGAAGTAATAAGACCTATTACTGCTAATTTTCTCGATTAGCATTAAGTAGGTAGAAGCATAAGTTTTTGTAACAATATTTTTTGCAGAAATGTAGAGTAATTCATGTGAATGGAACATATCAGACTTTTTTTTTTTGTAAATAGAAGAACCTAAAACGTGTATCTTCGGTGAAGTCTCGGTATCAAATTCTTGGCTGGAATGAAATACCTTCTCTATATATTATGCATATTGTAGGAGTTGAGAAAAGGGGAAATAAACTACACAACTATACTTTTGTGAATGGTTTCGTGACCACAATTTAGCAAATAACTACGATCCTGAAGGAGAGTTGAATGCAACATTCAAATCTGAAAGTTAAGTTAACAAAACGCTGTCGGGAATTAATGGCACTAATGTATATTCCATATTTACTACCACACTGCTACGTGATAAGCGGATTTACAATAAAACAGAGTAGTTTATTATTATTTCAGTAAAACGCTGTTTGTACCTTGCATTTATCTGAGGAGGCTTAAATTTGGTGTTTAAACTGCCTCAGACGAGAGAATGAGATGCCCTTACTCAGGTCCTATGTGGATTAGAACTGCTGCAGACCGTCCAGAACTGGACAGTTCAGAAAACTGGCTGTAAATATTTCAGCTGTGCAGTGACCGCACCTTAATTCCCACTTTCCGCTAGGCTGGTCAGCTACTCCTCCTCCCCATCTGCCCTTCAAGATTAGGTGCAAAATGGGTGCTAAAGCAGTCATGTTATTGTTTTTTTCTTTCCAGACGTGAGTCTGCTTCATTTTGACGACGACAATATAGCATCGCATACTATACTACAGATCTGATGTCTTCCATTCACATGACTTTCTCTACATCTCTGCAATAAGTTATTGTTAAAAAGCTTATGCTTCTATTTACTTCATACTAATTGCTGGTTGCTATGTGACTGAAGTTCCTTTTTTTGTATGGACAGGAGTTGACAAATTCCTGTATGAGAAAAGTATATTTACGTTTTTCATAGCTGAAACCAAAAACAAGGAATATCTCAAAAACAATCAACTCCACGAAAAAAATGTACATAACATAAATTGTGTGTTTTAAAGTGCTCTACATTTGTTGTGTGGTAAGTTTTTGTCCATATCTAACGCTTTAGAAGTTATGCAAAATTCCGTAAAATTTACCCAGAATAAAGTAGTCTTCAGAGGTTATTCCCAGAGAATCCAAAATATACATTTTATTTGTCAGGTAAATAACTTTAATATAACATATTTTAATCAAAAACGTTAGAGCTATTTTTCAGAAACTCAAAATTTACGAAAAAAAGTTCCATGTAAAGGGTAGTTTGTGGTGGGGGGTTTTTCTCAAAAGCTTCGTGTCGCATCCCTGGAAGATACTAAACTTAAATACCAAGTTTGGTATTTTACCGACTTTTTGTTTCTGAGTTACCGTGTTCACAAACACACGGGCACACGGACACACTGGCAAACAGACACACGGACACACGGACACACACACACGGACCTTTTTCTGAAAATCCTTTTTTTTTTTTTTGGATACAAGGGACTCTAAAACATATATTTCCGGTGAAATCTCGATATCGAATGTTTTGCTGTAGTGCAATACGTTCTCTATGCACTATGTACATAGCACGTATAGAGAAAGTAAAAATCTGAATGTTTACACTCACATGACTTTCTTTAGCTACTCTACAAATAAACTGTTACAAAGATCATTCTTCTTTCAACATCATCGAGATAAACCCGAGCAGAATTTCATTACTTAGTTCCTTATAAGCAGAATAGAACTAAGGGAATGCACTAGGCTAAAGAGATAGTCAAATGTTTAAAAGCTGTCGTCATGCGATTTCATTGCAAATCTCTTCTTTCCTTGGCCAGGAATAGAACAAAAGAAAAAACAGACAATTTCTGTCAGTAAAAATATATGTATTTCACAATTGCATCTAATAATAAGGAATACCTCGAAAACGGTCAACTCCACGAAATAAAATGTATAAGACACAACTTGTGTTACTTAACAAGATCTACATTTTTTGTGTTGTAAATTTGTGTTTATCCCTTACGATTTACTAGTTATGCAAAATTCAGCAAAATTCATCCAGAATAAACAGGTTTTCAGAAATTATATCCAGAAATGTCAAGATATACGTTTTATTTGCAATCGAAATTACTTTAATATGTTGTATTTTAATTGAAATTTTTAAAGCCATTTTTAAGAAAAAACAAATTTTCGAAATTTTACTTTAAAAAGCCTAGTTAGGGTTGGGGGGATTTTCTTGGATGTCTTCGTGTCACATCCTTGGAAGATACTAACCAAACTTAAATACCAAGTTTGGTATTTAACCGTCTTTTCGTTTTTGAGCTATGCTGTCCACAGGCACACACACGCGGACCTGTTTCAGAAAATGCTTTTTTTGGATTCAGAGGGTCCTAAAACTGTATTTTCGGTGAAATTTCGAAATCGAATTTTTGAGTGGAATAAAATACTTCTCTATCCTTATGTACATTGTACATACGGGGCTAGAGAAAGTAAAAATGTAATGTGTTCCATTCACATGAATTGCTCTACATCACTGCAACAAATTATTGTTAAAAGGCTTTATGCTTCTATTTCCTTCATGCAAATCGTGAAACAATTAGCAGAAATAGTCTTATTACTTGCTCGTTTATAGGTTGAAGGGAAATAAGGGAGTACCATAGGTTAAAGTAATAGTCAGAAGCTGGTTGCTATGTGTCTAAAGTTCCTTTGTTTGCATGGACAGGAGTTGACAAATTCCTGTCAAAGTATAAGTTTTCAAAGCTGAAACCAATAACAAGAAATATTTAAAAAACTATCAACTCAACCATAAAATGTATAGAACATTAACTGTGTGTTTTAACGTGGTCTACATTTTTGGATGGTAAGTTTTTGTCCATCTCTTATGGTTTAGCAATTTTGCAAAATTCCGTAAAATTCGTCCAGAATAAAGTAGTATTCAGAGGCTATTGCAAGAAAATTTAGGATATACACTTTATATGTCTGATAAATATATTTAATATTCGACATTTTAATCAAAATTCTTAGAGACATTTTAGAGAAAATCAAAATTTTCGAAAAATGTTCCATGTAAAGGGTAGTTGCTTGATGGTGGGGGGATTTTCTTGAAAATCCTAGTGTCGTATCTTTGGAAGATACCAAACTTGTTCAATGGTGTTTTCGTTTTTGAGCTATGCTGCCCACAGACACACAGAAATGCACTCACAGACACACATACACGCACACACAATAACACGGACCTTTTTCTAAAAATTATTTTTTTGAATTCAGAAGTACCCAAAATATGTATTTCCGGTGAAATCTCGGTATGAAATTTTTGTGTGCATTACAATACCTTCTCTATACACTATGTACATAGTATGTATAGAGAAAGTAAAAATGCTATCTTAAGAAATTCAAAAAGTTATTATGTTCCATTTAGAAAACATTATAGTACTCTTGTTCTAATATACATTATCTTTTACGTTTTCGTTCAGTAGTATGTCCTACATAAAGTTCTGAGTAATTTACTTTATAAAATTGTAAAATTGTTTGTGTTAGAACTACAATACTAATATACATTCGGGTAAAATAGGGTTCTGTGTTCTTATTTATGCAATAAATAAATTGTTTTGTAGGGGTGCAGAACGGAGCGGAGCTCTTAACTTGTATAAAGGTAGGAGCAGTGAATCATATTTGTTCTATTATTTAGATACAGAGCTGTGATTTGTAACTTATAAAGTTCTTACAACTGTATGAAAAAAAAAATGATGAATTACACTCACATGACTTTCTCTAGCTACTCTACAATGAAGCTTCGTACCAAAGATAATTTCTTCTTTCAACACCACGCTAATCGAGATAAACAGTAGCAGAATTTCATTACCTAGTTCCTTATAGGTGACTGGAACTAACGGAATGAACTAGGATAAAGTGATAGTCAAATGTTTTAAAAGCTATCGTTATTCGATTTTCATTGCAAATCGCTTCTTTGCTTGGCCAGGAGTGGAACAAAAGAAAAACGGACACTCCCGTCTGAGAAAAGTATAAGTACTTCACAACTGAAACTAATAACAAGAAATACCTCGTAAACGGCAAGCTCCACAAAAAAATGTGTATAACAATACTTGTATATTTTAACAAGACCTACATTTTTTGTAGAAAAAGTTTCTGTCTATCTCTTATGGTTTAGTAATCATGCCAAATTCAGCAAAATTAATCCAGAATAAACAGGTCTTTAGAAGCTAGAAGATTTAAAATATATATTTTATTTGTGTTAGAAGTGGCTTTAATAGGTAGGATTCTGATACAAATACTTAGAGACATTTTTAAGAAAAAAAAATGTTCGAAAATTTGTCCATGTAAAGGGTAGTTAGGGATGGGGTGTATTTTCCTTAAGATCTTTGTGATCACTCATAGATAGATAGACAGACAGACACACAGGAAAATTGAAAATGCTGTTCTGAAAATGCTTTTTTTTTGGACTCAGGTAGTCCTAAAACATGTATTTCTGTTGAAATCTCGACATCAAATTTATGGGTGGAATACAATAGTTTTCTGTCTCTATGTACATTTGTACATACGGGACTAAGAAGGTAAAAATTACGAATGCTTTATTCAACAAAATTGTACCCATGGTAACCCTGAGTCAAAAAATAACAGTTTACGAGTTCTTTTGTTTTTATACTATCTCAAATATTATATTTATAGCGGTTTAAAGTTGGAAGAGACCGTTAAAAGACAATATATATTTATTCCTCGCCGATATCACCTGCAGAGCTTTGTTCTGGACGCTACATTTTACTTCGATATTGACCGCATATTTCAGGAATTATGTCTCCCTCAAATATTTTATGGAGAACAAAAGAGCAGGAGATTTATTAGGCAATCTCCCAGGTTTTCTTTTCTCCCTCATACAAAAGCAGAAGTAAAAGGTAGATTGCCAAAATGGTTATTTACCGCTGAAGCTTAGTGAGCCCGCTGAAGGAATAAGGGCATCGTTTGATCATTTAATCATGTGTTCCATTCACATGACTTTCTCTACATCTCTGCAACAAATTATTGTTAAAAAGCTTAGGCTTCTATTTACTTCGTGCTAATCGAGAAAAACTTAGCAGAAATAGTCTTATTACTTGCTTCCTTGTAAGTAGAAGCGAAATAAGGGAGTCCTATTGGTTAAAGCGATAGTCAAAATTTGGTTGCTATGTGAATGAAGTTCCTTTGTATTAATGCACACGAGTTGACAAATTCCTGTATGAGAAAAGTATAAGTTTTTTCAAAGCTGAAACTAAAAACAACGAATATCTTAAAAATGATCAACTCCAAAAAATGTATATATCATAAATTGTGTGTTTTAATGTGCTCTGCATTTTCTGTGTGGTAAGTTTTTGTCCATCTCATACGGTTTAGCAGTCCGTAAAATTCATTCCGAATAAAGTAGTCTTCAGAGGCTATTCCCAGAAAATTCAATGGCTATGGTTTATTTGCGAGGTAAATATTTTTAATACACGATATTTTAATTAAAATCTTAGAATCATTTTTGAGAAAATAAAATTTTCCGAAAACAGTCCCATGTAAATGGTAGTTTGGAGTGCGGGAATTTTGCTCAAAATCTTCGTGTCGCATCCCTGGAAGATACGAAACTTAAATTCCAAGTTTTGTATTTTGCCGAATTTTCGTTTGTGAGTTATCGTGTTCATAGACCCAGACATACGGACCTTTTTCTGAAAAAGTTTTTTTTTGATACAGGGGACCCTAAAACATACGTTTCCGGTAAAATATCGGTATCGAATGTTTGGTAGGAGTGTAATACCTTCTCTATACAGTATGTACACAGTAAAGTAAATGCTGCCACTGGAAGTTTTACTGTTCAACGATAAAGATGTAGAGTAATACAATAGACTTCAGATTTAAGAGTTGGGGTAAATATCCTTACTGGAATAAACATTCTTAGGGGAGAGGGATTTCTTGTGATTTTCATAAGACAAGACGTGTAAAGATTTATGTTTGTATTTGTGGCGGTTTCGGGGTTGGCAACCGTTGCCGTCGGATATTAAGCCACTTAGGTTGGATCACCTGCATTGGCGGTAAGCTCTTAGTTCAGTACATGGGGGTTATACTAGTTATGTTTGTCCGCCTAGCATTTAATAGTGCTAATTTTATTTTAGTACCGTAATTGAGCATGAAGTAATAGATATTTGGTATTTCACGGTCATTTCCTTTTAGAGCTATACTGTCCACAGACATACAGACGCGTACACACAAACCTTTTTGTAAAAATGTTTTTTATATTCAGGGGAATTCAAAACATATATTTCCGGTGAAATGTCGGTATCGAATTTTTGGGTGTAGAGAAAGTAATAATGTTGAAAATAATCCTGCGCAGTAGTTTTTTAGAACATTCTATTGCACTCCCTTGGTAAAACTTCAATAGGTTTATAAATATTAGTGTTAGAGAAGATATTGCTTTTTATTTAGACGGAAAAGTTTTATTTTAAATAATCGCAGCATTGGAATTCCGCTCATATTATATTTGCTTCATGAGAGAGTTTCAATGTACTGCAAAGTTGTGTTTGGGAAGCTAATTACTTTTTACTTTCTCTAGCCCCATATGTACAATGTACATAGGGATACAGAAGTATTGTATTCCACCAACAAATTAGATGTTGAGTTTTCACCAAAAATACATGTTTTAGGATCCCCTGAATTCAAAAAGAGAATTTTCAGAAATAGGTCCGAGTGTGTGTATGTTTGTGTGCGTGGGTGTCTCTGTGGATAGCCTAGCTCAAAAACGAAAAGACGATTAAATAGCAAACTTGGTATTTAAGTTTGGTCTTTTCTAACGATGCAACACAAAGATTTCCAAGAAATTCCCACCAACCCTAACTATATTAAAGATATTTACCTGCCAAATAAAATGATATCTTAACTTTTCTGGGAGTAGCCTCTGAAGACTGCTTTATTCTGGATCAATTTAACGGAATTTTGCATAACTGCTAAACCATAAGAGATGGACAAAAACTTACTACAAAAAATGTAGAGCACGTTAAAACATACATTTTGTATTACATACAGTTTTTATCGAGGAGTTGATCGTTTTTTAAATATTCCTTGTTTTTGGTTCCAGCTTTGAAAAAGCTAACCCGCTAACACTCCAATACAATTTTATTTACATCACAACACCAAACTGCAATTCTTCCTCTTTTTATAGCTAGAAAATGACGTCGAAAACTTGTTAGAAACTCGTCGAAGAGACTGGAATCCGAAGCTTGGAGGAATAGAGAAGTATCGTGACCTCTCGCTTTCCAAAGGTTCCGGTTACGATGTTCATGTCTGTGTTATTGTGTTCTCAGACACATGGAAACACACATACTGACCTTTTTCTAAAAATACCTATTTTGGTTACAGGGGACCTACAAAAGTTTATTTCCAGTGAATTCACGGAATCGAAATTTTGGTTACATTATGTACGTAGTAGGAGTAGAGAGAGTAAAAAGCATCGCTTTTCAACAAGGTTTTAAGAGCTTTATAAAAAAATAATACTTTTTCTTCTAATCCACAGAAGTATATTATTTTTCATTTCTGAACAGTAAAAATATTGCTGAATATACCATTACATCGAAGTTGTTATTGAAATAATTATCTTATTTATATTTATACAAATTAGTTTTTACTTTCTCTACACGTGCTATGTGCATAGTGTATAGAGAAGGTATTGCACTCCACCCAAAAATTCGATACCGAGATTTCACCGCAAATATATGTTTTAGGGTCCCCAATATCCAAAAAAAGCATTTTCACAAAAAGGTCCGTGTGTGTGTGTGTGTGTGTGTGTGTGTGTGTGTGTCCGTGCGTCTTTGAACACGATAACTCAAAAACGAAAAGTCGGTAAAATACCAAAATTGGTATTTAAGTTTACTATCTTCCAGGGATGCCACACGAAGATTTTGAGAATAATTCCACCACTACCCATTACATGGAACTTTTTTCGAAAATTGTTATTTTCTCAAAAATGACTGTAACGATTTTGATTAAAATTTCGAAATATTAAAGATATTTACCTGGCAAACAAAATGTATATCTTGAATTCTCTGGGAATAACCTCTGAAGAGTAGTTTATCCCGGATGAATTTTACTGAATTTTGGATAACTGCTAAACCGTAAGAGATGGACAAAAACTTACTCAACAAGATATGTAGAGCACATTAAAACAGACATTTTATGTTATATACATTTTTTTCCTGCAGTTCGTCGTTTTTGAGTCATTCCTTATTTCGCTTCTACTTACCATCTTAAATAGTTTCTAAGATAATGGATCAAAATGTAATACTGACTTTTCGACTCCCCTTAAAACTTTTTGAATTTTGAAATGTGTTTCCGCCCTGAGCGATGATCCAAAGAGTGCATGTAACTGGATAGGTACAGTCAGATTGAAATATTCAATGCCACAGCCGGGATTTTAACCACAGATCTCCCAGTCTCTAGCCGGTTGCACTGCCATTGAGCTACCATGGCAACATGCCGGCATAGCATTGAATTTCTCAACTGACTCGTATGTTTCCCGGTAAACCACAAGGTGATCTCAAATTATTTTGAGATAACAACCCCAATGGCGACTTACAATGTTGTAAGTATTTTAGACTCAGTATTCATGGTATAGTCAGCTATGGTCAATGAGTATTGGTTTCATTGATTTTCTACACAAGCCGAGTGTAGGACAGGTGTTGGATAGGTGCATATAATTATTTTCTCTATATGTACTACGTACATAGTGTAGAGAGAAGGAATTCTATTGCACCCAAAATTCGATACCGAGATTCACCGTAAATATATGTTTAGAGACTCCCTGAATGCAAAAAAAAAAAAAAAAAGCATTTTTAGAAAAATGGCCATGTGTGTATGTCTGTGTATCTGTAGCTCAAAAAAGAACGTACCATTAGATACCAAACTTGGTATTTGAGTTGGATATCTTCCTAGGATACGGCACGAAGATTTTCAAGAAAATCTTCTAACCCTAAGCTACCCTTTATATGGAAAAAAATTCGAAAATTTCGATTTTTTAAAAATGGCTCTTACGATTTTGATAAATATCTTATATTTAAGATATTTACTTGCCAAAAAAAATATATATCTTGAATTTTCTGAGAATAACTTGTGAAGACTTCTTTATTCTGGATGAATTTTACGGAATCTTGCATAATTGCTAAACAGTAAGAAATGGACCAAAACTTACCATTCAAAAAATGTAGAGGACCTTAAAGCTCACAATTTCTGTTATATACATTTACTTCGGGGAGTTGATCCTTTTTTGGATATTCCTGGTTTTTTGTTTTAGCTTTAAAAAACTTAACACTTTTCCCATACAGAGTAGTGGAAAAGTAGTAGTGAATAGAAAAAGTATTACACTCCACCCAAAAATTCGTTACCGAGGTTTCAGCGGAAATATGTGTTTTAGGGTCTTCTTTATCTAAAAGAAGCATTTTCGGAAAAAGGTCCGTGTGTGTATGTCCGTGTGTCCGTATACACGATAACTCAGAAACGAAAAGTCGGTAAAATACCAAACTTGGTATATAAGTTTAGTATCTTCCAGGGACGCGACACGAAGATTTTGAGAAAAATCACCCCACTTCCAACTACCCTATATATGGAACATTTTTTGAACATTTTTATTTTCTCAAAATGGCTCTAATGTTTCTGATTAAAATTTCGTATATTAAAGATATTTACCTGACAAATAAAATGTATATCTTGAATTTTCTGGGAATAGGTTCTGAAGAGTACTTTATTTTGGGTGAACTTTACAGAATTTTGAATAAGCGCTAAACCGTAAGAGACGGGTATAAATTACTACACGAAAAATGTAGAACACGTTAAACACAGGCAATTTATGTTGTAAACATGTTTTCGTGAAGTTCATCGTTTTTGAGTCATTCCTTGTTTTTGTTTTCTGCTTTGAAAAATATACAGGAATTTGCCAACTAGTGTCCATAGAAACAAACGAACTTCAGTCACATAGTAACCAGCTTTTGACTGTCACTTTAACCTATGGTACTCCCTTATTTCTCTTCTGCTTACAAGGAAGCAAGTAATAAGACTTGTTCTGCTATTTCTTTCTGATTATAATGAAGTAAATAGAAGTATAAGCTTTTTAAGAATAATTTGTTGCAGAGATTTTTTTAAATAACGTTTTAAGAGCTTTCTTAAAAAACTCAAACCTTTCCTTCTAATTAACAGAAGAATACTATTTTTCAATAAAAACGGTAAAGTTATTACTGAATATACGTTTAAAAATCTGATGAGTTCCATTCACTTGAGTTTCTCTACATAGCTGCAACAAACTATTCTATTTACTTCATATAATCGAGAGAAAAATTAACAGAAATAGCCTTATTACTTGCTTTCTTGTTAGTAGAAGAGAAATAGGGGAGTACCAAAAGTTTAAGTGAGAGTCTAAAGCTTGTTGTTATATGACTGAAGTTCCTTTGTTTGTATGGAAGGAGCTGACAAATTCCGCAGAAAAGTATGTTTTTCAAAGCTGAAACCAAATACAAGGAATACCTGAAAAACGATCATCTCCACGAAAAAAATGCACATAGGTAACTAAAATTGTGTGTTTAACGTGCTGTACATTTTTGTGTTGTAAGTTTTTGTTCATCTCTTACGGTTTAGCTGTTATGCAAAATTCCGTAAAATTCATCCAGAATAAAGTGGTCTTCAGAGGATATACGCAGAAAATTCAAAATATTCATTTTATTTGTCAGGTAAATATCTTTAATATACGATATTTTAATCAAAATCTTTAGAGTATTTTTAAGAAAATCAAAATTTTCGAAAAAGGTTCCATGCAAAGGGTAGTTTGAGGTGGTGGGATTTTTCTCAAAATCTTCCTGTCGCATTCCTGGAAGATACCAAATTTAAATACCCAGTTTGGTATTTTACCGACTTTTCGTTTTTGAGTTATCATGTTCACAGTCACACGCATACACGGACACACACGGACCTTTTTCTGAAAATACATTTTTTGGATACAGGGACCCTTAAAGCATATATTTCCGATGAAATCTCGTATCCAACTTTTGGGTGGAATGCAATACCTTCTCTATTCACTATGTACATAGTCGTGTAGAGAATGTAAAAATTCGCTGAAATAACGGGTCAAATTTTAACATTGGCAATATAGGTTTTTTCGACTCCCCTTTAATCTTTTGGAATTTTGAAATGTATTTTTGTTCTGAGCGATGGTCCAAAGGGTGCATATACTTTTGAAACAGATTACATCTTCCAGCTTAGTAGAAACACAAGCCAACGCCAAAAGGTTTACAAGAGAGACCATATTGGTGCATAAATATTTTGTTTTATGTCTCTCTACGTCAAAACTACATAGAGCTTAATTATTCTGTGCATTCATCACGTGAGAAATAATTGGATGGTCTTATGCCACACTAAATTAGCTCTCGTGTCAGTTCGTTGTGAATACGATTGCGCATTCTGTAATTGTAATATGTGTAATGTGAACAGCAAAAACCTTACACTGTGGGAGTTCCAGCAGATGATGTAATTCTATTGTGTGGTAAATAGGGTTCGAGAGGCTGAAACAAAATCACACGTACTCTTGTAACTTTCATTCAAGTTAATACATTATGAAGTGCCCAGGAGGTCAAACAGGATTTTATTCTGAAAGTTTCTAAACGACAGAAATGGAAGTGGAGTTATATTTATGGACGCTCTTTAACTGCATTTGTTTTCAGCGTCCCAATCTATACTAGGCGTGAAGGACCGCTTAATTTAGCTCAGAGGCCTCTCTATCAGGCTTAGGGTTCTTTTATGTGCCGTAAATCTGTGACACGGGACCAACGGCTTTACTTCCCTTGCGAAGGCAGCCATGCTAAGGATTTTTACGCCCGAACACCACGAACGGCGACTCTAAACGCAGAGCGAATCAGAAACAATTGTTTACTTTCTGCCCGCTAAGTGATGACATAAAAATGCCATCCTCTTTGTAGGTCATGAGAACCAAAACTCTTCTCCCCCAAAAAATCTGATGTGTTCCATTCATTGGACTTTCTCTACATCTCTGCAACACATTATTGTTAAAAAGCTTATGCTTCTATTTACTTCATGCTAATCGAGAAGCCTTATTACTTGCTTCGTTGTAAGTAGAAGCGAAATAAGTGAGTACCATAGGTTAAAGTGATATTCAAAAGCTGGTTGATATGTGACTGAAGTTCCTTTGTTTGTATAGACAGGAGCTGGCAAATTCCTCTATGATAAAAACATGTTTTTAAAGCTGCAACCAAAAACAAGGAATATCTAAAAAACAACCAACTTCACCCAAAAAAAAATGTATATAACATACCTTGTATGTCTTAACGTGCTCTACATTTTTTGTGAGGTAAGTTTTTGTCCATCTCTTACGGTTTACTAGTTATACAAAATTCCGTAATGGTAAAATAATAATAAAATAGTCTCAGAGATTATTCCCAGAAAATTCAAGATATACATTTTGTCAAGTAAATATCTTTAATGTACGATAACTTAATCAAAATCGTTTGAACTATTTTTGAGAAAATCAAACTTTTCTAAAAAATTCCATGTAAAGGGTAGTTTGGCGTGGGGGGATTTTTCTCGAAATCTTCATGTTGCATCATTGGAGGTACTAAACTTAAATACCTTGTTGGTATTTTACCGATTTTTTGTTTTTGAGTTATCATATTCACTGACAACTGACACACAAACACACACACACATGGAACTTTTTCTGAAAATGCTTTTTCTTTTGGATACAGGGGACCCTAAAACATATATTTCCGGTGAAATCTCGGTATCGAATATTTAGGTGGAGTGCAATACCTTCTCTATACACTGTTTTCATAGTACGTGTAGAGAAAGTAAAAATGTACGAATTAAAGTTGGAATTGCTTGAACATCTATCCTATTCGTCGGATCTAACACCTAGTGACTACCAACTGTTAAAAAATGTCTTGGATAATTTCACAGCAACGAGAAGGTCGTTGATGCGGTAAGCAGTTATTTTGAGGACCTTGATAGATCGTACTACAGATATGGTTTAATTAGATTAGAACACCGATATGACAAATGTGTTAGCCTTTCTCGAGATTATGTTGAGAAATAAAGCAAAAAAATCTGATGTGCTCCATTCACATGACTTTCCCTATATCCCTGCAACAAATTATTCTTAAAAAGCTTATGCTTCTATTTACTTCATGCTAATCTAGAAAAATAGCAGAAATAGTCTTGTTACTTGTTCCTTGTAAGTAGAAAGGAAATAAGAGAGTAGCATAGGTTAAAGTGATAGTCAAAAACTGGTTACTATGTTACTGAAGTTCCTTTGTTTGTATGGACAACAAATTCCTGTATGAGAAAAGTTCGACCCAGAAAACAAAAACAAGGAATATCTCAAAAACGATCAACTCCAAGAAAAAAATGTATACAACATAAAATGTGTGTTTTAATGTAATCTACATTTTTTTGTGTGGCAAATGTTTGTCTATCTCTTACGGTTTAGCAGTTATACAAAATGCCATAAAATTCACTCAGAATAAAGTAGTCTTCAGTGGCTATTCCCAGAAAATTTAAAATATACATTTTATTTGTCGAGTAAATATCTTTAATATACTATATTTTAATCAAAATCGTTACAGCCAGTTTTTAGAAAATCAAAATTTTCGAAAAAAGTTCCATGTAAAGGGTAGTTTGCGGTGGGGGTATTTTTCTCAAAATCTTCGTGTCGCATCCCTGGAAGATACTAAACTTAAATACCAAGTTTGGTATTTTACCAACTTTTCATTTTCACACGGACACACACTGACACACGGACACACACAGGACCTTTTTCTGAAAATACTTTTTTTAGATAAAGGGGACTCTAAAACATATATTTCCTGTGAAATCTCGGTATCGAATTTTTTGGTGGACTATGCACTATGTACATGTTCGTATACAGAAAGTAAAAATGGAATAAAAGTTTTCACTTGATGCCCTCTTAAAGAATCTTCAGTCTGGACCGGGTTTAAACTCAAGGCCTTGGTATCACAGGTTAGCATCTAGGCACCCTGGCTGACATTTTAAGTAAACCTAAATTATATGAAATATATTACAAATTAGCATAAACGCAGTGCAAAAAATCATATGTTTTACACTCACATGACTTTCTCTAGCTTCTCTACAAACAATCTTCCCATTAGGATTATTCTTCCTTTTACACAATGCTAATTGAGATAAAAATTAGCAGAATGTTGTTATTACTTAGTACCCTATAAGTATAAGGGAACTAAACGATATGCTAAAGTGATAGTCAATAATTGCCTGCACTAGCATACCTGTTATGCCGTTTAAAATTGGAGTTCTAGTTGAAATATTTGGGTATAAACCTATAAAATTGTTATATAAAATAGTAGAGAAAATAGAAGTGAAAATAAATGTAGATCCTTTATTAATCTTTATGTTCCAATTAGAAGTTTAACTTCTTTTAAACCAATTTTCTTAATCAAAAGGGTAGTTCAAATGGCCATGAGTGTTAAGTGATAGGTCATGGACTAGTCATTCATTCAAAGTCAAATTTTGCAAGCTCATACAACAGTGATTGTGGTAAAGGACGGGGAGAGCCCAGGTAAAACAATCAGTGTGATGCTTGGAAGTTAATGGGGTTACGTTTCACTGTAGTTATATCGGTTTATCTTTTATTGATTTAAAAAAAATCACTGCAGTTTTAGGGCAAAAATGGTATACATTTTTACAATATGAAACAGTCTTAATTACTTGTCGTTTATGGTTGAAGGTTAGTATAACATGAAATTAATCCTATTTGTATAGTTACACTTAAAACAAGCGGAACTTACATGTACCGACAGGCAACAAAGGGTTAAACTGTCGTTATTCGATTGTCGTTGAAAATCGCTTCTTTGCTTGGCCAGGAGTAGAACAAAAGAAAACCGGACACTTCCTGTCTGAGAAAGGTATAAGTGCTTTACAAATGAAACCGATATCTCGGAAACGGTTACCTAAACGAAAAACGTAGAGGACATAAATTGTGTTTTTGGATTAAATCTTCGTTTTTTGTGTAGTAAATTTTGTCTTTCGTTTACAATTTACTATTTATGCAAAATTCCCAGAAAATTTAAGATATACATTTTATTTACCATGCAAATGTCTTTAATATATTGTATTTTAATCAAAATCGTTAGAATACTTTTTGAGAAAAACAAATTTTTGTTAATTTTTCCATGTAAAGGTAGTAAGAGTTGGAGGAATTTTCTTGAAAAACTTCGTATCGCATTCTTGTTTGGTATTTAACGGTCTTACTTTTTGAGCTGTACTTCTCACAGGCACACAAACAAGGACCTTTTTCTATTTTTTGGATTCAGGGGAACTCAAAGCATGTTTTTGCAGTGAATCTCGGTATCGAATTTTTGGGTGCATTACACCTTCTCTATACACTATGTACTAAAAGCACAGAAAGAAACCGGCACGATCTTGTTCCGTACACCGCATTCCTTACCGTTTGTAGGGTACTTTATTACGTCATGTTTTTATTTTACTAGCTGATACTGTCACCTTGTAGGTGAGTGCTCTATATCGAACCAATAGAGCATTTCTATGCTGGGTTTGTCAACTCATTCGCTAATAGGAATAGCCACCTTACTCAACTGGAAGCGAGATTAGGAAACGTGTACTACAACCCCTCCTCTTGCCCCAATTAGAGAGACGCAGGGGTCAGCGGATATCAGAAGACACGCCTTATAAATCCCCTACAGACAATCAGACATTCGATGTCTATTATTATTTGTCTTCTGTGTACATATTACGTGTAGAGAAAGTGAAAATGGAATATGGGATTTTAGTTGATGTCCTCTTAAACTCAAGACCTTGATATCAAAATGTCAGGGCGTAAGCGACCAAGACATCTAGGTTGATGTTAGATTAATTAGATTAGAAAGCATTCTGTAGGTTCATTTATGCCAGGAAGCCACTGTACATAAAACTTGTCAAGGCATATACATGTATACATATGTTTATATACTATGGGAAAAAAAACAATGTATAAAGCTCTAGTGCTAAAAGCACGGATTACAAAACAACAGAATAGACATATACTCACAGCATTTGCTTTAGAGGACTATACGCCACTGCACTATACTTAATGTGCTCTATAAAAGCATATGTACTTTTTTTTTGCATACACATAAAAAGAGTATCAAAAATTAGTGTTAAAATGTATAAATAAATATAAGTTCATTATATGTAACACTGATGTAATGTCAGATGATAGTTTTTTAACTATCGACATAATAGTTACTACTGTAAAACTAAAATATGATTATTGTATTATGTGCTCTTCATAAATATCAATACATATTTACAAATACGTTAAAGAATTTCCAATGCAAACATTTACAATTATGTACTAGAGCGTAAAATATCAAAGCATCAGGTTTTACAGACCTTGTGCCATTGCTAAATACTAAAAAATTCATTTCACACATTCGAGCAAATCAAAGTATACATCAGTTTAATTTTAATGTAGAACACACACGGACTAATAAACACAAAATGTAATACATTATAATATTTATGTATACAATGATTGTTGACAGTATTGTCAGACAGATTTGTCCCTTAAATATTCATCTACAGAGTAAAATGATCTATTGCAAAGGTACTCCTTAAGAGAGGCCTTAAAAGCCCTGAAATTCCCAACATTTTCTTTGAGATTACTGGGGAGAGCATTGATTGTTTCATAATATACACCTTTCTGAAAGCAACGACGATTGGCATTGGGACGATGAATCAATCCCTTTTGTCTAGTATTAATGTTATGAATTTCCATGTTTGTTATAAAACTATGTCGATTAATTGCATAGAATTTTAAAATGGATAAGAAGTAAACACAAGGAAAGGTGAGTATGCCCAATTTTTGAAATAGTTCTTTGAGTTTTAAGTGAACCTAGGGTCTATTAAATATATTACGAATTAGTAGAACAGCAATGTATAAAGAAAGGAGGAAATCTTCTGCCTTTTCCACGATTCTTTACCAGCAGAGAGAGACTTGACGCACGAAATTAAAGATCCGCTTTAATGTCCGGAAGATGTTAAAGTTCATAACTCAGCATTAGTTTCTTCGCATGCTCTGACAACCTCGAGATCATAAAGTAGCAACTTTTTATGCCCAGAAACGGCCATTTACTGAACTAAGTTATTAACCAAATCCTCTGAGGAGAGCGGAACATGGAGCCTTTATTCGTCACTTATGTGCTTCTTCCCTCCCATCATTTAGGGGTGGTGACGTCGCAGAAAGTGCTTATAAAAGTTACTTTATTGACTGGGATATTTCCTCAGCACCATTACGAGGAAGTTGATATATGTGCCGTACAAGCAATAACCTCGGGCGCTTTCTCAGATAAAAGTCTGTAATAATTATCACAGAGCTGAGCTACTTTAATATTATACTGCAGCACAGATAATTACACAAATTTCTGCATTTCATTTCTTAAATTAGCAATAAAGTCTTTATTAAAATTGCTGTCTTTAAGGCACTGATAATTTGGCATAATATCTCTACTTTGATCACATTACACAAAGGCAATAATAATAACAATAATAATAGTAAACATAATAATAATATAACTCCATGGCACGGCAGCTCACGGGGAACCTTGGCCTACCGCCCGGCCGCTGCGTCCCCCATCTCGGTCCACTACAGACGTCTTGGATGGGGTGCAGTATTGGAGGGTGAGACGTGGTCAGCGCCTCGAGTCCCCCCGGCCGGTTAATGCGGTGCTCATGACCTGGAGCTGCTACTTCTCCATCAATTGGCCCCCCAGGGACCTTACGAGGCTGAGTGCACCCCGGACCAGGTCTCCCAGCGGGGGGAAAATCCCCTCGCCGGTACTGGGGATCGAACCCAGGTCTCCGCTTGGTGAGCAGCTGCGCTACCACCGCTCTAAGGAGACGTTAAATCGGCGCCGGTTGAGTGGCTAGACCGCTCGCCTCCCATCTAAGCGGCCAGGGTTTGATCCCAAGCGCCCGCGTGTGGGATCCGTGGTGGACAAAGCGGCGTCAGGGTGGGTTTTCTCCGGTTCCTCAGATTTCTCCCGTCACTCATTCCACCAATTGCTCTATCATCACCTATCCAATCATGGTCATGGTCGTAACAAGTTCTCCATTTTGTGGTTTCTCACATTGGCTTGTAAGTCCTTGGGTGGTGTAAGTTCTACCCTTTCGGGGAGAGTAAGCCGATTACGAAACGAAACAAACAATAAACTCGGGCGCGTTCTGAGATAAAAGTCTGTAATCATTATTACTGTGCTACTTTAATATTATACTGCAGCACAGATAATTACAAAAATGTATGCATTTCATTTCACAACGAAAGATTCTTAAATTAGCAAAAGGTATAACGTTTTTAACATTCATGTTTAAATGCACTGATAATCTCTACTTCGCACATATTACATAAAAACAAAATAAATAATAATAATAATTAAATAATAGATAAAAACAGTAGATAGTAATAATATATTAAGTTTAGATTAAGGCATGGTTGAATGGCTAATCGCTCGCCTTCCATTTAAGCGGCCCGGGTTCGATCCCAAGCGGCGGCGGCGTCTAGGCGGGTTTTCTCCGGGTTCTCCGCCACTCTCCACCAATTGCTCCATCACCACCTTTCCAATCATCAATGCCTGGATACGGGCCGACCCTTCGTAACAGGTGCTCCATTATATGGTTTCGTGCCATAGACTCCCCGACAGGCTTCTAACCCCTAGACATCCGCTTGTGGTCCTAGGGGCATGCCAGTCCTAACACTAGGGGAGGGTACGAAACGAAACAAGCGTTTTCTCAGATAAAAGCCTGTAATAGTTATTACAGGGCTGTGCTACTTTAATATTAGTACTACAGCATAGATAATTATATACATTTCTGCAGTTCATTTCATAAGGAAAGTTCTTAAAGGGAGAAACACCCTAAAAATTGAATTCAAAATTTAGCTGAATACATTTTATTACTTTCCTTACACGTACTATGTGCATAGGGTGTGGAGAAGGAATTGTATTACACTCTAAACTTCTATACTGAGATTTCACCGCAAAATACACGTTTTGAAGTGCCCTGAGTAAAAAAAATAAGAAAAAGGTGCGTGTATGTGGAATACATTCCTTAAACACTCAAAAGAACGTGTTATTTAAGTTTAGTATCTTTCATGGATGTGACACAAATATATTCAAGAAAATCATCTTACTCCAAACTACTCTTTACATAAAAATTTGAATTATCTCAAATATGACTCTAACGATTTTTATTAAATTCTGTACATTAAATGTATTTGCATGAAAAATAAAAGTTATATCTTCAATTTCTTATGAATTGCCTCTGAAGACTTCTTTATTCTGGATGAATTTTGCATAACTGGTAAAACATAAGAGATAGACAAAAATTACTTCACATAAAAGATAGATCTTATTTAATGTTCTTTTTTTATTTTTTCTGTAGAGCTGACCGTTTGTGAAGTATCCCTTGCTATTAATTTAGCTTTAAAATAGTTGTACTTTTCTCAATTGGGTAACTGTCTACTCCTGGCCACAGAAACGAGTCGCTTTTCCTGACAGATGGAAAGTGGCTTCATCACTAAACATCAATGATTCCATGGAACTTTCAGTTTCCATTCTAAGCTGCATCTCTTGGCTTTGTTGTCGGGTTCCAGAGACTGCAACAAAAGCTAATGGATGGAATAAAACTTTTCAAACAGTTTGTTCGGGGATGTTTAATTTTCTACTGGTTTTTACGGGGCTTCTTCTGAAACTCTCTCTCACACACTCCCCATTTGCCTCACTTACTTCCTCGAACCACTTACGGAAGTGAGCCCTCAGGGTAGACCAACATCAAACTGCACTGTACCGAGACTGGGATATATTAAAATGCCCTCCTGCCTTCGTTTGCAATCATGTTTACTTTCTCTTCACGTACTATGCACATAGTATAAAGAAAAATTATTATAATGCTACCAAAATTTGATACCAATATTTCAACGTAAACACATGTTCTGAGACCCCTAAATCCAAAAAAAAAAATCATTTTTAGCAAAATGTCCGTGAGTGTGTCTGTCTGTGTGTGTATGTATGCCTGTGGGCAGCATAGCTCAAAAACGAAAAGCCCGTTAAAAATTAAACTTGGTATTTAGGTTTGGTATCTTCCAAGGATGTGACAAAAAGATGTTCAAGAAAATCCTCCCACACTAACTATTTAGATTTTCTCAAAAATGGATCTAACGATTTTGATTAAAAGATCGTATATTAAAGATATTCACACGACAAATAACATTTCCTGGGAGTAGTCCCTGAAGACTAATTTCTTCTGGATGCATTTTATAGAATTTTGCATAACAGCTAAACCGTAAGTGATGGACAAAAACTTCTCACACAAAAAATGTAGAGTACGTTAAAACACACAATTTATGTTGTATACAATTTTTTTCGTGGAGTTGATCGTTTTGGAGTTATTCCTTGTTTTTGATTTCAGCTTTAAAAAACTTATATTTCTCTCATACAGGAATCTGTCAACTCCTGTCCAAAAAAACAAAGGAACTTCATCAAATAACAAATAGCTATTGACTATCACTTTAATCTTTGGTACTCTGTTATTTCTCTTCTACTTACAAGGAAGCAAGTAATAAGACTATTTCTGCTAATTTTTTCTCGATTAGCGTGAGGTTGCAATAGTATTTTAGCAACGCATTTATTACTAGTTTAATCATTAGTTTGTACATATTTAATATAAGAAATATCTGCTCAGTAGAACGCAGAATCTTAAGAGTGTAGAAGCTCGCATTGTATCCTTCAAGGCTACGTGCTTTGCTAAAAAGAATTTTAGAGCATTAGGGGCACAAGTAACAAACCTTGGGAGAAAGATAGGTTCACCCCTTTAAATTTTGGAAAGAAGGCATTTCTCACTGTAGAGAAAGGTCATGCGAGTGGGAAATAAAGAAAAATTCCCGACAGTCACCTGACAACGCTACTTTGCGCGCCTTTTTCCAGCCAATCAAAAAGGAGGGCCATACTCGGTCCTTTTAGTATATAAATGATATGCGTACAAGAAATCGGGCTCTCAAGGTAGGAAATCACGTACAAGAAATCGGACACACATGTAAATCCAGAGTGTTATAAATTAATCTGACGGGCAATTATTCCGTAAATGTTATACGGACCGTGAAACTCGAGATTACGGTGACGAGTGTAAACATATAATAACTCGGTAAAAGTGGAACTGGCATTTCAACAAATCTATAGCATCAAGTGCGCGATCGGTTATGTCGGGAGTCGCAGGGTTAGTGCCTCAATCCAACCACAGATAATCAATAAAAGAAAACATCAGTGAAATTAAATGAAATTTCTCTTTTATTTCAGTCTACCAAAAGTGTTACACACCTTTGTCATTCTTTCCCCCCTGAGCAAGAGACAACTCCTGGTAAATAAGAACGAGCCTAGCCAGAGCAACAAAGGGAATCTGCAAGATATGTACACTCTTAATGTAGAGAATTTCAAGAGCATTAACTCTCAACCAACTCCAAGTAGACTCACCTGATAGCGTCATATTGTCGCAGTAATGCGATACCAGAAATAAAACTGCGATATATTGGCATCCTAACAATAAAACCACGACATATTGGTGCAGCAACGTGACGCACAACAGTAAAACTACAGCAAAGTAAATAGAAGTACGAGCTTGTCGCACAGTATAGAGAAAGTCATGTGAATGGAACACATCAAATTTTTTGGTACATCGTCCTCTAGCAACGAAATTAATAAATATGCAAATGTTCACCAAATAACACAAATATTTGGGTTACTCTTCCATTGATACAACTATCATTTTTCTAAGGGCTTTCCATATAAATTTGTAATCGAAAAGATCGTTTATAAATGTATAAGTGTATTTATTGACATGACAGTATCATACATTGATCTTCATCAATAGCACGGGTCCACAGACCGTGCGTGCTTTGGCAATACACAAAACAGTAAGGGATATTAAAAAAAATTAAAAAAAGCAAAAACACGAAAATAAAAATACAAAGAAATTCAAATATAGCAACTAATATTTAAAACACGGAATAAACCGTATTCAGATGCATTAATGTATCCTATTATAGTAGACAAATACACTTAAGAGAAAATATACATGCAATACTAATGCTATAACAGAATAATAACCGAAAAGTATGACAAAAATATGTATGTAAAATATTATAATCACTTTTTTTTGGCTTTACTTATTACCCCTCCCCTATTCCCCATTATCATCCTTCTCAAATCTCAGATGTCTTCAGTTAAGTATAAATTTACCTAGCCCGTCCACTTCTTCGTACCTGCCAGTAGCGTCCAACATGCTTCAAACTCCCCATTCACGGCGGTAAAGGGTCGCTATAAATACTTTTCCCTCAATTCTTCCGTACCCTTATATCTTGCCAAGATATGCGTGGACGATTCTTCCCCTCCCAAATGGGACAGACTTTCATATTATTCTGGTCAGAAATTTTATCATACGCTCTTAGTCTCATCCACGTGAGCCCCTATCTAATGGGTTTAGTACCTGTTTTAATGCATTGCTTCATACCCCACTCCTATTTTAGCTTGGACTGTACTTCCAATGATACCTTTTCCGTGCATCATTATGGCAACACTTGTACTGGTTTTTTTTTTTTTTTTTTTTTTTTTTTTTTCTTTTCCTATTTGGTGTTCAAGAAAAGTGGGATTTGAGGTTGCTGATAACTGACGATTTCTAAATTTGCATTAAAATAAAGATTAAATGATTCAATTCCACTGTTGTTTGTTTCATTATTAGAATTTAGCTTATATATATCTATTATCTCTTTTGTTAAATACAATTAGTAATTAGAAATAAGGTTTTTTTTGTGGGACCTCGTTCAATTTAGCCAAAATTTTAATCCTAATATCAATACAAAGCATAAGAAAGAATTTAGAAATGTCCCAATTAGTAATTTCCCCCTAAAATCTTATACTAGAAGGCACCGACCTTGTTCTCCTCGATGTACTCACTATATCTTCTTCCGTGCGGTGAACAACTAGACCTCACTCACAATGCCTGTGAAGACGTCCTTATAAACCCTGCTGGGAGAGCGTATAATTTGATTATTCATCACCAGTCGCCAAAGCTGCTTAGAGAAGTGAAAGCAGTACGCCCTATCCACTGTAGTTAGAACTAATGTAGCCACTCGTGAGTGTGCCACCAGGAGCAAATGACTGTTTGCCGTTGGTGACTTCGCAGGCGCAAGTTCTGGCTGCTACATGTTTGAAGCCAGTCACTTCAGCTACATGGGGAAATACTAATTTATTGTCCTTATAGAGGGGTATCAAAAATACACACTCTACTATGGTCGGCTGATAAGTTCCTCTCAACGAAAACAGCATTTATTTATTTATTTATTCTTTTTTGGGCTTTATTACTCAACATAGTCTCCAGAAAGTGTAATACATTTGTCATATCGTTATTCTAATGCAATTAAACCATCTCTGTAGTGCGATATATCTAGTTCCTCAAAACAGCTGTTTACCGCATCAATGACCTCCTCGTTGCTGTGAAATCTTCGTCCTCCAAGACATTTTTTGAGGTTTTAGGAACAGGTGGTAGTCACTGGGTGCCAGATGTGGCGAATAGCGTGGATGTTCAAGCAATTCCAACTTTAATTCGCACATTTTTTCCATTGCAAACAATGAACGACTGGCCGGAGCATTTACATGATGAAACAAGATTTTCAATTGCCAAATGAGGTATTTTTCTTATAACGTTATCACTCAAACGTTGCAGTAAGCTTGTGTAGTAGTCACCAGTGATACTTTTACCCTTTTTCAAGTAATCAAAAAAATAGTTTCCTGTGCATCCCAGAAAACACTTGCCATAACCTTGTTAGCTGACAAAATTGACTTTGTCTTTTTTGGAGTTGGTTCACCTGGCGCAATCCACTGTTTTGACTGTGATTTACTTTCTGGAGTGTAGTGATGTATTCAGGTTTCATCCATGGTAATATGGCGTCTCAAAAATTCACTGGGAATTTTACGGTAGAGGTTCACATTCATAACAGAAACAGTTTTCTTTGCATCTTTTGATCAGGTGTCAACAAACGCGGCACCCTACTTGCACAGACCTTGTGAAAGCCCAAAACATTACTTAAAATATTACCTGTACGTTCTTTTGATATGTTTACAGCCTCTGCTATCTCAAACAACTATAATCTCTTTCAGTACTAAACGATGAATTTTTTCAATGATCTCTGGAGTTGTCACTTCTACAGGGCGTCCAGAGCGAGGCTCATCACTAGTGCTCGTACGTCCCATTTTAAACTCTACAACCCACCTTTTAATCATTGAATATGAAGGGGCAGAGTCTTTCAATGTACCATCCATCTTGTCCTTGATTTCTTTAGGCGTTAAGCCTTTCAAATGGAAGTATTTAATTGCTGCTCGTTTTTCCAAATCTTCCATTTTGGTGAAAACTCTAAAGTTGTCTTGTTTACAATGCTGTCATTCGAAAACTATGACTTTTAACTATGGATACAAGCTAGTCTAGAGTTAAACTATATGAAACTACCGTCTAACTGGCCTAGTGGCGACATATCTGTGTGAGGTCAGGGACTCGTGCTCGGAAAGCAAAGAATTTCCAGTATTATACATATTCCGAATTAAAACACGCCAGAGGAAGCTTAAACTGCAATTATATGACCGCTTGTTCCTAAGTTTCATTCTAATTATAAATTTACATTTGCCTTCAAATGAGTTTAACAAAAGCTACACACTTTTTTTCCTGGCAGTGGAAGCGATGCCATATTTTATTAAACTGCTACAAACAGGGCATATAAATTTTGTGTTTGAATTGTGTGGTGTAGCTGGTGTAACCAGCACCTGGTTATCTCCATTCTCTCTCTCTCTCTCTCTCTCTCTCTCTCTCTCTCTCTCTCTTTCGTACGTTTTGTCCGGCAGCACACAATTAGCTGTAATTACGTGTTAAGTGCTGCGTTAATTCTTTTTATCCCTTTCGTTTTTTCCGTAACTGCTTCACCCCATTCCTCTCTTTCCGAGTGCTACTTTTACGTATATTTCACTTTTTTTTTCCAATCACTTGAAAACAAGTAATAGCAGTAATGCATTAAATGTACAGTTTGGTGCCGTAAACGACCTTAAAAGATCTGATGTTCTCCATCCACAGAACTGTCTCTAACTTAGTTATTTTATTACTAAAAGTTTTATGCACTTATGGTTATTTTTCAACATAATTACCGAAAATATTGAGACATTTATCGTACCTGTACACAAGCTTTGCAATACCCTCTTCAAAAAATGTTGCCGGCAATGATTTCAAATGGACATTGACGTTGTTTTGAAGATCTTCGTACTTTACGACGTTTGCGGAGAGCCATTAAAACAATCGAAGCGGAATGCTGACTTCAGGAATTGTGTTGATCCATGACATCGCTCGTCCATGCATTACTGCTCCTTGAATCATTTTAATGGTACATTTTCGATCATCCGCCGTGTAGTCCTAACCTGCACCCAGCGACTTTCACCTTTTCCCTGAACTGAATACGCGGATAGGAGAGCTAGGAGAAGATCTTCAAAACAACGTCAATGCTCATTTAAATCATTGACGGCTACATTTTTTGCTGCTGGACGTAAGTATAAACCCATTTAAGTTCCATCACTGTATCCTTAATAGTGTTATAGTTTGCTATTTAAAAACTTAGATTTTAGATTTTAAAAACATTTCCCTCTTATAATTTTAATTCAACGAGAGCACAAATATTTTAGATACTAATTAATAAAACTAATTATCACATCTATAATAAAAATGTAGCATTATGTGATTACATGTGATATTTTTACTTTCTCTATACG
The DNA here is from genome assembly GCA_030762935.1 of Hymenopus coronatus. Classification (NCBI taxonomy): domain Eukaryota; kingdom Metazoa; phylum Arthropoda; class Insecta; order Mantodea; family Hymenopodidae; genus Hymenopus; species Hymenopus coronatus. The sequence continues at coordinate 79,327,775 of CM060885.1, forward strand.
TAAATGGTCTATATATGGACTACATAAAAGCATATTTAGAAGATTTTCCTCCTATGCATGTGTGTTTCTATGGATAGCATAGCTCAAAATACCAAATTTGGTATTTAAGTTTAATAAATTCCAAGAATGCGATTTTCAAGAAATTCTCCCACACCCTGCTACTCTTTATATTGTACATTTTTCGAAAATGTTGTTTTCCAAAATGTTCTTCAACGATTTTCATTAAAAACTTTTAAGATATTTTCATGGCAAACAAAATATATATCTCGAATTTTCTGGGAATGGCCTCTGAATATATTTTTATTAAGGTTCAATTTTGCGGAATTTTAGCTTAATGGTAAACCGAAAGAGATAGACAAAATCTAAGTTAGTAAAAAGCTATAAAGCTCATTAAATCACACAATTATACTACATACATTTTTTCGTGGAATTTACCGTTTCTGACACATTCCTTGTTACTGGTTTCAGTTTTAAAACAATTTTACTTTTCTCAAGTAGGATTTTCTCATCTAGAAGCTATACAAACAAAGGAACTTCAATCACATTACAAACATCTTTTCTAAAGATTTGACTATCGCTTTAGCCCAGTGTTTTCCCTTATTCCCCTTTTACTTACACAGAAGCAAGTAATAAGACCATCTCTGCCAATGTTTATCTCAATTATCAAGAAGTAAATATAAATATAAATCTTTTAGCAATATTTAGTTGCAGATATACACAATCATATGAATGGAACGTATTGCATGTTTTTTAATTCAGGGGGTCTGATAACATGTACTTCCGGTGAAATCTCAGTGTCGAATTTTTGGATGGGATACAGTAGCTTCTCTATAGTACCTGTAGAGAAAATACAAATTCAGGGACTTAACAAACTACCCTAATTAAATCTCAGTGGTTTCAGACATCGGTAGATGTAACATAAACATAATTAAAGTAATGAAATTCGTTACAAACATCCGATGTTTTCCATTGACATGACTTTCTCTAAATTTCTGCAAAAAATTATTGTTAAAAAACGTATGCTTCTATTCACTTCATGATAATCGAAGCCTTATTACTTGCTTCCTTGTAAGCAAAAGCGAAATAAGGAAGTACCATAGGTTAAAGTGATAGTCAAAAGCTGGTGGCTAGGTGATTGAAGTTCCTTATTTGTATGGACAACAGTTGACAAATTCCTGTATTAGAAAAGTATGCTTTTTAAAACTGAAACCAAAACCAAGTTATAACTCAAAAACGATCAAATTCACGAAAAAAAAGTATATAACATAAGTTGTGTGTTTTACTGTGCTCTACATTTTTGTATGGTAAGTTTTTGTCTTCAGAAGCTATTCCCAGAAAATTCAAGATATGTTTTATTTGTGATATAAATATCTTTAACACACGGTATTTTACTCAGAATTTTAAGAAAATACAATTTTCGGAAGTTTTTTCATGAAAAGAGTAGTTAGGGGTGAGATTTTTCTTGAAAAACTTTCTCATCCTTGGGAGTTTCAAAACTTAAATACCAAGTTTGGTATTTAACCGTTTTTTCGTTTTCGAGCTATGCTGCCTACAGACAGACACAACACTGACCTTTTGCTAATTTTTTTAATTCAGGGGATCTGAAAGCATGTATTTCCGGTGAAATCTCTGTATTGAATTTTTCGTTGGAATACAATACTTTTTCTATAAACTGTGTATATAGTACCTTTAGAGAAATTAAAAATGCTTTATTTTGAATTCAGGGACTCAAAAAATGTAAATCTCGTATCGAAGCCACTATGTTCAAAGGAGAGAAAGGAAAAAGGAGTAAGATGCTGGAGAGAACTTTTATAGATTGCGGCTTCAGATATCTGTGGATGTAAGCTAATTAAAGTAATACAATTCGTTACAAAAATTTCGTGTTTTGTTGTTTCTTCTTCACTACTTGACTTCTTTGCTCATCCTTATTTATCTGTGCCGCTAGATTACTGTTTTCTTTAGTTTTGTTCCAGGTTTGTTTATTGCCCTCCTCTGCAGCTGCAACTTGACATATGGCCGTGGGATCGGATCCAGACGCGAGATAATGCCCAGCAGCATAACAAACGATGATTTACTTGGTTGCCCCGTCTTGATGTATTGGCGCACCACCACTCCAAGCAAAACTGCTTATCGGACTTCTTCTATTATCCTTCTATCTTACTTCGTGTATTTTCCTTTTTCTTTTACATTTTTGCTCTTTTTTCTCTATGTGTGGCTCATTTTCGACACAATTCTTTATCATACTAGCTTGAAATATTACGTTGAGATTCCGTGTCTAGTCTACAGAAAAAAAGAAACGTTACAAAGGAAACAGGAAACAGGAAACAAAAGCCTGCGCAGTTTGACTTTGAACAAGCCTCAAGAATTACAAAATAATCCAAAATAAGACATGCCATTCTGCCAAGTAACATCACGCAATTCAGCAACAAAGAGCTCCAAACAAAAGAATTAATGTTTTATTTATTTCTTTACACAATAATAACTGGCTTACTAAAACCTATATCTCTAGGTTTATTCTTTCTCTACACGTACTATGCGTATAGTGTATATCCTCCAAAGCTGCGATACGAAGATTTTCAAATATCTCCCCCTAAAATAAACTACATTTTTCGTAAATTTTGATTTCCTCAAAAATGGTTCTAACGATTTTGATTATATGTATTATGTTAAGACATTTTATGACAAACGAAATGCAAATCTTTAATATTCTGGGAATAGTTTCTAAAGATCTCTTCATTCTAGATAGCTTTTGAATAGCCCTCAAACCGTAAGAAATATACAAAAGATTGTTCCATAAATAGTGTACATTTTATTAAAACACAAAATTTATATCATATATTCTTTACTTTCTCTATACGTGCTATGTATATAGTGTACAGGGAAGGTATTGCAGTCCACCAAAAAATCCATACCGAGATTTCACCGGAAATATATGTTTTAGGGTCCTCTGTACCCAAAAAAAAGTAAAAGGTCCGTAAGTGTGTGTGTCCGTGTGTCTGTGAACACGACAACTCAAAAACGAAAAGTTGGTAAAATACCAAACTTGGATTTTAAGTTTATAATCTTCCAGGGATGCGACACGAAGGTTTTGAGAAAAATCCCCCCACCCCAAACTACACTTTACATGGAACAGTTTTCGAAAATTTTGATTTTCTAAAAAATAGCTCTAACGTTTTTGATTAAAATATCGTATATTAAAGATATTTACCTGAAAAGCAAATGTATATTTTGAATTTTCTGGGAATATCATTTGAAGACTACCTTATTCTGGGTCAATTTTACGGAATTTTGTGTATCTGCTAAACCGTAAGAGATAGAGAAAAACTTACCGCACAATTAATGTAGAGCACTTTAAAACACACAATTTAAGTTACACACATTTTTTTCGTTGAGTTGATTGTTTTTGAGATATTCCTTATTTTCAGTTTCGGCTATAAAATACATACTTTCTCATACAGGACTTTGTGAACTCGTGTCCATACAAACAAAGGAACTTCAGTCACATAGCAAATAACTTTTGACTGTCACTTTAACCTATAGTACTCCCGTATTTCGCTTCTACTTACAAGGAAGCAAGTAATAAGACTATTTCTGCTAATTTTTTCTGATTAGCAGGAAGTAAATAGAAGCATAAGCTTTTTAAAAATCACTTATTGCAGAGTTGTAGAGAAAGTCATGTGACTGGAACACATCAGATTTTTTGTAGGGTAGTTTAAAGCTTAATTTGTAAAAGCTGTCCTTTTTAATAGAACTGCTTCGGTAGGAAGGTAATCAAAGGCTTATAACGTCCCGTTAATTGCCACTTTGTGTGGTAGTGACGTATTTCACACAGCTGTCTGTAATGAAAACAGCTGTCAATAGATGTCTGCTGATTTCCCAAGAGCCTTTCAAAGAACAGAACAACAATTTTATACTTGCCTTGGCACGTAAGTGCAATGTACATAGTAGATACAAAATATATTGTATTCTGCCCAAAAACTCGATACCGAGATTTCACCGCAAACACATGTTTTAGAACCCCCTGAAATGAAAAAAAAATCTGATCTGTTCCATTCTCATGACCTTTTCTACATTTCTGCAACAAAGTATTGTTAAATATCCTATGCCTCTATTTACTTCATGCAATAATCTGATTGCTTACTTCCTTGTAAGTAGGAGCGAAATAAGGGAGTACCATAGGTTAATGTGATGGTCAAAAGCTGGTTGCTATAAGGCTGAAGTTCCTTAGATTATATGGATAGGAATTGGCAAATTGCTGTATCAGAAAGATATGTTTTTAAAAGCTAAAAACCGAAAACAAGGAATATCTCAAAACGATCAACTCCACGAAAAAAAAATGTATATAACCTAAGTTGTGTGTTTTAACGTGAACTATATTTTTGTTTGGTAAGTCTTTGTCCATCTCTTACGGTTTAACAGTTACACAAAATTCGGTAAAATTCACCCAGAATAAAGTTGTCTTCAGAGGCTGTTCCCAGAAAATTCAAGATATACATTTTATTTGTCAGGTAAATGTCTTTTGTGTACAACATTTTAATCAAAATCGTTAGAGCCATTTTTGAGAAAATTAAAATTTTCGAAAAAGTTCCATGAAAAGGATAGTTGGGGGTGGGGGATATTCTTGAAAATCTTCGTGTGCATCCTTGGAAAATACTGAACTTTAATACCAAATTTGGTATTTAACAGACTTATTGTTTTTGAGCTGTGCTGTCCAAGGACACACACATACACACACACATACATAGACAGACAGCAGAAACATACGGACATTTATCTAAAAATTCTTTTTCTTTTGTTTTCAGGGGGTCCTAAAGCATGTATTTCCGACGAAATCTCGGTATCGAATTTTTGGTTGCATTACAATAACTCCTCTATACACTATGTACATAGTGCGAATGGAGAAAGTAAAAACATTTTCAAAAATGGTTCCGTGTATGTGTGTGTGTGTGTGTGCGCGCGCGCACCTATGGAGAGCATAGCTCAAAAATGAAAAGACAGTTAAATACCAAACTTGGTATTTAAGTTCGGTATCTTCCAAGGCTGCAATCCGAAGATTTTCAAGAACATCCCCCCACCTCTAACTACCCTTTACCTGGAAAATTTTTCGAAAGTTTTCTTTTTCTTAAAAATGGCTGTAACGATTTTGGCTAAAATATCACACATTACACCCATTTCTATCCTAAATAAAGTGTAAATCTTGAATTTTCTGAGAATAGCTTCTCAAGATCTGTTTATTCTGGATGAATGTTTCTTAAGTTGGTATAGCTAGTAAACCGTAAGAGATAGACAAAAACTTACTTCACAGAAAATGTAGATCTTGTCAAAACATGCATTTATGTCCTGTACGTTTTTGTTGTGGAGGTAACGTTTCCAAGGTATTCCTTGTTATTGGTTGCAATTGTGTAGTACTTATACTTTTCTTAGACGGAAGTGTCCGTTTTTCTTTTGTTCTACTCCTGGCCAAGAAAAGAAGCGATTCGTAATGACAATCGCATAACGACAGTTTTTAAAACATTTGACTATCGGTTTAGCCTAGTGTATTCCCTTATTTTCTTCCTACTTATAAGGAACTAAATAATAATAACATTGTGTTAATGAGTACCACGATTAGCAAGGTGCAGAAAGAAGAATAATCTTATGTAAGAAGTTTGTAGAACAGATAGAGAAAGTCATGTGAGAGTAACACATCAGATTCTTTTTATTTATAATAAAGTCTAAAATCCGTGCAAATGCAATCAAATGTAACCCCATCTGCATTCAAGCCATCACACCGGCTATTTTACTTGGGCCCTTCCCTTCCTTTACCACAGGCGCACTTGACTGAAGTACTGGACCTGGAACTCTCGACGCGTGGCTTTGAATGATTGCCAGTCCTCCTCGTATCGTCTCTAACAGCCACAGCTATTCAAGTCGCTTCAGCTGTGGTGCAGGTGTAAGGTATATAAAATCGAATTAGAGAAGAGTGGAATACGCAACAAAGAAGTTTAAGCAATCAGAGGTTATTTACATTTTTCATGTAGATAGAAGAATATTTTTATATATGGATTTTTTGCAGAATAAGTAGAGAAAGCCATGTGAATGGAAAGCATCGGGTTTCTTTTCCATCATACCAGCAACAAATTTTAAAGCTTATATCAGTTTAACCCAGGAATTTCTTTCCTTTGAAGTTTTGAAAGGTTGATATATAAATCAAAACTTATTTTCTTTCTTCGCTTTAATATTTTTAATATTTGTTTATTTTTTGTTGAATATATTGCTTCATTATTTTATCAATCCCAAAAAATTGCTCCGTTAATTTTAATTTTCATGTAAGATTTTAAAGCTCAAAAAGATCTATTTTATTAAAATTTACTCCCAACATTAACTTTAACTTTAGTGCTCTCTATAGGAAGGGACCACTTTTTATTCACGTAAGTGTACACTTTGAAGTCAATGACTGTGACACTTTGTACATCGAATGGCTTGCTATAAACTGTGATTAATGGAGAAGCTGGTACAGTTAGTTATTTTGTGTATCGTTTTCGGATATTCCCGAAACAGTGAGTATCATTGTTACGCCGCGAATAATAATGGGCAATAAATTGCAAATGATGTAATGAAAAGCAACCAGTCGGTGCAAGTGCCCTTCTGTGTACAACGACCTTCAAAACTTTTGCTGGAGCACACATATGACTTTTTTCCAACATCCATCATTTTATAATTAACAGCGGCCAAGCGTCACATCGACATTTCACGTATTAGAGCATGTTTACCCCCTGCTGGGAGTTATTTATTTCGCTGGCATCGGGGTCGTCACCCTCGCACACATATTTGCTATTAAAAATTTACTGATTTTAATGAAGGTTTTCGGTCATGATGGGGAACTGGGGGTGCCCTGTTTGCGGTTTGGGGACGAGCGTCAAAACATCACGTAATGTAAACCACCGCAACAGTTGCATCTATGTCGCTACTTGTTTACAGCTCACGTATGAAACGGGCGCGTTCACGCAGTAAAGCGTCATAAGGTAATTCACTTAACGTGATGAAAGTACACGGTGGCAGCATGCTGCCCTGCAACACACACGTTTTTATAATTATGCACAATTATAATACTGCACAGATAAAATATTCATAATAATGGACGTTAATTCTAAATGTACGTGGTCTATATTACTATATGTTCGCTGCAGTAAAAACCTGAATGGGCACAATATTTACGAGGGTCGTCCAAAATGTGGCAGAAGATTTAGTATAACTAAATAATAAGGTTGGGTGTGTGGTAAACATAAATATCACTCATTTACGGAAACTAATAATTTTAATACGAGAGTTGGGGAAAAAGTCATGGCAACTATTTATTTTCCTGAAGATACCAGTCCGGTTGGAAAATGTGACATATACAGACGAAAGGACAAGGTGTTAACTACATGTGTGGACAACGAATATCACTGAATGTCGTAATATACTAGATTATTACGGTAGGACACAGGGCAATATGGCCCTCACGGTGCAAAAGAATGAAAACACAGTACACATACAGTTGACATGACAAACCTGGGCCTAAAGACCCTCAAAGTAGTCCCCCGCTACTGTCACAATGCGCTGCCACGTCGGTCCGCACACTGACAGGTCGTTCCGAATGTTGCTCATCACTGGTTGACCTTGAAACTTTCGTACCCATTGTGCTACTGTACAGTACGATAAGACATTATTCTCAAGGGCTTCCACTAACTCACTGTGGCATTCTATCGCATTTCTCCCTCAGAGAACGGCTATTTTAATATAAGCGCGCTGCTCAACACGGGTTACTTCCATCTCACACGACACTCACCAACTGACTGATTTCACAGCCCTCGCTGGGCTACTACCAGCCATCACAGAGCCATCTGTTGTTCTGTATACACACTATGCCTGCAGAACTTCCACACGACACATATACGTCTGTGATCCGTTTACACATCTACAAGAAAAAATCTGATGTTTTCCATTCACATAGCTTTCTCTACATCTCTGCCACAAATTATTATTAAAAAGCTTATGCTTCTATTTACTTTATACTAATCGAGAAAACATTAACATAAATAGTCTTATTTCTTGCTTCCTTGTAAGTAGAACCGAAATAAGGGAGTGCCATAGGTTAAAGTGAAAGCCAAAAGCTGGTTGCTATGTGACTGAACTTCCTTTGTTTGTATGGACAGGAGTTGACAAATTCTTGTATGAGAAAAGTATACATTTTTCATAGCTGAAACCTAAAACAAGGAACATCTCAAAAACAATCAACTTCAGGAAAAAATGTATATAACATAAATTGTGTGTTCTACATTTTTGTGTGGTAAGCTTCTGTCCATCTCTTACGGTTTATCAGTTATGCAAACTTCCGTAAAATTGACCCAGAATAAAGTAGTCTTCAAAGGCTATTCCCAGAAAATTCAAAATATACATTTTATTTGTGAGCTAAATATGTTTAGTATACAACATTTTAATCAAAATCGTTAGAGCCATTTTTTAGAAAATCAAAATTTTCGAAAAAAGTTCCATGTAAAGGGTAGTTTATGGTGGGGGATTTTTCCCAAAATCTTCTTGTCGCATCCCTGGAAGATACTAAACTTAAATAGCAAGACTTTTCGTTTTTGAGTTATCGTGTTCATAGACACACGGACACTAACACATGGACCTTTTCTGAAAATACCCTTTTTTGGATACAGGGGACCCTAAAACATATATTTCCGGTGAAATCTCTGTATCGATTTTTTGGTGGAGTGCAATACCTTCTGTACACACTATGTACATAGTACGTGTAGAGAAAGTAAAAAAAAACTAGTTGCCATGACTTTTGTCCCAACCGTCATCAACATCATTATCTGTTTAATTTTCTCTCAAGATACATACACTACAATGCACAACAACATACATTAGAAACATCTCAAATGTGAATCGTCTCCGTTTGGTTTTATATTGTGAAAAATTTCGCTCTACATCACAAGATATGATTGGAGCAAAACGGAAATACGATATGACACATCCTCGGCTATTGGTTGAGATACTCCATCAACAATTATTTATGTAGCAATAACTCATTGGATATTTCGTATTTCACGCAATTTTGAGTACCCGATACTGTTCCAAACACTGTCCACTTTCTTTTTCTCAGGTCTAAAACAGGAATCAAGGGTCTCTGATTAATTGCTTGCAAAGTGCATCTACAGATTTCAGGGCTCCAGACATTTCAATGTTTGATGTTTGCAAATATGGGATATTGTCGTAGATATATCTGCAAAGTTTTCTCTATGAATTGCAAATCTTCGTGCAATGCATTTAAAGCAAGTTATAGCATACACTACCATAAAAGGCATTTACTATTATAACACAGTATTGTAATAATGAACCAAATTCCCGAACGCGTTACATAAGATTCATGTTACCCTTAGCTGTTCACGAACACGAACCCATCCTTAAAATCTGATGTGTTCCATTCACATGACTTTCTCTACATCTCTGCAATAAATTATTGTTAAAAAGCATATGTTTCCATTTAATTCATGCTAATCAAGAAAAAATTAGCAAAAGTAGTCTTATAGAAATTAAAAATATAAATTTTATTTGTCAGGTAAATATATTTAATCTTCGATATTTTAATGAAAATCGTTAGAGGCATTTTTAAGAAAATCTAAATTTAAAAAAAAAAAAACAATTAAAGGGTAGTTGGAATGGGAGAATTTTCTTAAAAATCTTAGTGTCGCATCCTTGGAAGATATCAAACTAAAATACCATGTTTGATTTTTAACGGTCTTTTCGTTTGTGAGCTATGCTGACCACAGACACATATAAAGCCTTTTTTGGGGGGGATTCTGGGGACCCTAAAACATGTTTTCTGTGAAACCTCGGTATCGAATTTTTGGGTGGAATACAATACCTTCTCTATACACTATGTACATAGTACGTGTAGAGAAAGTAAAAATTTCACATTACCGAAACGGCGCATGTCGCCCGTTACCGCACCAAAGAGCTATGCTAATTTTAATAGCCTTATCTTGCCTATGTGCTATTTGTAGTTTCTATCAGAACCTAATATATTTGAAATAATATTTATTACAGGTGTTATTGTGCAGAGACTGCCATTAGGGTCGTTTTGTTGGCAACCCATGATGAAATGAAGGTTTTCGGGACCTACAAGTGTAACAATAAACAATATTGTTTTTACTTTCTCTATACGCAGTATGTACATAGTGTATAGAGAAGATTTTGTAATGCATCCAAAAATTCGATACCAAAATTTTACCGGAAATACATGTTTAAGGATCCTCTGAATCCAAAAAAAGCATTTTTAGAAAAATGTCCGTGTGTATGTATGTGTGGGTGCGTCTATGGGTAGCATATCTCAAAAATCTGATGTGTACCATTCACATGACTTTCTCTATATCCCTGCAACAAATTACTCTTAAAAAGCTTATACTTCTAAACTTTATGCTGATCAGTAAAACAGTAGCAGAAATAGCCATTTTACTTGCTTCCTTGTAAGTAGTGGTGAAATAAGGGAGTATCATAGGTTAAAGTGATAATCAAAAGCTGGTTTCTATGTAACTGAAGTTCGTTTGTTTGTATGCACAGAAGTTGACAATTTCCTGTATGAGAAATGTATGTTTTTCATAGAAGAAACCAAAAATAAGGAATGTCACAAAAACGACGAACTCCACGAAAAAAATGTATATCACATAAATTCTGGGTTTTAACGTGCTCTACATTTTTTGTGTAGTAAGTTTTTGTCAATCTTTACGGTTTAGCAGTTATTCAAAATTTAGTAAAATTCATCCAGAATAAACTACTCTTCTGAGGATATTCCCAGAACATTCAAGATATACATTTTATTTGTCAGGCAAATATCTTTAACATAAGAAATTTTAAACAAAATCGTTAGAGCCATTTTTGAGAAAATAAAAATTTTCGAAAAAAGTTCCATGTAAAGGTAGTTGGGGATGGGGGATTTTTCTCAAAATCTTCGTGTCGCATCCCTGGAAGATACCAAACTGAAATACCAAGTTTGGTATTTTAGCTACTTTTCGTTTTTGAGTTATCGTGTTCACGGACACACGGACACACACGGACACACACACACACACACACACACACACACACACACACACGGATCTTTTTCCGAAAATGCATTTTTTAGATATAGGGGACCCTATAACATATATTTCCAGTGAAATCTTGGTATCGAATTTTTTGGTGGAGTGCAATACATTCTCTATACACTATGTATATAGTGCCTATAGAGAAAGTAAAAACGAAAAGTCCGTAGATAGAAGCATAAGCTTTTTAACAATAATTTGTTGCATAAATGTAGAGAAAGCCCTGTGAATAGAATACACCATATATTTGTTATTCTTCTTCTTAAAGAGATATCATACTTTCTCTAATAATAATTACGTAATTTGATGATATTCAATAATTAATTTAGATTTATTAATTCAGACAACAAGGCCTAAAAGCTCGACGCAATTTATGAGATGAATCTAATTTGTAACACTGAAGTTGACTTTTTAATACACCAGATCGTGACGAATTATGAAAAATATTCCCATTCGCATGACTTTCTCTAGCTGTTACACAAACACCTTTGCTTACAAAAGATTATTCTTTTATCCAAGACATGATAATCAAAGTAAATATTAGCAGAAATTATCTTATTGATCTCATATTAATTTTGAGATGACATCCCAACTGTTTTAGGGATACCCATTTGTGAAAATTGAACAAATATAGCAAACAATGAATGTGTTTTCCTAATTAAATAATGTAATGCTTGCAGTTCAATTTCCTGTTCTTTCTATTACTATTTGGCGCTTTAAACCCTATCATGTGACGATTTAAATGCATGACTGGTAGTGGGTGTGGTGATTTAACTTTTTCTCTATGTTGAAAAATGCCTAAAAATCCGAAATTTGGTTTTGATCAATAGCATTTGACCTTGAATATGTCTATTTCAAGTTGAAAATACAATAATATGCACTAATAACTAAAAACAAATGCGAGTAAAGTAATATGTTTCAAAATTTACCAAAAAAGTCTCACACCGGGTCCCTCTACCTACTCCGTGAGCATCCAGGCATGCGATACCACCGATTATTTAACCTGGGCCCTCCCCATCTTAAACCACAAGCGAGATGGAGCACCCCACATTCGCCAACAGCATATTTCCGGCCGAATAATTGAGACGGTTTGGCGACAGAGTGCAGCTTGACTCGAACCAAATGACTTGCAGTTTTTCTTTACTTTATATATTACTCGGAATTAGTGTAAACAGTCCGTGAGAGTTGACAGATATTCATGGTTTAAAAATTGCTGCACAAGAATATGAAATTCTAAGACTACAAAGAAAAGTGTTAAATTGTATGTTAAACATTGAAATCTATTTTCTCGTGTTTTTATTTTTCAGGGTTTTCAAAACCTGAAATTGCAGTTTTCCAAAAAGAAGCTTAAAAATATTTATGCTTCAATAAAAATGGTGCAGACAAAAATTGATGTTATGATTTTTTTCTAATATCACAAGTGCTTGTGTAATTAAATAAAAAATTAAAAAAATGACAGTTAATTTTTTTTTTCTTCTAAACCAATAATCAGATAAAAATGTCATCTCATCATTTTACTGACACTGAATTTATCAGTATAACTGTAAAGTATTATATTCCTGTAATTGAAGTTGCATTGTGTGGAATGATTTAAGTAACTGACAATAAAATACTATACATATATTAATATCACAGGACAGTTTTTTTTTGTAGTGTTTAACGCCCGTTTTCACTGATGATACATGAAGATGGAGCCCCAGTGGAATGAGATGACGGGAGAAACCGGAGAACCCAGTGAAAACCCGCCCCTGCACCGCTTTGTCCACCACAAATCTCACATGCGGTCGCTTTGGACCAAACCCGGGCCGTCTAAGTGAGAGGCCAGTGGTCTGAACACTCGGCCACGGCGCGGCCTCTCACAGGAACTATTTGGAACAAAAGTCTGAAATTTAGCATGTAAAATATTATTAATACTGCAATTGCTGTGTTAAAGTTTCAAATCAATCCAAGCAAAATTGTAGATTTTAGGTTTTTCACAGACGAGTTCCATTAATTACAAACTTGCTATTCAAGTATGTGCCATAGATGACATACCAAAACACCCTTTATATGAATTAGGTTTCGAAATTAATGGCTCTAACGATTTTGGTTAAAATCCCATACAGTAGTGTTAATTATTTGAAAAATAAAATGTATATCTTGAATTTTCCGGACATAGTCTCTGAGACTCTGTTCAGTTTGAACGACTTCTGTGTAAATTATTACGCTAAAATGTATATCTCATTAAATCACACAGTTTATGTCATGTACATGTCTTTAGCCATTTCCGAGATATTCCTTATTATTTATTTCAATTTTAAGCTACTTAAACTTTTATCCTGCTTGAACGGAATTTTCATTTCATCTCCTTCCGGGAATGTAAAAGAAAATCGAATTTCAATTATTATACATAGCTTTCAGATTATGTGGCTACCGCTATAGCATATTGTATTTTCTTATTTCTCCTCCTATTTACAAGGAAGAAAATAGGTAAGAGGACCAATTCTGCCAATATTCATCTCGATTTTTTGGCATAGACAATTTAATAATCTTAATGTAAGGAAGGTGTTTAGAGAAAGCCATGTGAATGGAACATATCAGATTTTTAAGTGTCATGAACTGTCATGAAAATAGATCTGTGAATTTTATACGTTAGCATAATTAGATTTGTGTCTCATTATAGATTATGCCTACCTATTAGAAGACTTCTAATAAAGCCATTTGTGCAAAAATATATGTAAATTAATACTAAGCGTATGAAACAAAGTTTTCACACAGAGAGTTAATCAAATTAAAGATAGTCACTAGTTAAACTCATATGAACCTAGAAAATCAAATTTGTTTTTCCGCACGAGACCATTATTATCACAAATTAAGTTATGTAGACATGGTTTTGTTTTCGTATCGTGCAAGCAAACAAGCTACATTGCATAACCTGAAACCGTTGCCATCAAACGTTTAAAGTAATTAACAAAGTGAATGGAGGAATAAACCTTTATGCGAATAGTACATGATAAAATTCTGACGGACTACTATGAAATGGAAACAGTAGACAAGGGGGAGGGAGAATTGCACATTCCGCAGTAAAACATACATGAAAAAATCTCATGTGTTCCATTCACATTATCTTCTCTACATATCTGAAACAAAGTATTGTTAAAAAGATCATGCTTCTATTTACTTCATGCTAACCAAGAAAAAATAAGCAGAAATAGTCTTATTACCTGCTTCCTTGTAAGTAGAAGCGAAATAAGGGAGCACCATAGGTTAAAATGATAGTCAAAAGCTGGTTGCTATGTGACTGAAATTCCTTTGTTTGTTTAAGTAAAAAAAAAATCTTATGTATTCCATTTACATGACTTTCTCTACATTTCAGCAAAAAAGTATTTTTATGCTTCTATTTACTTCATGCTAATCGAGAAACAATTAGCATAAATAGTCTTATTATTTGCTTCTTGTAAGTAGAAGAGAAATAAGAAAGTGCAATAGGTTAAGGTGATAATCAAAAACCGGTTGCTATGTGACTGAAGTTCCTTTGTTTGTATGGACAGGAGTTGACAAATTTCTGCATGAGAAGAGTATGTTTTTCGAAACTGAAACCAATAACAAAATATCTCAAAAACATCAACTCCACGAAAAAATGTATATTACTTAAATTTGTGCCTTACCGTGCTCTATATTTTTTGTGTGGTAAGGTTTTGTCCATCTCCTACGGTTGAGTAGTTACGCAAAATTCCAAAATTCATCCAGAATAAATTAGTCTTGAGAGGTTATTCCCAAAAAATTCAAGATATACAGTTTATGTATCAGGTAAATATTTTTAATATACGATATTTTAGTCAAAATCGTTAGAGCCATTTTTAAGAAAATCAAAATTTTCGAAAAAAGTTTCATGTAAAGGGTAGTTAGGGGTGGGGAGATTTTCTTGAAAATCTTCGTGTCGCATCCTTGGAGGATACCAAACTTAAATACCAAGTTTGGTGTTCAACGATCTTTTCATTTTTGAGCTATGCTGCACACAGACACACAGACGCACACATGGACGTTTTTCTGAATTGTTTTTTATTCAGGGGGACTCAAAACATGTATTTCTGGGTGGAACGCAGTACTTTCTATATACACTATATACATAGTACGTGTAGAGAAAGTAAAAATTAACAAAGTATAAAATCGACTGGTAAAAAGAATTACATTCTATATTTGATACTTATAGTATAATTTGTCGCCAACATTGTTGTATCGTCATAAGGCAGCTTTATAATTCAGTAAGAAAGTGTTTTGCCAAAAGCAAAGCTTCTTTTAACCTTAAAATTATAATATGCAAATGAAAGCATGCAAATGTAGTTGGACATTTGCGGTGGTAACTAGGGGTAGCAGGTTCGTATCCCGGGTGCAGGTTTTAGGCTGTTCGGAATGGTGTGGAGATGTGGGTGCCCTGCCATGGAGTGGTACGACACAAGTGATTTTATTCGATTCCAGATTATTACTGAAGTCATTCATGCATTCAGTTCGATCCTTTCTACTCTTAAGTTACACTTTACTCAACCGCGCCTATTATTACTTATTACTTTTCATAGTGTTTTGGTGCAGCGATTTTCTCCTTATATAATAAATCAACGGTATTTTCGTCACTACCAAAGGCAGCACGGACCTGAATATCACATCTTAGCTCCGGGGATGTGCCATGACAAGTGCAAAAAGTGTCGCTTTAGCAAGAGAATACTTGTTGTTTTCCTTGTTATATCCATCCTTGGGCAGTGGAACCTCACCCTTCAGTTCAATGTCCTTCACTTAACGGTGCCGCTTCTCAGGTAGTGGCAACTGTTTGTCCTGGGTTTCTTAGACGTGCTTTAAAATTTTTCCATGGCTACTTTCAATGTACATTTGTCACCTCTCAGTATAACTTATCTTATATTGGCAATCATTTACATCTCCGTTTTAGATAACTTTTAACCCGTGACAAGACATGTACTGTCTCACATTTTACCGGCATATTAAAATCCAAAGCACGCAGAGATGTCAAAACTCTTTCACACCATTCGAATCCACTATTCATAACGCTGTTCCGCCCAGTTCTGGTTTTTCTTACTCCACAGTAATTAGTAGCATCGCTTACACTTTACTACTCTCTTATAAACTTCACAATTTGTGGGAGAGTTCTAATTTTTTGAGAAGCAATATCGTAATAAGTTTTGACCTGATTTTTTGGTAATGTATGTTGCTGCTTACCTACAAAACCTGATTTTCGAATAGCACCGTGCGTGCGAGATCTGCAAGGCTTGTGATGAACCCACATTTTAGAAATCTATATTATGGTTGACTTTTACGTACACTTCATGCAAATGGTGCTTCAATATTCCTTATGTAAATTTTACATATTGGACGAGATATCAATTGCTTTGTATATACCCTAGTAAGGGCTTAACCACAGAAATATAGGGATGGGTAGAGGTTTGTTATTGATGTAATTTAGATACAGGTAGTTTCCTCAACGGTTGCTTTATCAGGAGCAGCACCCTTGCCGCTGCTCCACAAGTGTCTTGTTTGGTTCATTACAGTTGGGCTTAAATTTTTTATGCCCACTGGGGAGTGTTCAGGTTTCTGCCGTTGGCTGTTTTGAAGCCTTTGCGGGGGGCCCCAACAAGCATGCGGAAAAACCCGAAACTATACCTGCGTTCGTTCTCACATAGGGCTTATCTGGTCTATAAATTTCAGCCCGGCGCCTAATCACATCCCCCACGCATGAGAAGTGATGGACCGGAATCCTTTATTCTATAGCCGGAGAAGGCTGTGTCTGTTGCCATGCTCCACACCTTGTAGGCATAGATTATCAGAGGGATTATGAGGTCCTTGGAAAGGCGTAGCTGTAAATGAACAGGCATTTGAAATGGAAATTCACTCGCTGCGAATGCGTGAGCCTTACTTGCTTTTGCATTCCCTGAAGTTGTTCAACTCGGTAAAATGGAACCTGGCTGCCCTACTTTGAAATTTGCAAAGCATAAAATAAAGCGAGTCTTCAGTTATGTAAGATGTGTGCCTTACTAAATCTCGGCTTAAGCTTTAATTGTCAAATCGACCCTTAATATAATTTAATAATGAATAAACAAATAATTAATAAAATTGTTGACTCCTTAATACAATAACAAAATTGTTAAAACTCGGTATAGACATGAACATTGTAAAATAAACAGGAAACGTATCATCTCTTATCCTGTCGCTCTTCTTGGTGTAATGGCTACCATGCTAACTTTATATATACAAGATCACGGGTTCAGAGCCGGCGGAGGACGATGGATTTTTGTCGGGATAAAAATCCTTAGCTTGGCTTCCATCGGAAGGGAAGTAAAGCTGTTGGTCCCGTGTCATAGATTTACGGCACGTAAAAGAATCTCAAGCCTGATAGGGAGGCCTCTGAGCAAAGTTAAGCAGTATTTCACGCCAGTATAGAATGGGACGCTGAAAACCACAGCAGTTAATAACACGCCATTTTTTTCTCATCCTTCTTTACCCAGCTTCAATGTCCTTCTCAGGTACAGAGTGGCGTTTCTATCTGAGCTTTCCCGATGGTTTGCTTTTGCAGCTCTGGATTAAAGTCATGAATACATTTGGTAGAGGCGCCACGTTTTAAATAGAAGTACATGACATTTGGTGGAGGCGCCACGTTTTAATTAGAAGTACATGCCTTTGGTGGAGGTGTCACGTTTTAATTAGAAGTACATAACATTTGGTGGAGGCGCCACATTTTAAATAGAAGTACATGACATTTGGTGGCGGCGCCACGTTTTAAATAGAAGTACATGAGATTCGGTGGAGGCGCCACGTTTTAATTAGAGGTACATAGCATTTGGTGGAGGCGCCGCGTTTTAAATAGAAGTACATGACATTGATGGAGGCACCACGTTTTAAATAGAAGTACATGACATTTGGTGGAGGCGCACATTTTAAATAGAAGTACATGACATTTGGTGGCGGCGCCACGTCTTAAATAGAAGTACATGACATTTGGAGATAGGCGTCGGATTTGTAATATCATTTTGATATTAGGTTACAATATTACTCTGACAAATCGTGCACCTCATATAACTGTGGTGTGAATGTACTTACCGTTCTGTCACCCAGATGCTTGACGCGGCAGTTGAGAATGGCTGATTGGCCCACTATGGCCGTGACGTTTCGAGGAGACACATCGTCGAAGTAGGGACGTTCTAGAGCGCGAGGAATGTCGTATCGGCTCGATTTGGGGCTGAGGGCGCTGCCTCCACTTACGACACTGCCAGCGGACACCGGTCCCGACACTACAACACACAACAAACTTTCACATTAGTTCGCTCCAATTTTATTCCACTAATATTGTCTGTAACTAAGGAAACATTATTTGAAATGTGAACTGCTTCAGAAGTTTCTCTAAAGGCTGAAATTATAAAATTACATACTAAGCATACATAACTTCTATTAACGTATTCCTAACTTCAATGCCGCATAAAGAAGTCTTAAGTTTACAAGCACATACATTCCTCTATCCTTTCTTCAACAAACTATTTTAAAAAGCGTATTCTTCAAAATCCTTCACCCTAAACCAGATAAATGTGCATAAATTATTTTATTGCATATTCCTTGCAGATACAACAAGACTATGGGAATACACTTGGCTTAAGCGATAGTCAAATCTTTAAAGAACTAGTCTCTATGTGAAGAGCTGATGTTTCAATTCCATTCTCTTTGTTTCATCAGGAGCAAGAAAAACAATAACGATATTCCATTTCCGCTTGACAAGCAGCAAAAAGTGGAATATATTTGAACTAAATTTCTGTGCAAAATATAGTGTATAATATTATAATACATCTATTGAAATATGTGGAATCCTATAAGAGATCCACTTCTTTATCAACACTTATTTTGATTATTTGGACATCCTGAAGTGCACATTTTAATTCTTCCAGGATTCGGAATAATTTCTCAATAAAGTAAAAAATGCTATCCCAAATATAACAAAAATGATTAAAATTAAACTACCAAAATTAATATTAATAATGAGAACTATCGTGAAACGATATGGAATTTATTGATGGGATGGAATACCTTCTCTAATTATGATTTTCTACGCAGAGAAATTGCTAAAATGTGGAATATATATGAATTAAATTTCTGTGTAAAATATAACTTATAATATTCTATATCTATTGCAACATTTGGAATACTTTAAGGTTGTGGCTAGAGGCTATTTGGGCAGATATTGGAAGCACGATAATGGGCAGAATTAGCTCTAAGTGGACAGATACGCAGAGAGCAGTGCATAATTAACTAATTATTGCTTCATTAAGGATAACCGCAGTGGGACCGAAATCACATCTCTCCTTAATTCCCCCCAGGGCTTTATCAGGTCTCACCCAGAGCGTACAAAATGTTTGTGACGTAATGTGCTGGCTATCTTCTAATTGCACACTCACACGTGATAAGGCAGCGCTATTCACTGTACAAATGACGAACAGCGATACGAGCCACTGTGGTCCTTTCCGGCATTGTCTTACCACTCAGGACATGTTTTGTGCCTGGCCGCCATCTTGTTGTACTACACTATACGCAACATTTGTCAAATTAATTATTACTTTCTCTTAATATACTATGTAGAAAATGTATACACGAAGTATTGTATTCCACCCAAAAATTCGATACCGTGATTTCACCGGAAATGTTTTCGGAGCCCCTGAATCCAAAAAAAAAAAAAAAAAAAAAAAAAAAAACATGTTTATGAAAAGGTAGTACGGTATTTAAGTTTGGTATCTTCCAAGGATGCGACACGAAGATTTTCACGAAAATCCTCCCATCCCAAACTACTGTTTACATGGAACAATTTTGGAAAACTTTATTCATCTCAAAAATGGTTCTAAAGATTTAGATTAAAATACCACATATTCAAGCCAATTCTATCAGAAATAAAATGTATGTCGGGAAATTTCTAGGACTAGCTTCTAAAGAGTTGCTTATTCTGAATGACTTTTGCTGAATTTTGCATAACTAGTAAACCGTAAAAAATGAACAAAAACTTATTACATAAAAATGTAGATCTCCTTAAAACCTCAACTTATGTCATATATTTAGATTAAAATACCACATATTCAAGCCAATTCTATCAGAAATAAAATGCATGTCGGGAAATTTCTAGGACTAGCTTCTAAAGAGTTGCTTATTCTGAATGACTTTTGCTGAATTTTGCATAACTAGTAAACCGTAAAAAATGAACAAAAACTTATTACATAAAAATGTAGATCTCATTAAAACCTCAACTTATGTCATATACATTTTACCTCATCTACAAATACTATGTATGTACATAGCGTATAGGCAAAGTATTGTAATGCACCCAAAAATTCTATTCCGAGATTTCCCCGGAAATACATGTTTTGGGTCCCCATGAATCCAAAAAAGCATTTTTGGTAAAAGGTCCGTGTGTGCGTGGTGTGTGTGTGTGTGTGTGTGTGTGTGTGTGTGTGTGGACAGCTAGCTCAAAAACGAAAAGAGCTTTAAATACCAAACTCAATATTTAATTTTGGTGTTTTCCAAGGATGTGATACAAGATTTTCACGAAAATCCATCCATTCCAAACTACCCTTTTACATGGAAATATTTTCGAAAATTTTGTTTTTCTGAAAACTGGCTCAAACGATTTTGATTAAAATACGACATATTAAAGTAATTTCTATCACATATAGAATGTACATCTGGAGTTTTTTGGGAATAGCTCATATAGCTAATTTTGATGAATTTTGCATAACTAGTAAACCGCAAGAGATAAGCGAAAACTTACTGCATAAAAATGCCGATCTCATTAAAATACGCAATTTATATCATACACATGTTTTTCGTGGAGTTTGCTGTTTTCGAGATATTCCTTGTTACTGGTTTCAGTTTTTAACATAGACATTTCTCATGCGGGAATTTGTCAACTCCTGGCTACGTAAAGAATCCGATTTGAACCCATAGTAACCACATTTTTAAACATCTGATTGGCAGTTTAGGATAGTGTGTTACCTTATTTTCCTTCTACTTGTAAGGAATTAAGCAATAAGACCGTTTCTGCTAATATTTATCTCGATATTATGATAGAAGTTTAAATTTATTAACAGTAATTTGTTACAAAGATGTAGAGAAAGTCATGTGAATGGAACAAATCAGACTGTTTTTCTTGGCGTTGACCATGTTTGAGATATTCCTTGTTATTGGCTTCAGTTTTAAAGTACTTAAGCTTTTCACACCCGGGAGTTTATCAACTCTTGGCAATGAAAAGCAACGGATTTCAGTCACATTGCAACCAGATTTTAACACTTAGTTGCCTTATTAGCATTCCACCTATGCCCTTTTTCCTTTAATTAAAGTTTAAAAGTGAGTTCTAGTAAAAATATATGGGAATAAACATATAAAAGTATTATATGAAATAATAGAAACAATAATACAAATGAAAATAAATGTAGATTTTATTCATATTTATCTTCCCAATTAAAAGTTTAAATTCTTCTAAGCCTGATTTCATAATCTTGCCAAAGTCAGTACCAAAAAGGTGATTCAAAAGGCCATGAGTGTTAGGCGATAGATTATGGACTGACCATCCATTCAAAGCCAAATGTTACAAATTCCAGTGACTGTGGTAAAGGACGGGGAGAACCCAAGTAAAATAATTGGTGTGATGTTTGGGAAGCTAATGCGGTTACATTTAACGTAGTTATGTGAGCTTTACTCTTTTATTTATTTAAAAAAATCACTGCAATTTTAGGTAAAAATTGTATATATTTTACATTATAAAACAGTCTTGATTACTTGTCGTTTATGGTTGAAGGTTAGTACAACATGAAATTAATCCTAGAGTACAACCCTATTTGTATAGTTACGCTTAAAACAAGCATAACTTATAGGTACCGACAGGCAACAAATAGCAGATTTAACTATCGCTTTTGCCAAGTGTATTCCAGTATTACCTTTCTACTTACCAGAAAGCATATAATAATACCATTTGTACAAATGTTTATCTGGATTAGCCTGAAGTAGATGAAAGAATGAGCTTTTAATATCAATTTCTTAGAGATTTAGAAAAAAGTCATGTGAATAGAAGATATCAGATTTCCTCCCCAAGTTTTTTAAGTAAAAAACAAAGGAGATGAAAGGGGATAGATCTCTGGTTAAAGGCATAATTAATAAAATCATATTAGCCTGTCAGAATTTATTACTGATAAATTGGTATTATTGCAGTAAATATCGCGGCAAGGTCATAACTTAATTTTCTTTTAATTTCTTGGTCTAAAACTACTGTTAATGAAACAAAGGGTTGTGCCATATATTACAGCATTTGTTTAAAATTTACTAAAATATGTTATATTAATTAGGAATTTCGGTCGAGGAATATTGCGATAATTATCCTTGCAGATTGAGGAACACGCTTCTTAATCTCACGGTTCCAGTATCATAAACACATAATTTGATAGTAATTATTTTCAATCCCATTAGCTGCTAATATAGTTGTAGGTTACCTTTTAATAACACTTCTAGGAAATTCTGGTAGCACAATAATAATTTATCTTCTACCTTTACTTATTATTACACAGATTATTCGCGAAAGCTGCTAAATTGGCGAATTAACAAGAGGTTTCTTATAAACCGGAGTAGCTTACCAATTTTGTCTGCGAATAACCTTTATTCAAGTTTCTAAACTCTTGTAAATTTAAAGTCTAACAAACAAACCAGAATCGTTCTATTGATAATATATTACACATTTCACTAAACATACCACCGAAAAGTCACTTAATTAAGTATACTAACCTGTGTATTGAAATATATCACTAAGTATACCAGAAAAAAAGCATTAAATATGTACAGTAGCCTACGTATTGAAACACATTTCCCTTTCTTCTTTATGCTTCTGCCATTTGAGCACAACTAGCAACACACACATAATGACCACTGTACTGGTTTAAAACTTACACTCTAAATTTACTGTTTAATTGAACATTGAATACCACAAAAACACTTGAATAAGCACCCTAACCTATGTATTGAAACACATTTCCCTTTCCTTGATTTTACTTCTGCTATTCGGGAAACTACAACAAAACACCGCTCACATATTGACCATTATGCTGCTTTAAAATTTGCTGTCTAAATTAACTGCTTAATGCAACATTTAACATGCTTTTATCAACCACAGTGCATAAAGACAGGACATTTTGTATCTAGTCTTTATATATCTGTGACTTTCCTGGGCAATAGGAGACAGTTGTTTGTGTGGTTTACATTACAGGCTCCTAATAAAGACACTTTGGTAAAGTTAGAGAAAGTTAGTGCGGGGGGAAGGACGGGGTTCTTTCTATACATCGTCAAACTTGTAAGGAGCAAGCGGTTAATCATCGTCTATGTATACAAAACCCGACACCAAGAGTTTCCTCTAGGAGTAGCAACATTATGTAATTAGATGCATCCTAGTGCAACAATCTTTAACTTTCTCTACCAAGTACACAAAAGGCAGATAAGGCATTGCGTTCCATGAAACATTTGATGTATTCCATTCATATACCTTCCTCTACATTTATTAACAAATTGGTCTTATTGCTTGCTTCCTTATAAGCACAAGGGAGTACATTAGGCTATAGCGATGGTCAAATATTTTTACTTTATCTAGCCCGTATGTACTAAAAAAAATTTAAAATAATAAAATGTGTATACTATACCCCGATATCTAATTGCTTACATCGGGGCAAATATCTCAGACCTTATTTTATTTATTAACAAACATTTGTTGTTAAATTTTACAAAATAAAATAAATATACAATTGTCAGTTTAATAACTTAACCTAAATAACTTAAATTAAATTATACATCTGAACCTATATATTTATCAAATTAAATTTAATATTTAAATGTTTATGTATTATATTAATTATCATTAATTCCCCAAAAACAAAGTAACTCCAAGTAACATAGTAACTAGCTTTTGACTATCACCTTAACCTATTATACTCCCTTATTTCTCTTCTACTTACAAGGAAGCAAGTCATAAGACTATTTCTGCAATTTTTTTCTCGATTAGCATGAAGTAAATAGAAGCAATACTTTATTGCAGAAATATAGAGAAAGTCATGTAAATGCAACACATAAGATTTTTACTTTCTCTATACGTACTATGTACATAGTGCATAGAGAAGGTATTGCACTCCACAAAAAATTTGATATCGACATTTCCCCGGAAATATATGTTTTAGGGTCCCCTGTATTTTCAGGAAAAGGTCCGTGTGTGTGTCTATCCGTGTGCCTGTGAACACGATAACTCAAAAACTAGAAGTCGGTAGAATACCAAACTTGGTATTTAAGTTTAGTATGTTCCAGGGATGCAACACACAAAACTAACCTTTACATGGAGCTTTTTTAAAAAATTTTGATTTTCTAAAATGTGGCTAACGATTTTGATTAAAATATCGTATATTAAAGATATTTACCTGACAAATAAAATGTATATTTTGAATTTTCTGGGAATAGCCTCTAAAGATTATTTTATTCTGGGTCAATTTTACGGAATTTTGCATAACTGCTAAACCGTAAGAGATGGACAAAGACTTACCACAAAACAAATGTAGAGCACTTTAAAACACACAATTTATGTTATATATCATTTTTTTCGTGGAATTGATTGTTTTTAAGATATTCTTTGTTTTTGGTTTAAGCTATAAAAGCTTATAATTTTCTCATACAGGACTTTTTGAACCTGTGTCCATACAAACAAAGGAACTTCGGCTACATAGCAACCAGTTTTTGACTATCACATTAACCTATGGTACTCCCTTATTTCGCTTCTACTTACAAGGGAGCAAGAAATAAGACTATTTCGGCTACTTTTTTTCGATCAGCAGGAACTAAATAGAAGCATAAGCTTTTTAAAAATAATTTATTGTAGATATGTAGAGAAATTCACGTAAATGGAACACATAACATTTTTTTTGTTTATATATATATATATATATATATATATATATGTATATATATACTGCCCACAGCGTACAAACACGTATACACACAGACCGACAAACACACAAGGGCACTTTTTCTAACAAGGATCCTTTTTACAGCGAATGATCTTTAAAAACACAAGTAGAATATGTCAGAGCTAACATTTAGACAAGCGTTCAAAGTGTTTGCTTACACACATGAGGAACTCTACAGTGCTTAATTCATCATTGTTCTCTCTCAGAAAGATTGGTTAATTTGGATTCTTTTGTTGATAGGGCGATCTCACCGAGCACAGCTTTGTAAACGGCTTCAATAGCGCGCTTGTTTTCCACACACTTTTCAAAAGAAGTCAAAAGAACACCATTTTGGACTTCCAAGCGTCTGTATTTGCCGTTTGGTTGTAATGCTTCAATGTTCACCCTTTGAGTTTTATTGAACAAAAAATTCTTGTTAAAGATGTTCCCCCTAGCTACATTCTCTCTGAGTGATCATATATTCCATTTTTTTTTTACTTTCTCTACACGTACTATCTACATAGAGTATTGTAATGCAACTAAAAATTCGATACCAAGATTTCACCGGAAATACATGTTCTGAGTCCCCCCGGAATCCGATAAAAACATTTTTAGAAAAATACCTGTGTGTCTATCTGTCTGTCTGTGTGGCTGTGGACAGCATAGCTGTCAAAAACGAAAAGACCGTTAAATACCAAACATGGTATTTAAGTTTGGTATCTTCCAAGGAACCGACACGAAGATTTTCAACAAAATCTCCCCACCCTCAACTACCCTTTAGATGGAACTTTTTTCGAAACTTTTGATTTTCTCAAAAATGGCTATAACGATTTGGACTAAGACATCGTATATTAAAGATATTTACCTGACAAATAAAATGTATATGTTGAATTTTGTGGGATCAGCCTCTGAAGACTACTTTATTCTGGATGAATTTTACGGAATTTTGCATAACTGCTAAACCATAAGAGATGGACAAAATCTTACCACACACGCAGAAAAACGTAAAGCACGTTAAACCTCACAGTATATATTGTATACAATTTTTCGTGGAGTTGATCGTTTTTGTAATATTCCTCATTTATGGTTTCAGCTTTAAAAACATTATAATATTCTCATTCAGGAATTTGTCAACTCCTGTGCATACAAACAAAAGAACTTCAGTCACATAGCAACCAGCTCCTGACTATCACTTTAACCTACGGTAATCCCTTTCGCAGGTATTTTATGCATGTGATGTGTTACTAATTCTGGTTTCGTATTGTCTGTTTTTCAAACCTGAAACCAAAAGCAAGGAATATCCAAAAGCGATCAACTCCATGAAGAAAGTATATAACAAAAATCGTGTGTTTTAACGTACTCTACATTTTTTGTGTGGTAAGTTTTTTTCCATCTCTTACGGTGTAGCAGTTGCGCAAATTTCCGTAAAACTCATCCAGAATAAAGTAGCCTTCATAAGCTATTCCCAGAAAGTTCAAGATATACATTTTCTTTGGTATGTAAATATCTTAAGTATAGTAGACTTTAATCAAAATTGTTAGAGCCATTTTTGAAGAAATCAATGTTTTCGAAATTTTTTTCATCTAAAGTGTAGTTGGGGAGGGGGGTTTCTTGAAAATCTTCGTGTCGCATCCTTGGAAGATACCAAACTTAAATACCAAGTTTTTGGGCTATGTTGTCCACAGGCATAATCACACAGACACGCACACACTCACACACACGCAAAATGTTTTTTGGGGAGGATTGAGGACCCAAAACATGTATTTCCGGTGAAATTTCGGTATCCAATTTTTGGGTGGAATGTAATACCTTCTCTATACACTTTATACATAGTACGTGTAGAGAAAGCAATAAGCTTATTAAGAATAATTTGTTTCAGAGCTATTTGAATGGAGCACTTCAGATTTTGGATATTTTAATTAGCTTCTTTTTTGTTTCTGCCGTGGGCAGTATCATTTCCATCGGTTTTTATTTCTGATTCTGGTTGTTATTTATTCGAGCCACGATTTATTTCGTATGGGCAGTAATGACCTACTTGTGCGCCCCTAAACCCTACTCATCATCCTAGCATAGTTAAGCAGCGTGCCTGGGCCTGAGATTGGAGGGGGGGGTTCCTGTGGCATGCGAGCTTGGCTTTTGTGTGGCAAGCGCCTCATGCTAATTATCTTGGATAACAGCTTTCTCTTTTGAGAAGCAAACAGCAGCACGTGGTTAAAAGGCTCTCGTTCAAAAGCAAACGTTCAGTAAAGTAAGGCAGTCCATTACCATGCCAGTGTGGTAAATATTGAGGTTACCAAGTGTTTTACCTCACTGTACACACAGTGCTATAATCCCCTTTAACCCACACCATGGTCAGTCACAGACTTCAGAAATTTAGCACATTTTGCGCGTTAGTGTAAATAATGTTTTATATAAATTTCGAGATAAGAATTTGAAAATTACACGTAAAAATCTATTGCAACAAGTTATTGTTCATAAGCTTATTCTTCTATGCACTTCATGCTAATTGAGCTAAGCACTAGCGGAAACACTATATAAAGGAATACACTAGGCTAAACTGACAGTCAAATGTTATAAAATGTGGTTGCTATGGGAAATCGTTTTTTTGCATCGCCAGGAATTACAAGTTCCTGCATGGGAAAAGCAATAACAAGGAATATCTTGAAAAAGGTCAACTCCAGGAAAAAAGCATATGACAAAATTCGACTGCTTTAAGCATTTCTACATTTATTGTTTAGTAAGTTTTTGTCTATCAATTACAGTTTACTAGTTATGCAAAATTCAGGCAAATTCATTTAACAACAACAGGTCTTCAGAAGTTATTCCCAGAAAATTCAAGATATAAATTTTATTTGTGAAGGAAATGGCTTTATTATGTAATAGTTTAACCAAAATGTTTAAGAAGAACAAAGTTACCGAAAACATTTCTAGTAAGTGGTAGTTTGCGTAGGGAGGATTTTCTTGAAAATCTTCATGTCGCATCTTTGGAAGATACCAAACTAAAAAACCAAATTTGGTATTAAACGGTATTTTCGTTTTTGAGCTATGCTGACCACAGTCACACAAACACATACACACACGGACCTTTTTCTGAAAATGCTTTATTTGGACTCAGAGGATCCCAAAACATGTATTTCCGGTGAAATCTCGGTATCAAATTTTTGGGTGGAATATAATACCTTCTAAATCCAATAAGTACATACATAAGGAGCTAGAGAAAGTAAAAATGCTGTCACTTAGGGTTATAGAATTATAACACTCCAATGTATCCAACTTTGATTTATGCGTCCACGGCCTCATTCAAGTAGGCTAATACAACTCGATCGATCCATAAAATCTGCTGAATCAGACGAAATTATGCAATCAGCGGAGACAGCAAGCATACAACTGTTACAAAGAAATCAGATGTGTTCCATTCACATGACATTCTCTACATCTCAGCAACAAATTATTGTTAAAAAGCTTATGCTTCCATTTACTTCCTGCTAATCGAGAAAAAGTCAGCAGGAATAGCCTACTACTTGCTTCCTAATAAGTAGAAGCGAAATAAGGGAATACTGTTGGTTAAAGTAATGGTCAAAAGCTGGTTGCTATGTGACTGAAGTTCCTTTGTTTGTATGGGCCTGAAATGTTAAATTCCTGTATGAGGAAAGTATGTTTTTAAAGCTGAAACAAAAAAACAAGGAGTAACTAAAAAACGTTAATCTACGATAAAAATCTATATAAAATAAATTGTGTGTTTTAAGGTGCTCTACATTTTTTGTATTGTAAATTTTTGTCAATCTCTTACTGTTTAGCAGTTCTGCAAAATTCCGTAAAATTCATCCAGAATAAAGTAATCTTCAGAGGCAATTCCCAGAAAATTCAAGATATGCATTCTATTTTTCGTGTAAATATCTTTAATATACGAAATTTTAATCAAAATCGTTAGAGCCATTTTTAAGAAAATCAAAATTTTCGAAAAGAATTCCATGTAAAGGGTAGTTTGGGGTGGGGAGATTTTTCTCAAAATCTTCATGTCGCATCCCTGGAAAATACTAAACTTAAATACCAAGTTTGGTATTTTAGCGACTTTTCGTTTTTGAGTTATCATGTCCACAGGCACACGGACACACACACACACACACACACACACACACACACACACACACACACACACACGAACCTTCTTCTGAAAATGCTTTTTTTGGATAAAGGGGGTCCTAAAACATTTATTTCCGGTAAAATCTCGGTATCGAATTTTTGGGGTGTACTATCCCTATGTACATTGTACATATGGGGTTAGAGGAAGTAAAAAGTCAAGAAATCAATGTGGCATAGGTTTATTATTTTCAGTGCCACCGTTGTGTAGAATGTTTTCGTTTTGTACGAGTAAGTAATCATGTTGCCCGCACTGATACTAAGCAAGGTAACAGATGAATATCACAGACCGTAAAGTGAAATAGGTAAAACATTATATTTATAAAATGTCTATAAATATTGAGAACTGTCTAAAAATAGGGTATGACACAGTTCTAAAATTGTTATATTTGTTTATAGGATTAGATACTCGGTTTACTCTCCTTACCGCTGGTTTCTGATACGAATACCTATTACATCTTTGAAGATATTACTAGACCTAGGATAGCACTGGTCCTACACTCGGGATAAGAAGGGAGACTTTTGAACATATACGGAAAGTTTGGGAGTTGTTACCGCCATTGCAGAGAAGAATTCCTAGTTGAAAAGCCCCCTACGGTCCATTCACCTGTACCTCCTGCCTCTTTTTTTTTTGTAGTGTTTAACGCCCGCTTTAACTACTAATGGCACCGCAGGCGGTGACACTGATGATACATGAATGATAATGGAGCACCGGTGGAATGCGATGGTGGGGGAAACCGGAGTACCCGGAGAAAGCCCGCCCCAGCGCCGTTTTGTCCACCACAAATCTCACATGCGGCCGCTTGGGATCGAACCCCAGCCGTCTAGGCCACTCTCCTGCCTCTGGAGAAATTGATACACCTTTTAACTAATGCGAAATTGAAATCGTCTGCGGTGTGATAAGTAGAAAAAGCGAGCATTAAGCCTTATAAACACACGTATTGATATATTTGACCTTATGTTTTATTAGTCTTTCTATTAATATTTATATCTTTATTAGATATAGTTTTGTACATACGAGGGCTGTAAAGAAAGTAGTGGCAACATGGTCCCCACATTGACAGGAGAGCGGGTATGAGCCAATAGGATATGGGAGCGATCAGGTGACTAGTGTCGGTGTGTGGTCGGGCTGCCAGTTGAGAGTGTGGTTGCTGTGTAGCGTTGGAATGAACAGTGTCAAGTGCACCACTCTAAAGCATGTTTACCAAAGGCGATCAGCGTTCGTGCATTAAAATCGAGGTTGCCCGTGGCAAAAATGCATCAACATGTTATCGAGGATTACGTAAAGTCTGTGGCTGGAATGCATTGCCGTACAGGACGGTTGCACGATGGGTCAAGGCGTTTCGTGCAGTTCGGACTGAGACTGGGGATTAGCTCCGCACAGGTCGGCCGTCCATTCCGCAAGATCAGATTGACATCGTAAGTAGTCTCATTGCCATGGACCATCAATGGACTGTCCGGGAGTTATCCGTTGAGGTTGGACTCATTCATCAAACTGTGTGGCATATCCTGACGAAATGTCTTCACCTGAGGAAAATTGCGTCCCGTTGGGTTCCACATCGACTCACTGAGGTACAGAAATGGCATCGGTATGCTCCTGGACAGATACCGCAATGAAGGAGGCGCATTTCTGCAGCGTATTGTCGCCATTGATGAGACGTGGGCACGAGCGTATGAGCCGGAATTGAAGCGTCAGTCGAATGAATGGCGTGACCCAGGTTGCCCACGTCCACAGAAAGTTGGACAGGAGCCCAGTCGGGTGAAGCTGATGCTGATTGTGACATACGACTACGAGGGGTTATTCTTACGCAAGCTGTGCTTGAGGGACAAACCGTCACCCCATAGTGTTGCATGACAACGCACGTTGTCATGTCGCAAAAGATGTTCAGCTCTTATTGCATTGGGAGGTTTTGGAACATCCTCCGTACTCACCAGACATGAGTCCTTGTGACTTCAACCTGTTTCCGAAGTTGAAGGAACCCCTCCGAGGCCGATGATTTCCTGACATGGCATCTGCAGAAGGGCGCTCCGTCGCAGTCATCAACAGAGATCGCCTTGCCAACGGTCCCCAACGGCTGCCCTACATCTGGCAAAAGGTCAGGGACTTTGTGGGTGACTACAATGAAGGAATGTGATGCAATTGTACTTGTGAGTTCAACAAATACTGTGTTCTATCTGTTGCCACTACTTTATTTACTACAGCCCACGTATGATAAAATGTTCAAAAGAATGATAAAATGAAAAATACTTGTGAAACAATCAATAGGGTTATTCCTATATAGATTCTGTTTAAACGCACTGCTTCAACTTCTGTTTACCTATGGTGACCCCTCAAACCATCACAGGGAATGACGAACTGTAATTTTTCAAAAATGTCAGTAATTTACCTTTTCTCTTCAACCTCTCCTTAGAACTGATTTCTGATACGAATACCTCTTACATCTTCTAAGATATTGGGATATCACTGGTGCTACTGTAGGGATAAGAAGGGAGATTGTTGAACACATTCGGGAAGTTTAGGAGTTGTTAATTCCATCACGGACGATAATTGCTGGTTGAAAAGACCCCTACGGCTCCTACCATTCATTTCTTCCTTCCGCTGCTAGAGAAACTGATACAATGCGAAATTCTGTACACTTGTTCCTCTTCCTTTCGTAGCAACTCTCCTACGGCCATGACATTCTGTTAAAAGGGCATTTCGGATTTGTTTCCAAGGGTTAGAAATGTGTGCAGCTTGTGTATAAGGGATCAATGGAACTCCCTGTGTGCAATGTTGTGTCAGTGCGTTGTTTGATGCTCAATTTCTAATATTTAAGCAATAATAAATTATAAATAAATGTCCCTGGTTGAACTGTAACACAAATCCCTTTTGTGTAACATCATGAGGTTGACATACACATGAGGGAAACGCGTCATGTAGTGAGCACAAAGCATAGCTGCGTGCCAAAACAAGACACTAATACATCAATATGCCATCTAGCCCGGAAGCAGCATTCGAATTTGTCACTCTGTGACCTCACGTACAATATGATATTCCTCCAAAATATCATACGTTAAATAACAATGAATTAAACTAAGTGGATCTTCCACATTTTTAAAGAAAATGCAGTAGCACAAAGGCCATTTTCCTTCAACCTCCGATAGGCTATAATGAATGAATGAATAAGTGTATTTATTGACATAGCAATATCATACATAGAATTTCAACAACCGCACGGGTCCACAGACCGTACGTGCTTTTGTAATACACATTACAAGCAATATTAAAACAACAACAACAAAGAATTAAGAGAGTAAACACGAAAGTAAAAAGACAAAGGTAATACACAGTCAAAAGCAATATTAAACAACAATAAAGAATTAAGAGTGAACCCGAAAATAAAAATACAAAGATATTCAAATATAGCAATTTAAATTTACAGCACAGAGTACACCTTCATAAATGCACCCTCTTATAATAGATAATTACACTTAAAATACATATATACACATAATATATACACCATATATAAAACCATAGCACTACAGTGACCTAAGTATGACATAATATATATATGTATGTAGAACATTGTAGTCACTTTTGTTTAGTTGATCTTATTCCTCCCCCCCCCCCTTCTCTATTGGCAGCCTTCTCAGATCTCAGCTGTCTTGCCTTAAGTATAAAGTTACCTAGCCCGTCCATGTTTTCCGTGCCTACCAGTAGCGTCCAACATGCTTCTAGCACTACATTCGCAGTAGTAAAAAATCGCGGCAAATATTTTTCCCGCCATTCCTCCGTATCCCTACATCTTGCCAAGATGTGAGTCCACGACTCTTCCTCCTCGCACATGGGACAGATTCTCGTACCATTCTCGTCAGCAGTTTTTGTGCCCCTCCATGCTCCTAGTCTAATCCACGCGAGCCCCCTCTCTAATGAGTTTGGTACCTGTTTTGATGTATTGCTCCATACCTCACACCGATTTTAGCCCAGACTGTACTTCTAATGACACCTCTGCGCATTGCGCAATTATTCCGATAGGCTATAAATAAAAGACAAGTTCATAGAAAACAATTATTTTATTACTAAAAGTTTTGTATACTTACGGTTACTTTTCAACATAATCACCGAAAATATTGAGACATTTATCATACCTGTGCACAAGCTTTGTATTCCCGCTGCAAAAAACCTTGCCGCCAATGATTTCAAATGAGCATTGACGTTGTTTTGAAGATCTTCGTTGGTTTGAAAGCGGTGCCCTCCTAGGCACGTCTTCAGTTCAGGGAAAAGGTGAAAGTCGCTGGGTGACAGGTCAGGACTGTACGGCGGATGATCGAAAATGTCCCATTGAAATTGTTCAAGGAGCCAGTGTTTTCTGGGATGCACAGGCAATTATCTTTACTGATTAGTTGGAAAAAGGTAAAAGTATCACTGGAGGACCATTACGCAAGCTTGCTGCAACGTTTGAGGGACATGGTCATAAGAAAAACACCTCATTTGCCAAACAACTTGTTTCATAACGACACTGCTCAAGCTCATCCTTCAGTCACTGCAATGGGAAACATGTTTCATAACGACACTGCTTAAGCTCATCCTTCAGTCACTGCAATGGGAAACATGTTTCATAACGACACTGCTCAAGCTCATCCTTCAGTCATTGCAATGGGAAACATGTTTCATAACGACACTGCTCAAGCTCATCCTTCAGTCATTGCAATGGGAAACATGTTTCATAACGACACTGCTCAAGCTCATCCTTCAGTCACTCCAATGGGAAACATGTTTCATAACGACACTGCTCAAGCTCATCCTTCAGTCACTGCAATGGGAAACATGTTTCATAACGACACTGCTCAAGCTCATCCTTCAGTCACTGCAATGGGAAACATGTGCGAATTAATGTTTGAGTTAGTTGAACCTCCACTCTGTTCGTCAGATCCAGCGCCCAGTGACTGCCACCTGTTCCCAAACCTCAAAAATTTTCTTGGAGGACAAAATTTTACCGCAACGAGGTCATGATGCGGTAAACAGCTATTTGAGGACCTTGATAAATCACACTTGAGAGATGGTTTAGTTAAATTAGAACACCCGATATGAGAAATGTATTAGCCTTTCTGGAAATTATGATGAGAAATAAAGCAAAAAGAAAAACAAAGTTAAATGCTGTTTTCATTGAGAGGCTCGGAACTTATCAGCCGACTCTTGTATGGTTTTCCCTTATTTTCCGTCTACTTACAAAGAAATAAACAATAAGACTATTTCTGCGCTTTTTTTTCTCGATTAGCATGAAGTAAATAGAAGCATAGTCTTTTTAAAAAAAATTGTGGCAGAGATATAGAGAAATTCATGTGAATGGAACACATCAGATTTTTTGTGTAAGATGTCAATGATCCTTATCTTAACATACAAAAAAACTAATACTTTATTACACAATTATTAGACCGAAAGTAATATGCGTGACTTTCTTCACATCTCTGCAACAAAGTATTGCTAAAAAGCTCATGCTTCTATATACTTCATGCTAATTGAGAAAAATTAGCAGAAATTGTCTTATTGTTTGCATCCTTGTAAGTAGAAGCGAAATAAGGGAGTACCATAGGTTAAAGTGACAGTCAAAATTTGGTTGCTATGTGACACGAGTTGACAAATTCCTGTATGAGAAAAGTATAAGCTTTTCAAAGCTGAAACCAATAACAAGGAATATCACAAAAACGACGAACTCCACGAAAAAATGTATGTAACATAAATTGTATGTTTTAATGTGCTCTACATTTTTTGTAAAATAAGTTTTTGTCCATCTGTTTCGATTTAGCAGTTAGGCAAAATTCCATAAAATTCATCCATAATAAAGTAGTCTTCAGAGGATATTCCCAGAAATTTCAAGATATACATTTTATTTCTCAGATAAATGTCTTCAATATACAATATTTTAACCAAAATCGGTAGAACCATTTTTGAGGAAATCAAAATTTTCTAAAATAGTTCCATGTAAAGGGTAGTTTAGGGTGATGGAATTTTTCTCTAAATCTTCGTGTGACATCCCTGATTGATACTAAACTTAAATACCAAGTTTGGTATTTTGCCGACTTTTCATTTTTAAGTTATCGTTTTCACAATCACACGGACACACACGGACCTTTTTACTTTCTCTATATGCACTGTGCACATAGTATATAGAGAAGGTATTGCTCTCCACCCAAAAATTCGATACCGAGATTTCACCGGAAATATATTTTTCAGGGTCCGCTTTATCTAAAAAAAGCATTTTCGGAAAAAGGTCCGTGTGTGTGTGTGTGTGTGCGTGTGTCCGTGTGCCTGTGAATACGATAACTCAAAAACGAAAAGTAGGTAAAATACCAATCTTCGTATTTTAAGTTTAATATCTTCCAAGGATGCAACACGAAGATTTTGAGAAAAATTCCCCCACCCCAACTACCCTTTATACGGAACTTTTTTCGAAAATTTTGATTTCGTGAAAAATGGCTAATGATTTTGATTAAAATATGGTATATTAAATAAATCACAAATAAAATTTATATCTTGCATTTCCTGGGAATAGCCTCTGAAGAATAGTTTATTCTGGATGAATTTTACTGAATTTTGAATAACTGCTAAACCGAGAGATGAACAAAAACTTACCACACAAAAAGTGTAGAACACTTTAAAACACACAATTTATGTTATATACATTTTTTTCGCGGAGTTCGTCGTTTTTGAGACATTCCTTATTTTTGGCTTCTGCTATAAAAAAGTTATACTTTGCTCATGCAGGAATGTCAACTGCTGTCCATACAAACAAAGGAACTTCATTGACATAGCAACCAGCTTTTGATTATCACTTTAACCTATGGTACTCCCTTATTTCGCTTCTACTTACAAAGAAGCATGTAATATGGCTATTTCTGCTAATTGTTTACTGATTAGCATAAAATAAATAGAAGTATAAGCTTTTTAAGAATAATTTGTTGCAGAGATATAGAGAAAGTCACGTGAATGGTACACATCAGATTTTTACTTTCTCTATACGTACTATGCACATAGTGTACAGAGAAGGTATTGCATTGTATCTAAAAATTCGATACCGAGATTTCACCGGAAATACATGTTTTGAGACCACCTGAATGCAAAAAAAAGCATTTCTAGAAAAATGTCCGTGAGTGTGTCTCTCTCTCTCTCTCTCTCTCTCTCTCTCTCTCTCTCTCTGTATGTATGTGTGTGTCTGTGGGCAGCATAAAACGAAAAGACCGTTAAATACCAAATTTTCAAGAAAATCCGCCCACCCCCATCAAAAATTTGATTTTCTAAAAAATGGCTCTAACGATTTTGATTAAACTATCATATATTAGAAATATATACTTCACAAATAATATGTATATCTTGAACTTTCTGTGAATAGCCTCCGAAGACTACTTTATTCTGGATGAATTTTACGGAATTTTGTGTAACTGGTAAACCGTAAGAGATAGACAAAAACTTACCACACAAAAAATGTAGAGCACATTAGAGCATACAATTTATGTTATACACATTTTTTCGTGGAGTTGATCGGTTTTTAGATATTCGTTCTTTTTTGTTTCAGCGTTAAAAAAATTGTACTTTTCTGATACAGGAATTTGTCAACTCTTGTCCATACAAAGAAAGGAACTTCAGTCACATAGCAACCAGCTTTTGACTATCAGTTTAACCAATGGTACTTCCTTATTTCGCTTTTACTTACAGGAAGCAAGTAATAAGACTATTTACGCTAATTTTTTCTCACTTAGCATGAAGTAAATAGAGGTATAAACTTTTTAGCAAAAATTTGTTGCAGAGATATAGAGAATGTCATGCGAATGGAACACATTATATTTTTTGAAAATGGTTTTTTGGTTACAGGGGATCCAAAAACATATATTTGCAGTAAAATCTCGGTATCGAATTTTTGGGTGGATTGCAAGACGTTCTCTTGGTGTACACTAAGTACATAGTACGTGTAGAGAAAGTAAAAATAGTTTGTTAGTGTAATATAAAAATATTAAATGTTAAGTTATACAAATAAAATAAAGTGGAAAGTAATATAGTAAATACATAAGTTACTTTATTAATAGATACAAATTAACTTATTGTAGTAAATATACACATTAATGCTGGATTTTAGTGATGTAGTATATAACAGGAAACAGCTGGATACCAGTTATAAAAATTGGTGGTTTTCAATAGTATTTTATTAAAATAATTTGCTTTATTGTATTACATTACATTTTAATTTATTTACACTTTATTTTTCGTATATTCCAGATCTTTGTTTACTTATTTTAATTTAAAACTGTATCGTTTAGATTAGTTAATTATAAAATGTGTAATGCCTGATTTTGGATATGAATTGACGTTTTGAATACATGCTCCGGTATATTTATCTAGTTGCCAGGATAGCGTATTAGGATTTTGTATTTACTTGCACAAATCGGCTAGAGAAAGTAACAGTTAAGAAGTAAATAACTATGAAAGTATAGTGTTGACACATGACAAAAATATCATTACTATTGGCAAGACAGCTCAGAAGGAGCCTTGGCCTACCGCCCGGTCGCTGCGTCCCCCATCTCGATCAATTACAGACGTCATCTGGGGTGCAGTATTGGAAGGTAAGACGTGGTCAGCGCCTCGAACCAGCGGTCCTCATGACCTGGAGCCGCTACTTCTCCATCAAGTAGCTCTTCAATTGATCCCCCTGGGACCTCACGAGGCTGAGTGCTCCCCGAACCAGGTCTTCCGCACGGCAGGCTAAGGAGACGACCTATTGTATAAATTTCAGTAATATATCTTACTTATTATAGATTTTCCAAATTTTCCAGTTTCAGTGCCGTAAAAAGAATCAGTTACGTAGCCGAACGTAACATGCTGCCAAATCAAGAAGGCATTCATTTGCCGGATAGTAGAGGGATAAACGTAAGCGGTTTACATAAAGAGAAAGTGCAACCCGTAAACAAATACACGTAAATTATTGATGTGGGAGGTCGACAAAAGCTAAGCGGATATTGCAGGAGCAAAATGCTGTTATCGATAGTTGAAGGTTAAGCCAACGTTTTTTTCCTGAAGTGAGATTTGAATCGACTCAATCCCAATTCCTCCCAAGCAAACACATCATTGGTTAGGCAAAAACAGACTGAAACATTTCATGTGCTATATTGTGGCAATATTAAGGCCACAGGCCCGATGCTGCTTAACTTGGCCAGCCGCTTGCGGGCTGTCAAGGAAAGCAGTGAGGGGAGAACTGAAAGGATGTAGGTACGGGATGGGGGAAGCCAGTGTTGCAGATCTGGTCGAGTACAACTGGACGGTCACCCGTCCGAGTCGGGACCGGGCCCGATGCTGCTTAACTTGGCGGGTAGAACTGTAAAGAAGGGAGAGGCGGCCGGAAAACTACCATCCCAAGGCGTCCTTGGGAAGGCGGTAGCTTACGCGTCTCCTAGGCAGCGTGTGGTCGTAAAGACCGAGAGTGTTCACCTGGGGATTTGGGTGAGGAGCAAGTTTAGTGTATATTGTGCGAGCTCTTTCTCGCACAACGTCCACTATGTAAGGGATTCCGGAGTGGGAATGGAGAATGTGGGACGGGAATCTACGGTCCATATATCATCCTCAATGCCCTGTTGTGCACGGTCTGCAGTCTGCGGATGGTGGAACGAGCCACCGAACCCCAGACCTCGCAGCCGTAGAGCATCAGGGGCGGGATGACCGCGTGGTACAGCCGTAGTTTCTGGGTGGGTGACCACTCAGGTAGGTAAGCCAGCCCGCGCCGGCTGCACAGAGGGAAACACCCTGCCCACATTACTTCGACACAGACAAAAACGCTT
Source organism: Hymenopus coronatus (assembly GCA_030762935.1). Classification (NCBI taxonomy): domain Eukaryota; kingdom Metazoa; phylum Arthropoda; class Insecta; order Mantodea; family Hymenopodidae; genus Hymenopus; species Hymenopus coronatus. Next base: position 79,366,809 of record CM060885.1, read on the forward strand.
GCACAAGACTACATCTTTTATATCACACGGGTAAATCCGCGAGAAAAGCGGAAGCTACCGTGATGATTTAGTTCCTGCTCCTGGCTCCATTAAGGCCACAAGCCACAAGATAAAAGCTTTTTTTTTTTTTTTGTTTTTTTGTTTTTTTGTTTTTTGTAATTTTATTATTAGCTTTAAATTTATTATCTAAATGCTTAAAACATACATTTAACTGTTAATTTGTGTGTGAATTGTTATTGCTGAATTGTTTTACTTGTGTTATTAATATTTTTGGAAGACGTGTTCATTCTAATGCAAAAAGATCTAAGTAGAGGAGTTTGTAAAGTATTAGCTGGAGACGTGACCAACAATCGCAACAATGGTAGAAAGAGATGGAAAGAGTTATACGTGTGTGAACTTCTAAAACTGACATACGTTACACGGCCTTGGAATGAACACATGGCAACACAAATACTTCTGTTTATAATTGCTATAAAGAAAAAGGAAGATAGTTTAGGCTTAACAACGAAACAAGGAGGAGTAAAAATGTTGTATTCTTGTGATAACTTATTCTGTGTGTGTTTATGTAACTGCAGGGATTTACAATACATTTCAAAGAATAATAACAACATTTATTGATGGTAGTTGAAACTAAAATACAGAACGCGTTTCGTATACCACAAACCTGAGAAGAGAGAAGGGTCTGTATGGTACAGGTATAAAATTAAGAAAATTACAAGATAAGCGCATAATTAGTTTTATTACTTGCTTCCTTGTAAGTGGAAGGAAATACACTAGGCTAAAGCGATAGTCAAATCTTTTAAATGCCAGGAGAAATAATTGAGGCTACATGGTGCCGTTTGGAAAAGTTACGTTTTAACGTTGAAAACAATAACAAGGAATGTCTCGAAAACGATCAAGCAAAATGTATATGATTTAATTATGTGTTTTAACGAGGTCTACACTTTTTGTATACAAAGTTTTTGTCTATCTCTTGCGGTTTAACCTGTATGAAAAATTCTGCAAATTTCATCCATAATAAAGAGGCCTTCCAAGGCTATTTCCATAAAATTCAAAAATATACATTTATTTACGATGTAAATATATTTAATATGTGGTATTTTAATCAACATCTTGGGAGGCATTTTCGAAAAAAATTAAAATTTAAAAAACTGTGGCCTTTTTTTTTCTGTGGTGGGGGATTTTCTTGAAAAACTTTCTGACACATCCTTGGAGGATATTAAATATGAATACCAAAATTTATATTTAAGGGTGTTTTTCGTTTTTGAGTTATGCTGTCCAGAGACATATACACATACAAGGACCTTTTCATAAAATTGGTTTCTTTGGACTCAGGGAACTTGAAACATATTTCCGGTGAAATGTAAATACAATAGCTTCCCTCTCCAATAGCGAGTATCTAACATTGTTCTCACTGGCTAGAGAAAGTAACAATTCAATGCCACAGCAGAAAAATGCCAAAAAGGCACTGAATCGCATGTTTTCCGGTAAACCACAAACTGATCTCAAATTATTTAGACATAACCCCACGGCGATTTACAGCTGACACTAATTGATCTAATATTTGGTTAAAATATGAAGCCCGCAACTTAAAGTACTTATGACGTTGTATTATTTGAAAATAATAAGAAATGTATAAAAAAAATCTGATGTGTTACATTCACATTACTTTCTCTACTTCTCTGCAACAAATTATTGATGCAAAGCTATTGCGTCTATTTACTTCATCCTAATCGAGTAAAAATTAGCAGAAATAGTCTTCATACTTGCTTCCTTGTAAGTAGAAGCGAAATAAAGGATTACCATAGTTTAAAGTCATAGTCAAAAGTTGGTTACTATGTCACTGAGGTTCCTTTATTTGTATAGACAGTAGTTGAGAAACTCCTATATGAGAATAGTATAACTTTTTAAACTAAAACAAAAAAAACAAGGAATATCTAAAGAACAATTTACTCCACGAAAAAAATGTATATAATATAAATTGTGTCTTTTAATGTGCTCTACACTTTGTGTGTGTGGTAAGTTTTATCTATTTCATAAGGCTAGTAGTTATGCAAAATTCCGTAAAATTGACTCAGAATAAAGTAGTCTTCAGAGGCTATTCCCAGAAAATTCAAAATATACATTTTATTTGTCAGGTAAATATCTTTAATATACGACATTTTAATCAAAATCGTTAGAGCCATTTTCTGGAAAATCAAAATTATCGAAATAAAGTTCTATGTAAAGGGTATTTTGGGATGGGGAGATTTTTCTCAGAATCTTCGTGTCGCATCCCTGGAAGATACTAAACTTAAATACCAAGTTTGGTATGTTACCGACTTTTCGTTTTTTAGTTATCGTGTTCACAGAGACACGGACACAATTTAGTTTATATACATTTTTTTCGTGGATTTGATCGTTTTTTAGATATCTCTTGCTTTTGGTTTCAGCTATAAAGAAAACGTACTTTTCTCATACAGGAATTTGTTAACTCCTGTCCATACAAACAAAGGAATTCAGTCACATAGCAACCAGCTTTTGACGATCACTTTAACCTATGGTAAGCCGTTATTTCGCATCTACTTGCAAATAATAAGACTATTTCTGCTAAGTTTTTCGCGATTAACATGAAGTAAATAGAAACATAAGCTTGTTAACAATAATTTGTTGTACCGATGTAGAGAAAGTCATGTGAATGGATCACATCAGATTCTTTTTGTAATTTATTCTTTTGTTTCGTTTTCATCAGATTTATCGACAAAAAATTCTTTCTGCTGTTGCATTTGAGTGTAGGAAAAACATTAACCTCACAAAACGACATACTAACGGATATAGTGAGTGCCTCTGGGAAATTCTTATGAACGTTAATAATTTTCCAAATCCGTTCGGAACAAAAATGCTTGCTCTGGTAATTACAAACGAAGGCCATTTGTAGCAAATATATATTGGTACATGTTAACACCCCAAGAAGAATTCAATTTAATTAACTGAAAAGCAGTTAAATGTTCCTCTGAAAACAGACTGTGGAATTAATATTACTCTCTCCACGCACTGGCCAATATGTTCTATAGAGCATAAAAACGCCATCTAAATACAGTGTGCTTAAAACCAATATACAAATATATACAATAATACATTAGTTCTCGTTAATTCAAAAGTGTTTCTAAACCAATGGGTAGAGCAGTGTAATATAAACTTATGGTGAATAACTGGATACCAGTTATTTAAAATTATTAAATTTAATTTTAATATTTAATTAAACCCTAAATTTTAATTAAATTCAAATATTTTAAAATTGGTTAGTTACATTATATATTTTAAATTATAATTTTGAATTTTGGATTTAATGTATATTTAAATTGAATATGGATGGTTTTGAAATTTTTAAGTATTGTAATTATTTAATTTTAAAATTTTGGATTGTGATATAGTTGGAAGTAATTATAATATGAAGTTTTGAAATTTTAAATAAATATAAATGTAAAGTTTAAAAAAATTATATTTAGATATTGTAAAAATTTTGACGTAATATTTTGTTATTACTTTAAATTTTATGATAAAATAAATAGTAATCATATGTATACATTTTTACTAATAATATAATAACAGTAAGAGTAATATAATTAAACTATTTAATAGAATGGTTATTAAAATAATATATGTGTATAATATAAATAAATAATATAAAATAAATGTTAATAAATAATATGGATAATAAAACTATATGCTAAAATTAAATACAAAAATTAATATATATATTAACATACGAAATTATAATAATATTAATATTAATTAAATTGAAAATGATATCAAATTAAATATTAACGTATTATTAAATTGATAATAATTATAATTGGTATTTAAAAACATTTCAGGCTAAGTAAGGTTAAGTTTATATCTGTAAATTTAAACTTTATGATTACATTTGTAATTGGTATAAGTAAGAATAAATGTTCAAAGTTTGGGATATTTTACCCTGGTTTAAATAATTGTTTATCAGGGTTTAATATACAGATCTATTTTATTTTGTTATTTTTATTATTAAACCACTTACTTCAGTGTATGAAATAAAATCTCTGGTAATAATTCTCCTCATGAAACTGTATAAAGAGCACATAAAAATGTTATGGAGCAGATGGAACAGCAGTGCAAACCCTTCAAGATTTTATTGTTTCCTTCGTCTCTTGAGATCTCTTGAAATATTTTCTCTGTTTCGTCTGTTTTTACTTTCTCTATACGCACTATGTACATAGTGTATAGAGAAGGTATTGTACTCCAAAAAATTCGATACAGAGATTTCACCGGAAATGTATGTTTTAGGGTCCTCTGTATCCAAAAGAAGTATTTTCAGAAAAAGGTCCGTGTATCAGTGTGTCCGTGAACACGATAACTCAAAACGAAAAGTCGGTAAAATACCAAACTTGATATTTTAGTTTAGTATCTTCCAGGGATGCGACACGAAGATTTTAAGAAAAATCGCCTCACCCCAAACTACCCTTTACATGGAACTTTTTTCGAAAATTTTGATTTTCTATAAAATGGCTCTAACGATTTTGATTAAAATATCGTATATTAAAGATATTTACCTGACAAATAAATTGTATATATTGAATTTTCTTGGAATAGCCTCTGAAGACTACTTTATTCTGGGTCAATTTTACGGAAATTTGCATAGCTGCTAAACCGTAAGAGATTGACAAAAATTTACCACACAACAAATATAGAGCACTTTAAAACACACAATTTATGTTTTATACATTTTTTTTTTTTTCGTGGAGTTGATTGTTTTTGGTTTCAGCGATAAAAAACTTACTTTTCTCATACAGGATTTTGTAAACTCGTGTATATACAAATAAAGGAAGTTTAGTCACAGAGCAACTAGCTTTTTACTATCACTTTAACCTATGGTACTCCTTTATTTCGCTTCTACTTACAAGCAAGCAAGTAATAAGACTATTTCTGCTATTTTTTTCTAGATTAGCATGAAGTAAATAGAAGCATAAGCTTTTTAACAATAATTTTTTTTATTGTTAAACCAATTACTTCAGTGTATGAAATAAAAAACGAATCTCTGGTAATAATTCTCCTAAAGAAACTATAAAGAGAACATAAAAATGTTATGGAGCTGAAAGAACAGCTTCAAGATTTTATTGCTCTGTTTCGTCTATTTTTTTAGCTTCCTGCCTATAGCAATATATGGAAGATATAGTGGAAGCCATGTTCGCTGCAACAATACCTTGATTTACATTCCTTTTTCTTTTTCTCTGATGCCCCGTTTTCTGAAGTGTCACTCTGGCACTAATGCCGTTGTTGCGGTGTATAAGGAATTACATGATGTCATCGTGAGTGATAGGATCGTGGCTGGAGGAGGTCCGATAAGGCAGATTTCTCACGACAAATTGAATGGTCCGAGCTTGTCATCAGCAATGAGGTGGTCATGCAACAAGCATTTGCTCTGTTATCTTATTCAACGTGCTTTCATCTGCTGTAAGCTCAGGTAGTTCTTGCCTGAAGACATAAGTACTTGACAGTGGTGGTGGTTATTGTTGTTATGTTGGTTGTGGTGGTGATGCCACTGCTAAGGGGGTGGTGGTAATATTGGTAGTGGGCTATTTTTACTTTCTCTACACGTACCATGCAACGTTTTAGTGTCCCCTGCCCAAAAAAAGTATTTTCAGAAAAAGGTCATTGTGTGTGAGCGTGTGTGTGTCCGTGTGTCTGTGAACACGATAACTCAAGAACAAATAATCGGTAAAGTACCAAAATTGGTATGTGACACGAAGATTTTGAAAAAAAATCCCTCACCTCAAACTACCCTTTACATGAAAAAACGTTTGAAATTTCTAATTTTCTCAAAACTGACTAACGATTTTGATTAAAATACCATATGTTAAAATATCTACATGTGTAAATAAAATGCATATTACATTTTTTGGGAATAGCCTGTAAATACCTCTTTATCCTGGATGAATCTTTTAAGAATTTTGCATTAACGTAAGAGATAGAAAAAAACTTAAGTTACAAAAAACGTAGATATCTTAAAACACACAATTTATGTCTTATACATTTTCTTCGTGGAGTTTACCATTTCTGGGATATTCCTTGGTATTTGTTTAAGGTTTAAAATACATTTTTCTCACATGGAGATCAACTATATGGCAACCAGCTTTTAAAAGGTTTGACTAGAATTTAACCTACAATACTGATGACCAACTGGAGGCCCGCGGGCCAAATCCGGCCCGCGGATAAATATATGCTTTATTTATTTATTTATTTATTTTAACTTCCTGCATAGATCTCCTTTAGAATTGGAGGGTAGATTTCAAGATTTTGAAGTATTTCGATCTCAGATGGAACTTTTTAACAATGCCATGAGATGTTAAGTAGAGTGCCAACCCGGGGATTTACAGTTAGAACTATTGATCTCCAATAAGATTCATTTCTTGAAAACAAAGTCGTTGCTTTTTGGAAAATCATTTCAAAGTAAAGTTTTCACATTTTAGAAACTGGACTTTAAAGCTTACTTCAAATTTGGTGGCACTTACATAAGTGAAACTACCTTCTCTGCTATGAAACTACTGAAATCAAAGATTAACTGATTCAATGTTATCTCATATTCTTAAAATTGCGACATAAAAACTGGAAGTGGATTATAAATCTTTTGTAAAATATTTTACAAAGCTCATCGTTCTTAGTAAGAAGCACTGCTTGTTGCTTCACTGTGCATAGTAAGATTAAAAAAAATCTTATGTTTTCCATTCACATGACTTTCTCTATATCTCTGCAACAAATTATTTTTAATAAGCTTATTCTTCTATGTATTTCAAGCTAATCCAGAAAAAATTAGCAGAAATAGTCTTATTACCTGCCTCCTTGTAAGTAGAAGCAAAATAAGGGAGTTTCATAGGTTAAAGCGAAGTCAAAAGCTGGTTACTAGGTGAATAAAATTCCTTTGTATGGACACGAATTGACAAATACCTGTATGAGAAAAGTAAAAGTTTTTCAAGGCTGAAACCAAAAACAAGGAATATCTCCAAAACGATCAACTCTTGGAAAAAAATGTTGTAACATAAATTGTTTGTTTTAATGTGTTCTACATTTTTTGTTGGTAAATTTTTTCCATTTCTTACGATTTAGCAGTTATGCAAAATTCCTCCAGAATAAAGTAGCCTTCAGAGGCTATTCCCAGAAAATTCAAGATATACATATTATTTGTCAGGTAAATATCTTTAATATACGATAGTTTAAACAAAATCGTTAGAGCAATTTTTTTAGAAAATCGAAATTTTCGAATAAAGTTTCGTGTAAAGGGTAGTTTGGAGTGGGGGGATTTTTCTCAAAATCTTCGTGTCGCATTCCTGGAAGATACTAAACTTAAATACCAAGTTTGGTAATTTACCGATTTTTCGTTTTTGAGTTATCGTGTTCACAGGCACACGGACACACTGACACATGGACACACGGACACACACATACACAGACCTTTTTCTAAAAAATACTTTTTTTAATACAGGGGACCCTAAAACATATATTCCCGGTGAAATGTCGGTATCAAATTTTTGGTGGAGTGCAATACCTTCTCTATACACTATGTACATAGTACGTGTAGAGAAAGTAATAATATGTTGTTAAGTCGCCACTGCTGTTATTTTATTTTTAACATAGTTACACTATTAATCTTCCAGGCCCTCAAGTAAGGTCCTTATGGTATTCTGGCCATCAGTGCATTATTAATTGGCCATCTCTGACGTTGAGTATTCCATAACTTAGCTTTCACTTACAAGAAAACAAGTAATTAAGGCAATTTCTGAAAATAATTGTCTCAAGTAGATGAATAACGTTTTCAACTATAATTTGTTACAGAGGTGTAGAGAAGGTCATGCGAATGAAACACGTCAGAGTTTTACTTTCTCTACAAGTACTGTGTGCATAGTGTATAGAGAAGGTATTGCACTCCACCTAAAAATTCAATACCGAGATTTCACTGGAAACATGTTTTAGGGTCCCCTGTATAAAAAAAAAACATTTTCACAAAAAGATCCGTGTGTGTCCGTGTATCTCTGAACACGATAACTCAAAAACGAAAAGTCGGTAAAATACCAAACTTGGTATTTAAGTTTAGTATCTTCTAGGGTTGCGACACGAAGATTTTGAGAAAACCCCCCCCTCCCTAAAGTACCCTTTACATGTAAATTTTTTCGAAAATTTTGATTTTCGCAAAAATGGCTCTAACGACTTTGATTAAAATATCATATATTAAAAATATTTACCTGACAAACAAAATGTATATCTTGAATTTTCTGGGAATAGCTCTGAAGACTACTTTATTCTGGGTAAATTTTACCGAATTTTACATAACTGATAAACCGTAAGAAGTGGACAAAAACTTGCCACACAATAAATGTAGAGCACTTTGAAACACGCAATTTATGTTATATTCATTTTTTCGTGGAGTTGATTTGTTTTGAGACATTCCTTATTTTTGATTTCAGCTTTGAAAAACATACTTTTCTCATACAGGAATTTGTCAACTTCTGTCCATACAAACAAAGGAACTTCAGTCTCCTAGCAACCAGCTTTTGACTATCACTTTAACCAACCCCTTATTTCGCTTCTACTAATAAGGCAGCAAGTAATAAGACTATTTCTGTAAGTAAATAGAATAATTTGTTGCAGAGGTATAGAGAAGGTCATGCGAATGGGGCACATCAGATTTTTAAGTCAAGAGCTATAATGCATGTTGATGAACCGCATCTAGACGTACAGTTATCGACATCCAGGAATATCTAACAGTGAAAACTTGCATGTGAAACGAAATGAAGTTTATAAATGTGCGATTGGAAGGGGTCATGGAAGCGCGAGGTACAACATTATGCCGGTTTCGCTTGTTGTGGGTGGCGGTCGGACGTCAATCAGGCTGTCAGTACCCTCGGGAAACTAACAGATATTCGCGAATTATTCTTTCACCGAATTTGAAGCGTTTGCAGACCACTGCGGTCGACGAGCGTGGCTCGGCTAATCAACTAATTCATGAGGGATTGTGGCATACGTGCTGCGTCATTAATGAATACCTCATTATCATTATGTATATCACAAGGGAGAAAATGCAAACATTCGCAATTTTCCTCTTATGGGACCCATCATTATCGTTTCATATACAAGATTTGTGGGCCAAGCGGCAACTAATATATCCTTCACCGCCCGTCTATTTGTGGTAAAAACCACTTTTCTGGTGTTTTACAGTTTTTAACCGTGTGAATGACACGGCCATTTTACTTTAATTATTTTAAATTTGTTCTGGTGAAACTGCTCCATTGTGTTTATTGGTCACTGATATCAGGAGAAGTATTGAATAAACAGCTTTTAAAATGAATATGCTCTGACTTACAGGAGCTATTGTAACTTAAATGGAAAATATAAAGGAGATTTATATTTTTATTTTGTACTATAAAACACATTAAGAGGTAATTACTATATATATATATATATATATATATATATATATATAAAATTGAAAACAATCATCTTAATTTTAAAAAAAATTGATATGTACCATTCACATGACTTTCTATATATCCCTGCATCAAATTATACTTAAAAAGCTTATACTTCTATTTACTTTATGCTAATCAGGAAAAATGAGCAGAAATAGTCTTATTACTTGCTTCCTTGTAAGTAGAAGCGAAATAAGGGACTACCATAGGTTAAATTGATAGTCAAAGGCTGGTTGCTATGTCAATGAAGTTCCTCTGTTTATATGGATAGCAGTTGACAAGTTCCTATATGAGAAAAGTATAAGTTTTTCATAGCAGAAACCTAAAATGAGGAATATCTCAAAAACGACGAACTCATGAAAAAATGTATATAACATAAATTGTGTGTTTTAACGTGCTCTACATTTTTTGCGCAGTAAGTTTTTGACCATGTCTTACGGTTTAGCAGTTATTCAGAATTCAGTAAAATTCATCCAGAATATACTACTCTTCAGAGGCTATTCCCAGAAAATTCAACATATAAATTTTATGTGTCACATAAATATCTTTAATATACCAAATTTTAATCAAAATCGTTACAGCCATATTTACAAAATCAAAATTTTCGAAATAAGTTCCATGTAAAGGGTAGTTTGGGGTGAGGGGATTTTTCTCAAATTCTTCGTGTTGCATCCCTGCAACATACTGAACTGAAATACCAAGTTTGGTATTTTACCGACTTTTTGAGTTATCGTGTTCACTGACACATGGACACATACACACACACACACACGGACGTTTTTGTGAAAATGCTTTTTTTGTTAATTGAGGACCCTAAAACATATATTTCCGGTGAAATATCGGTATCGAATTTTTGAGTGGAGTGCGATGTTTTGTCATTCACAAGATTTCTACCTGGTACGGCAAACAAACTATTCTTAACCCGCCTGGGCAGTGCGGTGGTAGCGTGTCTGCTTCACATTCAAAAGGCCGTGAGTTCGAATCTTGCTTAGGGGTTTTCCGTTATCCAGAGAAGACGTATGTTGAATATTTTTAAGCTCTATTTGAGAATAATTTCACCAATTTCATTCATCGTCCGATTTGACCAGCTGGGTTAGTTAGCAAAAAAAAAAAAACTACGACTTTTGCGGAGAACCATTCAAAACAAACAAAGAGGAATGCTGACTTCAGGAATTGTGTTGATCCATGAAAACGCTCGTCCACACACTGCTGGCACAACACATTAGCTCCTTGAACAATTTCAGTGGGACATTTTCGATCATCCGTCGTACAATCCTGCCTGGCACTCAGCAACTTTCACCTTTTCCCTGAACTGAAGACGTGGCTAGGAAGGCAGCACTTTCAAACTAACAAGGATCTTCAAATCAACGTCAATGCTCATTTTACATCATTGGCGGCAACATTTTTGACGAGATATTGCAAAGCTTATACACAGGTATGATAAATGTCTCAATCTTTTCTGTGATTATGTTTAAAAGTAACCATAACTGTACAAACCTTTTAGTAATAAAATAATCGTTTTCTATGATGTTGTCTTTTATTTATAGCCTATCGGAAGCTGAAAAATACTTATTTCGATGTTTTGATAGATTGCGGTCAAAAAATGCCTCCCTGCGTCCGCTAAACACTAACGTATTTTCAGCGACTGGATAGCTATCACTAATGTTAAATATTGTAAAGCGCTACACATATTACATGTTGTCAGACGGACAGGCTCTATTATACCGAGCAAATAGACATGCTGCGCTACTTGTCGGATGCTATATTGGTGCTGACAGGTTTGTGGAATACCGGCAACGTTAACCCAAGCCACAAGATTGCTTACAACATGGGAGGTAAATTTCCAGAATGATGTATACCTAACTTGCTGAGAGGGATGTTTCCCTATACGCACTTTTCCTCCGTCATCACTTTCTGCATTTCACCGTTCCCATTTTTTCACACCCCGCCCCTGATAATCTTCCCAAGAACCGCTACGGCAGTCGATAAACCGTCGATGGTTTCAGAAGCAATTGATTTATGTTGTAGAGATTACAGCTGGGTAGCAATAAAAAATCTCACGACACGATCTAAACTTTTGGCGCTATTCTGATTTGCGCTGTGCGTTGCCATGGTTACTTTTACAAAATAACTGTAGAAATTCAGGTGGAAAAAATTGATGTATTCCATTTACATACCTGTTTCAAAAAACACATTCCCTTACAAACATGATCTACTCATAGTTATCGAGATAAACATTAACAGAAATGGTCTTATTACTCGCTTCCTTGTAAGTAGAAAGTAAATAAGGAAACACACTAGGCTAAACCGATAGTCAAATGTTTTAGAAGCTGGTCTTATACAAACAGTTGAAACTGGATTCGCTTTGCGTTGCCGATAAAACAAAAGAGAGATAACCACGTTTCCAAAAAGCTATAGTTTATTTAAAATTGAAACCAGAGTACCTCGGAAATGGTCAGCTCTACAACAAAACTCTGATGTGATCCATTCACATGACTTTCTCTACATCTCTGCAATAAATTATTATTAGAAAGCTTATACTTCTATTTACTTCGTCCTAATCGAGAAAAAAATTAGCAGATATAGCCCTATTACTTGCTTCCTTGTAAGTAGAAGCGAAATAAGGGAGTACAATAGATTAAAGTGATAGTCAAAAGTTGGTTGCTATGTGACTGAGCTTCCTTTGTATGAGAAAAGTATAAGTTTTTTAAAGCTGAAACCAAAAACAAGAATATCTAAAAAACGATCCAATCCACGAAAAAAAAGTATATAACTTAAGCTGTGTACTTTAATGTGTTCTACATTTTTGTGCGGTAAGTTTTTGTCCATCTCTTACGATTTAGCAGTTATGCAAAATTCCATAGAATTCATCCAAGATACAGTAAGCTATAGAGGCTATTCCCAGAAAATTGAAGATATACATTTTATTTGGGATGTAAATATATTTAATATTCGAAATTTTAATCAAAATCGTCAGCCGTTTTTAGAAAATAAAAATTCTCAATCATTTTTCCATGTAAAGCGTAGCTTGGTGTGGGGGGGATTTTCTTAAAAATCTTCGTGTCGCATCCTTGGAAGATAAGAAACTTAAATGCCAAGTTTGGTATTATCGACTTTTCGTTTTTGAGCTATGTTGTCCACAGACACACAGAAACATGGACACACACACACACACACACACACACACACGTACGATTTTCTAAGAATGCTTTTTTTGGTTTGGATTCAGGGGGACCCAAAACATGAACTTCCGGTGAAATCTCGGTGTCGAATTTTTAGGTCGAATTCAATATCTTCTCTATACACTACGTATATAGTACGTGTAGAGAAAGTAAAATTTTGATGTATTCCATTTACATAACTTTCTCTGGCTGTTCCAAAAAACAAATTTCCTTACAAATATTATCTGTTTATCTACATCATAGTAATCGAGATAAACATTAACAGAATGGTCTTTTCACTTGTTTCCTTGTAAGTAGGAAATAAATAAGGAAACACACTAGGCTAAATCTATAGTCAAATGTTTCAGAAGCTGATCGTATGTCAACAGTTGAAACTGGATTCGCTTTGCGTTGCCGATAAAACAAAAGAGAGATAACCTCGTTTCAAAATAGCTTTAGTTAATTTAAAATTGAAAGCAGAGTATCTGGTAAATGATCAGCTCTACAACAAAAATCTGATGCGATCCATTCACATGACTTTCTCTACATCTCTGCAATAAATTATTGTTATAAATCTTATACTTCTTTTTAATTCATGCTAATCGAGAAAACAGTAGCAGAAATAGTCTTATTATTTGCTTCCTTGTAAATAAAAGCGAAATAAGGGAGTACCATTGGTTAAAGTGAAACTCAAAAGCTGGTTATCATGTGACTGAAGTTTCTTTGTCTGTATAGGCAGGAGTTAGCAACTTCCTGTATAAGAAAAGTACAAGTTTTTTTTTTAAAAGCTGAAACGAAAAACAAGGAATATCTCAAAACGATCCAATCCACGAAAAAAAATTATATAACATAAATTGTGTGTTTTAATGTATTCTACATTTCTGGAGTGGTAAGCTTTTGTCCATCGTTTAGCAGTAATGCAAAGTTCGGTAAAATTCATCCAGTATAACGTAAGCTTCAGAGGTTGTTCCCAGAAAATTTAAGACATACATTTTATTTGTCAGGTAAATATCTTTAAAATACGATATTTTAATCAAAATCGTAAAAACCATTTTTGAGAAAATCAAAAATTTTGAAAAACGTTCCATGTAAAGGGTAGTTTGGGGTGGGGGGGATTTTCTTGAAAATCTCCGTGTCACATTGCTGGAAGATACGAAACTTAAATACCGAGTTTGTTATTTTACCAAATTTTCGTTTTTGAGTTAGTTTTCACAGACACACTGACACACGGACCTTTTTGTGAAAATGCTTTCCTTGGATACAGGAGACCCTAAAACATATATTTTCGGTGAAACCTCGGTATCGAATTTTTAGGTGGAGTGCAATACCACCTCTATACCTATGTACATAGTACGTGTAGAACAAGTAAAAATCTCTTGTAACTTTCTCTGGCTCTCCCACACACAAAATCTTCTTATAAAAGGTTATTCTTTTATATACGCCATGCTAATCGAGATAAACATTAGCAAAATTAGTCTTATTACTTGCTTCCTTGTAAGTGGAAGGGATGGTCAAATCCTTTAAAAGCCAGTCGCTATATGAAACGATTAAGGTTTGGATCGCTTTGTATGGTCCCGTTTAAAACTGAAGCCAAAAACAATGAATATCTCGAAAACGGTCAAATCTAAAATAAAAAGATATATGACGTAAATTGTATATTTTAACGAGTTCTACACTGTTTTGTAGTAAGTTCTAATCCATCCATCCCGTCCGTCCGTCCATCCATTCATCCATCCATCCATCCATCCCTCCCTCCCTCCAGCCATCCATCCATCCATCCATCCATCCATCCATCATCCATCCATCCATCTCTCTCTCTCTCTCTCTCTCTCTCTCTCTCTCTCTCTCTCTCTCTCTCTCTCTCTCTGTTACGGTTTAGCAGTTAAACAAAAATTGGACAAAATTCATTCAGAATAAGGAGATCTTTAGAGGCTGTTTCCAGAAAATTCAAGATAATCATTTTATTTGGCATGTATAAAGGACTATAATCAAAATCGTTACAGCCGTTTTTGAGAAAATCAACATTTTTGACAGCTTTTTCCATATATAGTGTAGATTTTCTTGAAAATCTTCGTTTGTATCCTTCGTTTTTGATGTATGCTGTCCAGACACACACACACACACACACACACATACACACACACACACACGGGTGAGCTTACATGGGCCTTTTCCCAAAAATGCTTGTTTTGAATTCTGGAGGACCCAGAACAGGTATTTCTTGTGATATCTCGGTATCGAATTTTTTGGGTGGAATACGATACCTTCTCTATACACAATGTATAAGTACGTGTAGAGAAAGTAAAAAGCTGATTTATTCCATATACATAACTTTCTCTAGCTGCTCCACAAACAAATTTCCTTACACATATTGTCTTTATATCTATAGAATATTAATCAGGATAAACATTAATAGAAGTGGTCTTATTATGTACTTGTTTGCTTCTAAGTAGAACCAAAACAAGGCAATATACTTGGCTAAACCGATAGTCAAATGTTTTAGACGCTGGTCGATACGTGAACAATTGATGCTCGGTTCGCTTTGCGTTGCCTGTAGAGTAAAAGAGAGATGACCTCGTTTCAAAAAATCTATAGGTTATTTAAAATTAAATCCAGTAACAAAGAGTATCTTGGAAACGGTAAACTCTATAACAAAAATATATATGGCATAATTTTGTGTTTAATCTACATTTTTGTGAAGTAAGTTTATGCAAATGTCATCAAAATGTATGCAGAATGAACAGGTCTTTAGTATTGTCAGAAAATTTAACCTATACAATTTATTTATCATTTAAAAGTCTTAACGGTATTTCATTCAAAATCGTTAGAGACAGATTTAAGAAAAGCACAATGTTTGTACATTTTTCCATTTAAAGGACCAAGTTTGATACTTAACTGACAATTTGTTTTTGAATTATATTGTCCATAGACACTCACTTACCTTTTTCTAAATCCTTGATTTTTGATTCAGATGGTCTTAACATATTTCCGGAGAAATCTCGGTGTCACATTTTTGGCTAGAGCATATAAAAATAAGATTAAAATGGTGATAATTAAAATACACTTTAACAGGTTTTGTACATCTTATATTTTATGTTTTGTTACAACATAACGTATAGGTTTTGTTGCCAAGTATCTGAGAGCTAAAGCATCACGGATTAATGTAATTATTTCTGCAAAGCGTTACTTCAAATAAAATGAACTAGAAGGAAAGACAAACTCTCCTAAGAATATTTGTAAACCCACTGATTAATAAACAATACAAGCAGAGAATGTCATGTGAATATATTATATGTTTACTTTTTGTACCCGTACTAAGTACATAATGAATACAGAAGGTAGTGCAATACAATATCTTCTCTATGGCCATTTCAATGTCGAGATTTCATTGAAAATACATGTTTTTAAATCCCCTGAGTAAGAAAAACGTATTTTTAGAAAAAAGTTGGTCTGTGTGTGTGTTTTTGGACAGCATAGCTCAAAAATGAAACTAGCGTTAAATAACAAACTTGATATTTAAGTTTAGTATCTTCTATGTATGCAACGCCAAGAGTTTTATGAAAATCCTCCCAATACAAACTACGCTTTATAAGCAAAAATGTTTGAAAGTTTTGATTCAATTATCCTAGTAAAGATGTTAACATGACAAATAAAATATCTATCCTCAATTTTCTGGAAATAACCTCTAAACAAATATTTAATCCAGATGAATTTTGCGGAATTTAACACAAGTAATAAACCCTAAGATATAGAAAGAAATTTACTTGACAAAAAATATAGAGCTTGTTAAAACACCCAATTTATATTAAATACATTTTTTCATGGAATTACCCGTTTTTAGATATTCCTTTTACTGGTGTCAGTTTTAAAACGGGGATCATACGGGAATTTGTCAACCCCTGGCCATATAAACAAAGGAACTTCAATCACATAGCATTTTAATACATTTTGACTATCGGTTTAGCCGATGATACTCCCTTAGTTCTTCTTACAAGGAAGCAGGTAATACTGCCATTTCTGCTATTTATTTCTCAATTAGCTTGAATAAATAGAAAAGTAGGCTTTTTAACAATTATTTGTTGCAAAGATGTCGAGAAAGTCATGTGAATGGAACACATCATATTATTATTGCTATTATTTTTGTCTGTAGTTAAAAGTAACTTGAAGTTGTATACACATTGCCGATGTAACTCTAGATATCCATGGTCGCTGTTAAAATTGACACAAAATAAAATGCCACCTGGCTTGTATATGTAACCATATGCCGCAAAGGCTATATTGACAGTGTTCCCATTGGAATATCTGGTTACTGTGTTATATTACGTGCCACGGATATGATATCATAAGACTGTATGAGCTCAGATTTACGTAAACTATAATTGCATACAATTAACCTTTAAACCAAGTAGAATGTATTGCATATATACATTGTCAGGAACTGCCTAAGGTGAAGAGAAATAAATTAATGACAGGGAAAAAGTAATGTATCCAAAATATTATAGGGAAGGTTCTTCATAACATCATATGAACGAGGAGCAAATTCCATAGGTAGACAGCTGCAAATATTTGGAAGTATGATTGTCCAGTAATACCGTATAGGAGGATCAGATAAATTCTACATCTAGGAAAGCGTGGAAGACATTGCATTTCGTAATGAGAACACCGAAGAAGGGGAGCGCAAAGTGCAGGGAAATTGCCTACAAGTCCTTAGTGCGGCCGGTTATGGAATATGGAGTACCATGCTGGAAAAGATACAGAGAAGAGTTGTAAAATTAATAGGTAGGTAGTGCTTAACGCCCGCTTTAACAACTTATGGCACCGCAGGCGGTGACGCTGATGAAACATGAAGATGGAGCACCGGTGGAATGCGATGGCAGAGGAAACTGGAGAACCCGGAGAAAACCCGCCCAGCGCCGCTTTGTCCACCACAAATCTCACATGCGGTCGCTTGGGATCTAACCTGGGCCGTCTAGGTGAGAGGCGAGTGGCCTAACCAGTGAGCCACGGCGCGGCCGCGTAAAATTAATAAAGAGAGGTAAAGAGAAAAACTTACGACGAGAATAAATGGGAGCCGCTAAAAGTTAGGCGTAAAACACATAGGTTAGTCACAGTATTTAAAGCTTATACTGGTTTAAATACATGGTTTTTGAAATACCTAAATAGGTATGGCAATGCTTAGGTAAATTACCAGCATATTTCTGACAGTTACTATGAAATTTAAATATTAATAGTTACAGAACAATTTTATAACATTTAATTACTTCACAATGTTTACTTTAATTCATTATCTAACATTAAACTAACCCTGAAAGGCTGCTACAGATAATTCATTATATTCTTCAATGGTCCTATTAACAAAGTAAAAATTTCCCACGTCGGTTCTGTACTTTCTGGCTTCTCACCAAAAGGGGGGACCGTCTGGGCGGTTTTACTCCGAATTCCGATACTATTCCTTGCACCAACTGCTCCATTGCCAGAATGACAGCTACCAGCTATGGGGCATATCAACCTCCCTGCCCGCTCTCTATGATCCAGAGTCTGTCTGTTCCTAGTATCTGATCACTGTAGTTCCCTTGTGGGGTATATGTCCTACGTACGTCGCCCTCCGCTGACTTCATATACCCAAGGTTGCGGGTTCAAACCCGGCATGGCTTCCTTCGGAAGGGAAGTAAAGCCGTGGGTCCCGTGTCGTAGAACCTCAAGCCTGATAAGAGAGGCCTGTGAGCAAAATTAAGCGATCTTTCACGCCCAATATAGAATGGGACGCTGAGAACCAAAGCAGTTAAAGAGCGTCCACAAATAACACGCCATTTACATTTTTTTTCCTACGTACAAATATGATAAACAGAGAAGGAAGAAGAAGAAGCTTTCGTTTTTTTCTACTTTTCCACTTACACAATATATAATGAGGAAAAGACTTCACCCGTAGTTTGTGATGTTATAGTTTGCATCACATCTGGGACGCCTTATGCGGTGAGCTCAGGCGTTGGGTGCCCTGTGCGGTGGCCTTATCCCCAAACTCAAAACACCAGATGCTGAGTTCTCTGCTTCGAGTCCAAATTGAAAACGTTGGCAAGACTCACTCCACTACCTTTGAGTAGACCCACGTACCTGGTGAGGTGAATCTACTACCGATGTATTTTGCCTCGGCGTTGCTCAGCCTGCACGATGGTTGACTCTCTCGAGGTGGTGCAGCTAGTCGGGGTAGTTCAGGGAGTGATCTTATAATAATTAAAACTAACGTAACTTGCCTGGAGTTTATTTCGTACTAGGAGAAGCGAGATAAGCACTTTTGCTTTACAATTATGTTAACTTGTACACTTCTTATGAATTTTAATACTTGGCTGATCACACGTAATTATAGTTCCTTCTTCCTCCTTAATTCTGCCTTATACAATATACTTCAACACACGTCACTAACTTGAAAGATACTTAGGGCACTGGAGACTACTAAGCTTTAGTTATACGTTACAGTGTTTAACTTTGTGTGAAGAAGTTACGTTTAGCCCGACAACCGATAGCATGTCAGCAACAGACAACTATCAACAGAGAGCAACAGACAGCCAAAACAGCCCCGATGTGCTTTCTTGGGCTCTTTATATACTAAAAATACCGTCATGGCGGCCTCTTCCTGATTGGACGGAAAGGCCGCGCGATTGACGTAAATATTACCCAAAAGTCCATTTTCTCATCCAAGGGTGCACTGCAACCCTCACGTGACATGTCCTGTACAATGAAGAATTACCGTCTCGCGAATTTTGAGGTTTACCCCCGTTGTAACTCGATTGTACGTGACTGGACAAAAGCAACCTTTCTAACAAAAGCGCTTCTCACCCCCTTCTACTCTCTTGGCGTCAGCTTTCTATTTCTGCTCCAAGCTGAATTTACTCTATTAAATACATACATTTGTACTCTTTTAGCTTTACATTGATAAATAATTAATAACTAATAATAGTTTTGATAGGGTCGCTAATTAACGGTCTCAAGTTTATAGAAAATTTAGTTATTTTAAGCAAAATGAGACACTTGAAAATATTTTGGTTGGTAATTTCTTCAAAAACCTTCTTTTGTATATTTTAAAACATCTGTGTGTCCCATAAGCATGGCATTCTGAATCTGTTAAAACTATGAACTATTCATACAAAATATTCTATTATCCACCACATGCTAATCGAGATAAACGTCTGCAGAAATGCACTTATTGCATGATTTCTTGTGGGTATTGTGTTGTGTCATAAGTAATGTCGGTTTTTTGATTTTGGTGTTTTGCAAACTTATTGGGTTTCTTTGGTTTGGCAGTGCTACTTGCAAGATGTCATGACTAGTGTTGCGAGCATTTATCAGTCTTCCGTTGTTAATAAACACTCACAAAATGGAGATAACAAAGTTTGAACTTAGAGTCCTTCTAAAGCACTACTGGAAACAAGATTATAAAGCCGCTGCCGCAGCTCGAAAAATATGTGAAGTGGAAGTTGTCGTTAGTGAACGCGTGGCACAACGATGCTTCCAACGTTTCAACTAAAGATTTACCACGTTGTGGAAGACCTAATGCATGGAATATTGAGGATACATGCCAAGTTTTGCGAGAAAATCCGCAAAAAAGTACACATAGGCTTTCAGAAGAACTTTGTGCATCAAAAGATACCATACATCGCCACATTAAGACACTTGGAAAATCATACAGAGGCTTTCGATCTGTACCTCATGAACTGACGCCTCAACAGGCTCAACGTGGAGTGGATATCTGTCGTCACTTTATCCATAATCCATTAAATGTCACTTGTGATAAAAATTAAGCATATTACCGAAACAGTAGCTTGATACACGCCAACCTGCCAAAGTCATCGTTAAAAAAAAAAAAAACGGTTCGTTCCCAAAGTAATGCTGTGTCTGTTGGAATTTTGAGGGTGTGATTCGCTGGGAGTTTGTTCCAAACGGGCGAGTGATTGATGGGGATCTTAAATTTCAACAACTGGAACGAGTTCATGAAATTTTGATCCTGAGATACCCAGCACTAGTTAACCGAAATAGAGTTCTATCGCAACAAGTCAATGCAAAACCCCATATTGCACGAACAACCATGAAAAACATTCAGAAATTGGGAGCAATCGAACTGCCATCACACCCAGCATACAGCCCTGATCTCGCATCATTAGATTATCATCTTTCTTACTTTCTCTATATGCAATATGTACATAGTGTATGGAGAAGGTATTGCACTCCACCAAAAAATTCGATACCGAGATTTCACCGGAATTATATGTTTTAGGGTCCCCTATATCCATAAAAAGCATTTTCAGAAAAAGATCCGTGTGTGTGTGTCCGTGTGTCCGTGTGTCTATGAACACGATAACTCAAAAACGAAAAGTCGGTAAAATACCAAACTTGGTATTTAAATTTACTATGTTCCGGGAATGCGACACGAAGATTTTGAGAAACATCCCCCCACTCTAAACTACCCTTTACATGGAACTTTTTTCGAAAAGTTTGATTTTCTAAAAAATGGCTGTAAAATTTTGATCAAAATATATTAAAGATATTTACCTGGCAAATAAAATGTATATTTTGAATTTTCTGGGAATTATTCTGAGTAAATTTTACGGAATTTTGCATAAGTGCTAAACCATAAGAGAGAGACAAAAACTTACTTAACAAAAAATGTAGAGCACATTAAAACACATAATTTATGTTGTATACATGTTTTGGGGGGAATTGATTGTTTTTGAGATATTCCTTGTTTTTGATTTAAGATATAAGAACTTATATTTTTCTCATACTGGACTTTGTAAACTCGTGTCCATACAAACAAAGGAGCTTCAGTCACATAGCAACCAGCCTTTGACTTCAGTTTAACCTATGGTACTCCCTTGTTTCGCTTTTACTTACAAGGAAGCAAGAAATATGACTATATATGCTAATTATTTCTCGATTAGCATGAAGTAAATAGAAGCATAAGCTTTTCAAAATAATTTATTGCAGAGATGTAGAGAAAGTCATGTGAATGGAACACATAAGATTTTTTATCCATGGCCCATTTTCTACGTGGAAGAAATTTTGACAACATTGAAGCAGTGCAAGTGGGACTCACCGAATTCTTCGCATCAAAAACCAGAGATTGGTACCATCGTGGGATAATAAACCTCGCTGAAAGACGGCTCAAAATATACAATGTAATGGTTTGTACTTTGAAGATTAGTTAAATGCTTGGCAGAACACATTTCAAATAATTGTTTTTCTCAAAAATCGATGTTATGTCTGTCTGTCTGTCTGTCTGTCTGTCTGTCTGTCTGTCTGTCTGTCTGTCTGTCTGTCTGTCTGTCTGTCTGTCTGTATGTATGTATGTATGTGTGTGTGTGTGTGTGTGTGTGTGTGTGTGTGTGTGTGTGTGTGTGTGTGTGTATGTATGTATGTATGTATGTATGTATGTATGTATGTATGTATGTATGTATGTATGTATGTATGTATGTATGTATGTATGTATGTATGTATGTATGTATGTATGTATGTATGTATGTATGTATGTATGTATGTATGTATGTATGTATGTATGTATGTATGTATGTATGTATGTATGTATGTATGTATGTATGTATGTATGTATGTATGTATGTATGTATGTATGTATGTATGTATGTATGTATGTATGTATGTATGTATGTATGTATGTATGTATGTATGTATGTATTTATTTCTCTGCAAGTGGGTATTTATAGAAGTTATATAAACAATAAATCACAGCTGCCAGTTTATGGCTTTGTAAGCTAGATATAATAGTTATTTACACAAATATGAAAACATTAATTTTTCTCTCAATTCAGATTAATTAATTTCATATCTATAAACATCAACCAATTTAACATTTGTATTTACAACAATATAAAATCACAAGCATTTCATTTAAGGAATATTTACAAAAATTATCCAACATTAATATCAAGATTTTTCATAAATTTCTTCAGAGACATGGGCAACCCCGAAAGGCTGATCCAGGCAATTCATTCCAGTCTTTTATGGTTCTATTTACAAAGGAGAACTTTCCCACATCAGTTCTGCATCTTCTACCCTTAATTTTGAACGGATGATCGTTTCGTGCATAGTAAGTTGGGTTTTCCAGTTTGTCAGTAACGTCCTCCAATGCGTTTAAGCCAGCGTAAGCTTTAAATAAAGCGCACAACCTCTGTTTCTCACGCCTAACTTTCAACGGCTCCCATTTTATCTCCTCAGCGTTTGGAGGCCCAAAATATTTACCCCTTTTTATGAATTTTATAGCCCTTCTTTGGATCGTTTCTAACGAATCAGTTTGATTTACTCTATACGGGTCCCAACAAGTTACTCCAAATTCCATGACCGGCCGCACTGAGGACTTGTATGCGATTTCCCTGGAATTTGCACTCCCCTTTTTTAAAATAATTTATGAGACAGTATCTATAGAAGGGAAACAAGAGAGTACACTAGGCTAAAGCGATAGTCAAGTCTTTAATAAGCCGGTTGCTATATTACAATTAAAATCCTCTTCTCTTTAAATACCAAGGATTGAAAAAGTAAATAATGACTTGTCATTTGAGAACATTTTAAATATTGAAATGTTAAAATCATAACAAGAGAATCCTCAGAAATGCTTAGCGCCACAAAGAAAATGTATCTGACATTAATTGGAAGTTTTAACGGGATCTACCTGTTTGTGTAGTAAGTTTTTGTCTGTATATTAGGGTTTACCACTTACGCAAAAATCATTCAGAATTCAGAGGCTATTTCCAAAAAATCTGATGTGGTCTATTCACATGATTTTCTCAACATCTCTGCATCGAATAATTCTTAAAAAGCTTATGCTTCTATTTACTTCATACTAATCGAGAAAAATTAGCAGATATAGTCTTATTACTTGCTTCCTTTTAAGTAGAAGAAAAATAAGGAAGTACCATAGATTAAAATGCTAGTCAAAAATGGTTACTATGTGACTGAAGCTCCTTTGTTTGTATGGACAGGAGTTGACAACTTTCTATATGAGAAAAGTAAGTTTTTCAAAGCTGGAAACCAAAAACAAGGAATATCTTAAAAACCACCAACTCCATGAAAAAAAAATATATGATATAAATTGTGTGTTTTAAAGTGCTCCACATTTTTTGTGTGGTAAGTTTTCTTTCCATCTCTTACGCTTTAGCAGTTATGCAAAATTCCGTAAAATTCGTCCAGAACAAAGTAATCTTCAGAGGCTATTCCCAGAAAATTCAAGATATACAATTTATTTGTCAGGTAAATATCTTTAATATACGATATTTTAATCAAAATCGTTGGAGCCATTTTTGAGAAAATCAACATTTTTGAAAAAAGTTCCATGTAAAGGGTAGTTGGGGTAGAGGGAGTTTTCTCAAAATCTTCGTGTCATATCCCTGGAACATACTAAACTTAAATACCAAGTTTGGTATTTTACCGACTTTTCGTTTTTGAGTTATCGTGTTGATGGACACACACACACGAACCTTTTTGTGAAAATGGTTTTTTTTTTTTTTTTTTGGGATACAGGGGACCCTAAAACGTATATTTCCGGTGAAATCTCGGTATTGAATATTTGGGTGGCGTGCAATACCTTCTCTATACACTACGTACATAGTACGTATAGAGAAAGTAAAAAATGGAAGATAATGCATTTTATTTGTATGTGATTAATATACGGTACTTAAATGAAAATTGTTAGTGCAATTTTTAACCAAATCCACGTTGTTGAAAAATGCTTTAAGTAAAAGGTAGTTTAGTTTGTAATTTTTTTAAAAATCTTCCTGTTAGACCATTGGGACATGTTTAACATAAGTACCAAATTTGGTGTTTGACTTGTTTTTTTCTTGAATTATGCTGTTCACACACCCATACATACATGGAAATTTTCTCTAAACATGAATTCGGGAGACCTTAAAGCATGCAGTCGCCCTCCGTGATGTAATGGTTACTCTGCAGGCCTAATATTCCTAAGGTCACAGGTTCAAACCCGGCGGAGGGCGATGGATTTTTTCGGGCGTATAAATCCTTAGCATGGCTTCCTTCAGAAGGGAAGTAAAGTCTTGGTCCCGTGTCGTAGCTTTAATACGCGTAAAAGAACCTCATGTCTGATAAACAGGTCTCCGAGCAATTTTAAACGTTTTTTTACGTCCAATATAGACAATAATATCTTTTTTTTAATAAATGAATTTAATTCAGGAAATATAAGCTATTTTTTATTTAATCATCAAAATATTTAATATATCTAATTTTGAAGGGGATTAAGTTTTTAAAATACAAGATTGGATGGATAGATGGATGGTTGGATGGGTGGGTGGATGGTTGGGTGGATGGATGAATGGGTGGGTGGGTGGATGGATGGCTGGGTGGATGGTTGGGTGTTTGGATGGTTGGATGGGTGGGTGGATGGTTGGATGGGTGGATGGATGAATGGATGGATGGATGAATGGATGGGCGGGTGGGTGGGTGGATGGTTGGATGGGTGGATGGATAGATGGGTGGATGGTTGGATGGGTGGGTGGATGAAGGGATGGATGGATGGATGAATGGATGGGTGGGTGGATGGATGGATGGATGGATGGTTGGATGGGTGGATGGATGAATGGATGGATGGGTGGGTGGATGGATGAATGGATGGGAGGTTGCATGGATGGATGGATGGATGGGTGAGTGGGTGGATGGGTGGATGGATGGATGGATGGATGGATGGATGGGAGGGTGGATGGATGGATGGATGAGTAGGCGGTTGGATGGATGGATGGGAGGGTGGATGGATGGATGGATGGGTGGATGGATGAGTAGGTGGGTGGATGGATGGATGGATGGGAGGGTGGATGGATGGGTGGATGGATGGATGGGTGGATGGTTGGATGGGTGGATGGATGAATGGATGAATGGGTGGGTGGATGGATGAATGGATGGGAGGATGGATGGATGGGCGGGTGGGTGGGTGGGTGGGTGGATGGATGGATGGGAGGGTGGATGGATGAGCAGGTGGGTGGATGGATGGATGGATGGGAGGGTGGATGGATGGATGGATGGATGGATGGATGGGTAGGTGGGTGGATGTATGGGTGGGTGGGTGGATAGTTTATTTTCAGTCATTAAATATAAAACATATATATATATATATATATATATATATATATATATATATATATATTAGGCTGCGTCATGAGAGAATAAAATCAATTAAATGTTCTATATACAATAATGTTAAAACAATACATTTAAAATGGATAAGATTAATCCCATTTCAGGTCATAAAATTTTTAAATGCCTTCAAGATTGTTTTGATCCTCATCTTAAAGTTTAACAAATGAGGAGTCTTGATATTCTGAGATAAGGTGTAGAAGATTTTAACTGACATGCATGAGAAACTGTTAAGGGCTTTACTATATTTACATTTGTTAATATAAATATCAGAGCATTTACGAGAGGGATAATTATGGACAGAAGAACATATTGAGGAAAGGTTGATTAGAACTTAAAATGCGTTTTGGGGGTAATGATAATCAGGAGGACTCAAAAAAGAATTGGTAGTGATTAACGACCACGTTTACTACTATGGCATCGCAGGGTTTGATACATGGAATGAAGATGGGGTACCGGTGGAATGGGATGGCGGGGGAAAACGGAGAACCCGCAGAAAGCGCCACTTTGTGCACCACAAATCCCACATATGGTTGCCTGGGATCGAACCCAGGTGAGAAACGAGTGGGGTAGCCATTTGGCTAATGGGCCGACCTCAAAAATACATTTCATTAAAATCTCTATATCCAAATTTTGGTTGAAATACAGTGCCACTATTGCCTGTATAGTACAGAAAGTAAGCATGTATACAAGTTGAACTTTTCCGCCTATATTCTTATTCATCGACTTTTTTCCCATCAGAAAACACTGGCTAATTTGAGTATCAATCCAGTTTAAACCATTACTGGGGCACGAACATGTTAAACACCCATCGTTATTTGAAATTATTATGGCTTTTTATTTGGACACTCTGGATACGGAGTACATTAACGAAGTTAATAAAGATCAACAATGCTCGTAACTGTGTACCTATTGCCAACAATGGCGAACTGTAACGACCCATGCCATTTGACCCGCACGCACTTCGTAAATTGCCTGTTATTTTAACTCAGCAAATTTACTTGCAATCAATACCGTGCGATCACATTTCGGAGAATAGAACAAACTTTTACAACACAATTTTCTGCTTTTCAACTAGGGTTGAAATAAGCTTTAATGACTTTCTCTACACGTATTTTGTACATAGTGTATAGAGAAGGTATTGCATTCCACCTAAATACTCGATACCGGTATTTCACCGGAAATATATGTTTAGGGTCCCGTGTATCCAGAAAAAGAATTTGCACAAAAAGGTCCGTATGTGTGCGCGTGTGTATGTCCGTGTGTCTGTGAACACGATAACTCAAAAACGAAAAGTCGCTATAATACCTAACTTGGTATTTAATTTCAATATCTTCCAGGGATGCGACACGAAGACTTTGAGAAAAATCCCTCCACCCCAAACTAAGCTTTACATGGACAATTTTTCGAAAATTTTGATTTGCTTAAAAACGACTAACGATTTTGATTAAAATATCGTATATTAAAGATATTTACCTGACAAATAATTTTCTGGGAATAGCCTCTAAAAACTACTTTATTCTTGATGAATTTTACGGAATATTGCATAACTGCTAAACTGTAAGAGACCACACAAAAATGTAGAGCACTTTAAAACAGGCAATTTATGTTATATGCATTATGGTTGATGGTTTTCTTTTTAGATATTCCTTGTTTTTAGTTTCAGCATTAAAACGTATACTTTTATCATACAGGATTTTGTCAACTCCTGCCAATACAAATAAAGCAACCTTAGTCTTATAGCAACCAGGTTTTGACTATCACTTTAGCCTGTGGTATTCTCTTATTTCGCTTCTAATTATTAGGAAACAAGTAATAAGGCTAATTCTGCTATTTTTTCTCGATTAGCATGAAGTAGATAGAGACACAAGCTTTTTAACAATATTTTGTTGCAAATATGTAGAGAAAGTCTTGTGATTGGAACACATCAGATTTTTTTTTAAAGTCCACTAGTAGTACCATCGGAAGAGGCTAGTCACGTCCATCCTGTTAATTAATAAGCTTATAACAAGAAATAGAATCTGAAGCTTTCCTGGCGACGAACATATTCTATACGATCTCGGGCTTCAAGCCAGGTGTAATGGTCGATGGCTCAATCGGGTAAAATTGGCAGTATATATACTGTCCGCCGCGGCCAGTAGCACAGATCCGCGACGATGACTTCATCATTACATCTGGCTTGAAACCCGAAATCGTCTAGAATAAGCTTACAACAACGCTTGTATTTTTCCAAGAATATGCAAGAATGAAATCTCAATTAATACAGATTAATTAATTAATTCCTAATTAATCAAATATTACTAAAACAATACAAGTTAAACTCTCGCCAATGACACACGAAAGAATATACAATAAAAGATATCGTGAACTATTTTTACTTTCTCTACACTCATTAAGTGCATAGTGTATAGAGAAGGTATTGCACTCCACTCAAAAACTCGATACAGAGATTTCACCGGAAATATATGTTTTAGGGTCCCTTATATCCAAAGAAAGCATTTTCACAAAAAGGTTCGTGTTGTGTGTGTGTGTGTGTCCATGTGTCAGTGGGTCCGTGTGCTCGTGTATCTGTGAACACAATAACTCAAAAACGAAAAGTCTGTAAAATACCAAACTTTGTATTTAAGTTTAATATCTTCCAGGGATGCGACACGAAGATTTTGAGAAAAATCCCCCCACCCCAAACTACCCTTTACATGCAACGTTTTTCGAAAATTTTGAATTTATAAAAAATAGCTCTAACGATTTTGATTAAAATATCATTAAAGATATTTATCTGACAAACAAAATGAATATCTTGAATTTTCTGGGAATAGACTCTGGAGACTACTTTATTCTGGACGAATTTTACGGAATTTTGCTTAACTGCTAAACCGTAAGACTTAGATAAAAACTTACTACACAGGAAATGTAGAGCACGTTAAAACACACAATTTATGCTATACACATTTTTTTCGTGGAGTTGATCGTTTTTTAGATATTCATTGTTTTTGGTTTCAGCTATGAAAAACTTACTTTTCTCAAATAGGAATTTGTTAACTCCTGTCCATATAAACAAAGTAACTTCAGTCACATAGCAACCAGGTTTTGACTATCACTTTAAGCTATAGTACTTCCTTATTTCGCTTCTACTTACAAGGAAACAAGTAATAAGACTATTTTTGCTAATTTGTTCTCGAGTAGCATGAAGTAAATAGAAGCATAATCTTTTTAACAATAATTTGTTGCAGAGATGTAGAGAAAGTCATGTAATGATACACATCAGATTTTTATGTATTAATGTGAAGGGTGTATAAAAATAGCCATAATAACACGTTTTTACATTCTCTAGTACATATATACCTGAACTTATTAGATAAATAAGGTATTGTATTCTACACAAAAATTTGATACTAGGATTTCACCAGAAATATATGTTTTTTCAACCCCCCAAATAAACTCATTTTAGAAGACGGTGCATGTGTGTGTTTGAGCGCCTGTGTACAGCATAACTCAAACATGTATGGTCGTTTAGACACCAAATTTGGTACTTAAATTCAGTATGCTACAAATATGCGACACTAAAACCCCCTCACCCAACTACCCTTTACATGAAATGTTTTTCGAAAATGTTATAGTGCTCAAACATGCCTGTAATAATTTTAATTAAAGATATTTGTACAGTCCCACACATTAAAAATACGCTTGGTGCTGTGATTTTGCTGAAAGTGTTAATGTTTCACGGGGACTCGGGTATTTGCACGATTTTCATTGGCACCGTTCTAGTGTAATATGCCACGTGAGTAAGAAAATGCAAAAGCGATTGGGTAACCCAACGCTTCTTCATTCCTCATTCCCTCTAGACTCTGCGTCAGAACAGGTTGACTTATATAAGTAGTGTTAATTTAGTCCACCACGTACACGAATTACCTTGGCATTAGAACTTCTGTTTGCGGCGCAGAGAACAAATTAACCTCATATTCTAACACCCGGTGAGAGGGGTGGACTTTTGCCCTACCAGTATGCAACTCCGAAATTAATTTGTCGTAAGTTACATTTCATATTCAACTCCTTCCCTTCGTTAACGTGGCCTGTTCCAATACGTTTTAAAGAGCATAGCAAACAGGTGAAAGACATGGGTGGAGTCAACGAAAAGACCCTGAGTTATCATACGTATTTCCTGACGTACTTTTAATGTCTTTGAGTGTACCTATTAGAAATACAATGCATGTGTATTCTGAATTTCTTGAGAACGACTTTTTCGTAATTGATAAATCATAAAGGATAGGCAAAAACTTACTACAACAAACATGATATTCCTTAAAATGAACAATTTATGTATTTTGCCGTTTTTAATCAAGTTAACCATTTCTGTGATATTTGTATTTTTTAAAAAAAGTGTCGTCACTTTAACTTTCTCTATACGTACTATGTACATAGTGTATAGAGAATGTATTGCACTCCACCCACAAATTCGATACCGAGATTTCACCAGAAATACCTGTTTTAGGGCCCTCTGTATAAAAAAAAGCATTTTCAGAAAAAGATCCGTATGCTCCTGCGCCTTTGAACACGATAACTCAAAAACGAAAAGTCGATAAGATACCAAACTTGGTATTTAGTTTAGTGTCTTCCAGTGATCTAACATGAAGATTTTTAATAAAATCCACCCACCACAAACTACTCTTTACATGGAACATTTTTCGAAAGTTTTGATTTTTTAAAAAATGACTAACGATTTTGATTAAAATATCGTCTATTAAAGATATTTACTTGACAAATAAAATGTATTTCTTGAGTTTTCTGGGAATAGCCCCTGAAGACTACTTTATTCTGGATGAATTTTACGGAATTGTGCATAACTGCTAAACCGTAAGAGATGGACAAAAACTTACTACACAAAAATTCATACAGGAATTTGTCAACTCCTGTCCATACAAACAAAGGAACATCTGTCACATAGTAACCAGCTTTTGGCTTTCACTTTAACCTATGGTACTCCCTTATTTTGCATCTACTTACAAGGAAATATGAAATAAGACCAGTTCTGCTATTTTTTTTCTCGATTAGCATGAAGTAAATTGAATTATAAGCTTTTTAACAGCACTTTCTTGCAGAGATGCAGAGAAAGTCATGTGAATGGAACACATCAGATTTTTTCATCTATTTTGTTTTACCTTTGGCTATGTAATAAGGACCGAATTTCAGTGTATCCTTAGACACTAGCATTTAAAGGACATGCATGTCGGTTTAGCTTAGTGTAGTTCCTTGTTTTCCTTCTATTTACAAGAAAGCATGGAGCCTTAAGATGTTTGTTTGGGTGTCATGACTCCTGGGGATCAAATATACAGGAAAACTACCACAAGTGCAGGAAAACCGACGTTGTACCCCAACAAACGTTCCCTCTGAGAGCAGAGGATGCATTTTCCGGAAGACAGAGCTACTTTCGAAACCAAAAGTGACAGAAAATACACTAGAGCCACGTGCACGCGTTTGAAACGCCCTGATTTCCCGTGCCAGGTAGAGAGGCAGGTTCCTGTGGGATAGGAAGCATGCATGTCATCTCACTCTGGAAGATGTCTTGCGTATAAGGTAGCGCATCCATTTTTCATGAGTAAAAGCTGGAGGCGAGTGAAAATGGAACTCTCTTCAGCCGCGCTGCGCTGTGCTTCTGTCTGCGCTAACTAAACCCCAATATGGCGGGAATCTCATTCTTACTCTTCCTTTATTTACAGAGAAGACGCGATGAGCTTTTCTTGTCCTTGCTACCACCTAACTTGCGGAGTAATCGAATGATTGCATTAATGTTTGATGCGGTGAGGTACAGTCTCGCACAAAATAAAACATCCTAGTCCGAATTTAACGGAGAAGAGAAAACAGATGAAAAACCCAGAAACATTAACAATAATAATCGATCGCTAAGTAAACAGTTTATAAACCTACCGTCCTTAAAATTGCCGTTGCTGAGCGAATATCTCAGGCGGAAAAATCTCTGGCCCGCATTCGAACGTCTTGTGTCCAAATTCTTGGAACAACCAATTTGGCTAGGGCTTTCTACTTTTTCTAGCACGTATGTAAATATACACAGTGGACAGAGAAGGTATTATATTCCACCCAAAAATTCTATGTACAGATTTTATCGGAAATACATGTTTTGAGGTCCTTGCGTTTGTAAAAAAAATATTTTTAGAAAGACGTTGGTGTGAATATATGTGTGGACAGTGCATCTCAAAAACGAAAAATGCATTAAATATCAAATTTGGTAAATTTCCAAGGGTATTACACGAAGATTTTCAAGCCACAAACTACCCTTTACATGGAAAACATTTTGAAAATTTTATTTTTCTCAAAAATGGCTGTAACCATTCTGATTAAAATTAAATATATTAAAGATATTTACTTAACAATTATACTAGATAATTTGAATTTTCTGGGTATAGCCTCTAAAGATCTCTTTATTTTGAATGATTTATTCTGAACTTTGCTTAACTAGCAAACCCTAAGAGATAGACAAAAAATTGCTTCACAAAAGCTGTACATCTCCTTAAAACACACAATTTATGTTATACATTTTTTTCTTGGAGTAGATATAGTTCTTGTTATTGGATTTAGTTTTAAAATACTTAAAACTTTTCACATCTGGAAGTTTGGCAACTCCTGGCAATGCAAAGAAGTAGATTTCAACCTAATGGCAACCAACTTTTAGAACTGACTTGACTATCAATTTAGCCTGCTGTATCCCATTATTTCTCTTTTACTTACAAGATTTCTGCTAATGTAATAAGTAAATGAAGATTTTCAACAATAATTAGTTAATGAAGTCAGAGCCATGCAAATAGGACACATCATATTTTTAGAAAAAGGTCCGTGTGCCTGTGTATGATTTTGTACAGCATAGCTTAAAAACAAAGAATACGCTAAATACCAAATTTGGTATCTCCCAAGGATGCGACACGAACATTTTCAAGACAATCCGCCCACCACTAACTACCCTTTATATACACATTTGTTTAAAGTTTTGCTTTTATCAAAAATGACTAATGATTTTGATTAAAATACCACATATTAAAGATATTTACATAACAATTAAAATGTGTATTTTGAATTATCTGGGAATAGTCTCTGAGACCTGTTAATTCTGGATAAGTTTTTTCAGAATTTTTCATAACGCCTAACTGTAAAGAAACACGAAAACGTTACATCTGGGTCCAAATTCATGTGCCGACCAATCTTGCTAGGTTTTTTTTTTTTTTACTTTCTCTAGCACGAATGTATAGCGTACATAGTGAATAGAAAAAGTATTGTATTCCACCCAAAGATGCTATGTCCAAACTTTACATGAAATGCATATTTTGAGGTCCGGTGAGTCGGAGAAAAGCATTTTTAGAAAAAACGTCCATGTGAATATGTTTATATGTCTGTGGACAGCATAGCTACCCGTTAAATACAAAATTTGGCATTTAAGTTCAGTATCTCCGAAGGACGCGACACGAAGATTTTGAAGAAAATCCCCCCACCTTTTACGTAGAAATATGTTTAAAGTTTTGTTTTATCAAAAATGGCTCTAACGATTTTGACTAAAACACCACATATTAAAGATATTTACATAACAATTAAAATGTGTATTTTGAAATGTCTCTGAAACCTCTTTATTCTGGACGAGTTTTGCAGGATTTTGCATAACTAGTAAACCATAGTAGACATGAAAACTTATTACACAAACATGTAAAACCCGTTAAAACACACAATTTATGTCACAT
Source organism: Hymenopus coronatus (assembly GCA_030762935.1). NCBI lineage: Eukaryota > Metazoa > Arthropoda > Insecta > Mantodea > Hymenopodidae > Hymenopus > Hymenopus coronatus. The sequence goes on from CM060885.1 coordinate 79,400,331, forward strand.
AGGTGTTCCGTGTAGAGTTAACCGTTTAGAGATTTTTTTTTAGTTTAACGTCCTTTAACCTGATTGGTTACATCGGATGATCAATGAAATTAGTGAAATGATGCTCAAATGATCTCGGGGTCCATTAAGATTAAAGTTACTCGACATTCGTCTTCTCAGGATAAGAGAAAACCCCGAAAAAAACCTTATCCTGGTAACTCAGCCTAAGCGAGATTCGAACTTACGACCTTTCGAATGAGAGGCAGACACGCTACCACCAAACTACCCAGGTGGGCTTCTTTGTTATTGGTTTCAATTTTAAAGCATTCAACTTTTAGCAAGCGCACCATGTAAAACAAACCGAACTTTAATTGTTTCATATCGATCAGCTTTTAAAAGATTTTACTGTCGCTTAAGCCTAGTTATTGTCCCTCTACTTACAAAGCAGCAAGTAATGAAGACAATTTCTGCTAATGTTTATCTCGATTAACATGATGTAGTTAAAATAATAGTATTTAGTAAGAATATTTTGTGTATGGAAAAGTTAAGAAAGTCATGTGAATGTATCACATCTGATTGTCTTCGTAGTTTATCTCAATCGCCAATGTAAACCCTGAGTTTGATATTTAATACCATGACCCAAAGTTCTACCTTCAGTCTGAATAAAAATAGTTGCTAATTGTTATATCTATGGATAGTGCAAGCAGATGACTGGATGGCAACCCTAAATCCATGTGTCTGTGCGGATTACATAACGAAGGCTTTCTATGCCTGCACACGTCAGCCTAAAAGTCTTATCGTGTAACCCCATTGAAGCTATTTTAGCTATGCCCTTGACGAGATCCAGAAGCTTAGATCCAGTACCAGGTTCGAATCTTTAATCAATCAATTTATTGTCTGAGGGCATGTATATTGTCAATTACATAAAATGGAAAGTAATAGAACAATATCCACAGTCAGTTTTTTAGAATATTCACTAACGTCATATAGACATAAATCTAATAAAAGCCTCTTAGCTGCATTTTAAAATTATTAGTGTCGAAGTTTTTAATATTCTGTGGCAGTACATTGTACGATTTGACACCAAAGCCATTAAAACTGTTTTTAGTTGTTACATTTCTGCATAAGTTACTCGTTAACTGTAGATTATTTCTGGTGCAACATTCATGAGTAGCATTATTGGCTAAGTATGTGTCAAAATAATTGTTTACATAAAACAAACATTTACTTCGCAAATAATGGCCTGCAATTAGCTATACTGTCTCATTGCATACTAATCTTAGTGACATCTTTTATAATTTCAAAAGTCTTTTCACACTTGGGTCATTTTCCCATACTAATATTGTATACGAAAAGTGAGAATAATATATGAGTAATTAACAACTTTTAGAACGTGGTATTTTAACTTCCTGATGAAAAATATTCCAAAGGTTATTTTTTTTACAAATGTTCTCTATGTGTGTTTTCCATTTTATGTTTGAATCAATATAAATTCCCAAGAACTTTACTTTCTCAACATTATAATTTGTATTGAGGCTAATGGAGGGATCTTCAGTTTGAAAGAGTTTGCCATACACCAATCATTAATTATTGGGTCCTATACTTCACTGAACCTTAAATTTTTGTTATTTCGGCTAATGTAACCCCAACTCATGTATCACGGCTGTAAGACATTTTGAAATCACACCCTGGTAAATCCAGGATGAGAACAAGAGCAAAGTCTCCGATATATAAAATGTAGTAAGGATTATAAATGTAGATCCTTGCTGATTCACTGTGTATAACACAACCTAGTTTTTCATGCGAATGAAATCAAACAATCAGATCAACGCCGATGACATGATGTCTCTGACACTGTGATTGGTCAGCCCCTGCCGGTACCACGTGGCAATATATACCTCGAAAGCAATAACGATTACGTTGAAAAATAGGGTAAGGTGCAGCAACTTTGTAAGTAAAATTCTGTGTTGATAACTTTTGTTGTTTGGCCAAACGGTCTGCCATTTTCTGGTTGACCCTCGTAAATCCGGTTAATACCGGGCCTAAGAAATAAACAGAAGCCAAGCGTAAAGCCCATGTTTCCATAAACATTCAGCAGTTTAGTTTTCTTTGCCAACTTATTTTCCAGACGCGAAGTAAATAACCTTCACTTATCTAAGTATGCTTGAGGTTCTCAATGCTACATACCTTGTGGCTTATGAATCTAAACATCAGTTTATCTCTTAAATTGCATGATGTTGCACATATGCAACAGAGACGATTAATTAAAGCTTATAATATTTATTGGATATTTATCTATTTTCGTATTACACTAACCTTAAGCCACAAAATAAGGCTAATTACAGCTGTTTTATATTGTGGCGTTTTTAAAGAGATATATCCATGCAACTGCAGTTAACTGTAAGCATCGAAGTGTGTCATCCCACCAGTTATTTTACTTGGGCCCTCCCCGTCCATTAAGATAGGTACTTACATTTAACTGAAGAGACAGTAAAACAAGTAGGTATGTGACGTAAGTTCTGTGTTTTTTTTTTTTTAACGAGCTCTCAATTTCTTGTGTAATAACCTTTTGTCCCCCTTTTAACCGTTTATCAGTTAACTTCCGCCTTCCCTATTCTTTACCACAGGTACATTTGACCATAGATAAGGTAAAAAAGTCTGATGTGTTCCATTAACATGACTTTCTCTATATCTCTGCAACAAATTATTGTTTAAAAGCTTATGCTTCTGGTTACTTCATGCAAATTGAAAAAAAAAAAAAAATTAACAGAAATAGTCTTATTACTTGCTCCCTTGTAAGCAGAAGCGAAATAAGGGAGTACCATAGGTTAAAGTGATAGTCAAAAAGCTGGTTGCTATGTGACTGAAGTTCCTTTGTTTGAACAGGAGTTGACACACTCCTGATTGAGAAAGTATACGTTTTTCGAAGCTGAAACTAAAAACAAGGAATGTCTTAAAAACGACAAGCTCCACGAAAAAAAATGTATATAACATAAAGTGTGTTTTTAATGTACTCTACATTTATTGTGTGGTGAGTTTTTGTCTATCTCTTACGGTTTAGCAGTTATGCAAAATTCCATAAAATTCATCCAGAATAAAACAGTCTCCAGAATCTATTCCCAAAAAATTCAAGATATACATTTTATTTGTCATAAATATCTTTAATAAACGGCATTTTAATCAACATCTGTAAAGCCATTTTTTAGAAAATCAAATTTTTTTAAATTTTTTCCACGTCAATGCTATTTTGGGGTGGGGATATTTTTCTCAAACTCTTCGTGTCACATTTGTGGAAGATAATAAACTTAAATACTAAGTTTGGTATTTTACCGACTTTGCGTTTCTGAGTTGTGTTCATAGATACGCATACGCACGGACCTTTTTATGAAAATGCTTATTTTGGATACATGGGACCCTAAAACGTGTATTTCCGGTGAAATATCGGTATCGAATTTAGGGTGGAAAAGTAAATAGGTATATACATGACATACATTCTGTGTTTTTTAACAAGCTCTGAATTTCTGACGTATAAATAGAATCAAAGTGTAAAGCCCATGTTTCCATAAGCATTGAGCAGTTGGTTGCCAACTTATTTTCCAGACGCCAAGTAAATTACCTTCACTTATCTAAGTGTGCTTGAGGCTCTCAATGCTACATGCCTCGTGGCTTATGAATATTCCCCTTTTCTAAAAAGCAGCTTAAGAAACGACGTAGGGATTTTTCCCTTCAACGTTTCTTGTCGAGTGAATATTACAATGGGTTTTCCTCTTCTTTCTTACTCTTATGCTTATCTTGGTCGCAGCAACACACAAACATCAATAGCAGGAAAGCTTTCTCGTGCCATGCTGTGGGATGATAGCATTGGTGCGACGTTCCTACAGCCTTGAATAATTTACGGTGGTTGAGAGCAGCAGTAGCCTTTCAAAGCCACCCACACTCTCGCTCAGCTCTGCGAGAGGTTACCTCACGAGAGGCTTTGCAAGGGAATATTCTGTGGTCTTCTTACACTAAAACACTTAGTCTTTTCTAACGGATTAGAAACACATCTCACACCAAACTACTTCCCCAATAATGTTAATACAACAGACAAAAATTCCATAAAATATCCCAGAAGTAGTCATTGAGGGGAACTAGGGTTAATGAGACAGACAACCTCATCTTTCAAAAGAAGCAGTAATTTTGACTGAACTCCCCACTCTTGAGGCAGCCTTATGGATTATAAAAATCATCTTGTATTATTTTTGTTTGGGGTCACCTGTTGGAGTGCCTGTCAGGTGAGTCTACCTGGAGTTGGTCGCGGGTTAATGCTAGTGAATTTCTCTACATCAAGTGTACATACCTTGCAGATTCCCGGCTAAGCTTCTTCCAGTAGATCATGAGTCTCTTACTCAGGGGGGAAAGAATGACAAGGGTATGTAACACTGTTGGTAGACTCAAATAACAGAGAAAGTTCACTTAATTCACTCTATACTTCCTTTATTGGTGAATTGTTGTTCATTTGAGGTACTAACCCTGCGAGCGACTCCCGACATAACTGATCGCGAACTTGATGAAGCCGTTTCCATTACGTGCTGATTCCACTTTTACGGAGTTATTATAACTTTACATTAGTCACGTGGTCTGGAGTTCCTCGGTTCGTATAACATTCGCGATAATCATTGCCCGTCACATTAATTTGTAAAACAATGCGAAATTCCCTTTCTCCAATTTCAAAAGGGAAAGTACCTGATTTCCTCTTAACGGATGTTACTTATGTCCCTAAAGCATTAAAATGTTTGTTATTTTAAACAAAGCCCGTAGCCTTGACGAATACAAAAGGGATTTTCTACCCTCCACGTTAATGGTTTCCACTGAGCATATATTTCTTATGTTAAATATTATGAACTAATGATTAAACTAATAATAAATGCGTCGTAGTAAAATACTGTCGCAAACTCATAAGCAACTACTCCCCCAGTAATGATATATTAAATCATATAAGAGACAAAAATCCCAGAATATATCCCAGAAATAATAATAGGAAGGAAAGAGAGTTAATGGGACATACAGGAAGATCTGTCAAATGAAGCAGTAATTTTCAAACATCTCCCCATTTTTGAGGCACAATGAAGGACTAGAAGAAACTGTTCCTGCAATAATGCTATATTACATTATAGAACTTACAAAAATTCCACAAAATATCCCATAAATAATAATTAAAAGGAAAGAGACTTAATGGGACAATCAACAAAATCCTTCAAATGAAGCAGTAATTTGAACAGCTCCCCACTTTTGAGGCAGTCTAAACAGAAACTACTTCCCCAATAATGCTATAATAAATTAAATAACGTACAAAAAGCCCGTAAAATATCCCAGAAATAATAACGGAAATGGAGTTAATGGAACATACAATAAAATCTTTCAAATGAAGCAGTCATTTTGACACTTGAAGCACCCTAATGGATTAGAAACAAATATTACAGGAAGCTACTTAAATAATAATGCTACATTAAATTATAGAACAAACAAAAATGAAATAAAATGTGCCAAAAATATTAATGGATAGACAGCAAAACCTTTCAAATGAAGCAGTAATTTGGAAATCTTCCCACTTTTGAGGCAGTCTAACCGATTAGCAAAACCATCTCATGAGAAAATACTTGCCCAATAATGCTACATTAAACAGACAAAAATCCCAAAAATGTTTCAAATGAAGCAGTGTGCCTAATACTCTTGAGGCAGACTAATGGATTAGAAACACATCTTACAGGAAACTACTCCCACAGTAAAGCTATAGTACAGACAAAAATCCCATAGAATATCCCAGAAATAATAACGGAAAGGAAAGAGTTAATGGAACGAACAGCAAAATCTTTGAAATGAAGCAGTAATTTTGACATATTTCCCCACTCTTGGGGCAGTGATAATGAACTCAAAAAGATGTAAATAATTAAGAAGCAAGATAATGCTAATAAAGATATATAATTATTTTTCTGTCAAATATTGGATCTAGAGGCCAAGCGGGAGACCTGGGTTCCATTCACGGTACCGGCGTGGGGAATCTTCCCCCGCTGAGAGACTCAGTCTGGGGTCCACTCAGCCTCGTGAGGTCCCTGGGGGATCAACTGAGGAGCTACTTCATTGAGATACGTTTTGCCCATTAAAACAAAACGAATACGTTCTTTTGCGTTCGACCAATATTAGAATATAGTGCTGCATGCTAGGAACCGTATCGGGTGGGGCAAAAACTGGCACTAGAGAGAGTTCAAAAAAGAGCAGCTAAATTTGTAGACAGAAGTAAACGATTCGAAAATCATACCAGCACTGCTACTTCCTGGGAAACACTAGAAAAACGTAGGAGACGAGCATGTGCAATTTTTAGAGCCTATAAGGGGGAACCTGCATGGAGAGACATATCCAATCCATTATACTGTGGGAGGAATGATCACTCGGAAAAAATAAGAAATAGGGAACAGAAAACAGACATAGGTAAATTTTCCTTCGCACAGAGAACAATAAACGAATGGAACAAAATTCCTGCAGATTTACTGGAGACTTTGCCTCAAAGTGTAAATAGTTTTAAAAAGAGACTAAAGAAGAGTGATTTATAGTCAGGATAGTAAATAAAAATATTGCGTTATTATTACTGTTGTTACAATTATGTATATATTAGTATAATGTGATGTCATTGTCATTTTAACAGGGTATTACTCACATTATTGTTTATTTAACTCAATTGTATTGTACATTGTATTATTATATTGACAGCGCTGCCACCGGCCCACGCCCTAAGCAGTGAAATAAAGTACCTACCTACCCTACCCTACCTACCTACCTATCCATGTTAACCGTCTTATCCGTCTTATCTACGGAGATTACGTTCACTAATAGAGTAAGGTTTTGTAACTTTGTTATTAAAATTTGCATTGACATCTTTCGTTATTTATCTATGCCAAATCATCTGCCATTTTAGATGGTCCTCGAATATATAGTTTACTGTTGTTGGTTAGAGCTTTACTACACGCAAAAGAAGTAAGGGACATGAAGAACGGCTTGTAGGGTTGGGTTGATGCGCAAAGTGGAGGGTGGAGGTTGTCTGCTAAGACAAATCACGTGCTTCTTTCCCATGCGCTGCCATTGGATGTTCGTGTTGCTATTCTCTTCACTGCAACACTCGCTTGTAAGCAGAACACGTGTCCTCAATAGTTCCTTGCTTCAGTCTTGTTGAACTTGCTTTTTACTTTCTCTACACGTACTATGTACATAGTTTATAGAGAAGGTATTGCACTCCACCCAAAAATTCGATACCGAGATTTCACCGGAAATATATGTTTTAAGATCCCCTGCAATTAAAAAAAGCATTTTCAGAAAAAGGTCCGTGTGTGTATGTGTGCGTGTCCGTAAACACGATAGCTCAAAAACGAAAAGTAGGTAAAATACCAAACTTGGTATTTAAGTTTAGTGTCTTCTAGGGATGCTACAAGAAGATTTTGTCAAAAATCCCCCCACCCCAAACTGCCCATTACCTGGAACTTATTTTGAAATGTTTTATTTCCTTAAAATGGCTCTAACGATTTGTATTAAAATATCCTGCATTAAAGATTTTCAGCTGACAAATAAAATATATATCTTGAATTTTCTGGGAATAACGTCTTAAGACCACTTTATTCTGGATAAATTAAACGGAATTTTGCATAAGTGCTAAACCGTAAGACATGGACAAAATCTACCATACAGAAAATGCAGAGCACGTTAAAACACACAATTTATGTTATATGCTATTTTTTTCGTGGAGTTGATCGTTTTTTAGATACTCCTTGTTTTTGGTTTCAGCTTTTAAAAAAACTTATATTTTCACATACAGGAATCTAACAATTCCTGTCCATACAAACAAAGTAACTTCAGTCACATAGCAACCAGCTTTTGACTATCACTTTAACCTATAGTACTCCCTTATTTCGCTACTACTTACAAGGAAACAGGTAGTAAGACTATTTTTGCTAATTTTTTCTCATTAGCATAAAACAAATAAGAGCATAAGCTTTTTAACAATAATTGGTTGCAGAGATGTAGAGAAAGTCATGTGAATGGAAGACATAAGATTTTTTACTCTCTATACTTAGTACATGAGTATTGAAAGAATTGTATTCCACTCGGATATTCTATACAGAGATTTTCCTATTCAGAGAAATACATATTTTGAGGTCACCTGAGTCCAAAAAAGCCTTTGTGTTGTAATGGTTCGTACACCCAAGGTCACGGGTTCAAATCCGGCGGAGGACGATGGACTTTTTTCGGGCGTAAAAATCCTTAGTATAACTTCTTCATTGGTCCCGTGTAGTAAATTTACGACACGTAAAAGAGCCTCAAGCCTGACTGAGGGGCCTCTGAGCAAAATTAAGCTGACTTTCATGCCCAGTATAGAATGAGATGCTGAGAACAACATTAATTAAAGAGCATCCATAAATAAAATTCCATTTATATTCGTTGTGTGTGTCCGCGTGTCTGAATATAATTAAAAAACGAAAAGTCGGTTACATACTTAACTTGATATGTCAATTCAAATCCTACCATAGACGTCACACGTAAATGTTTAGGCCACCCCTTGACCCCCAAGCCACCCTATAAATGAAGTCCTTCTAATTCTGAATATTACAGAATTGGTAAACTGTAAGAAGTTACTACACGAAAGCGTTGATTTTGTTAAAACATATTAACTTCCTTTGTAGAATTGTAGTTTTCGAGATATTCCACGTTATTGGGTTCAGGTTTAAACTACGTAACAATTCTCAAACGGGAGATCATCTTTCGTTTCTGCTCTCCTTTGTTTTATTGTTGCATGTGCAAAGCGAACCGAACATCAATTGTTGGCATTGCGAACAACTTTTTAAATGTTTCTTATTTCCCTTCTGCTTACAAAGAAGCAAGCAAAAAGAGAAGTCCCTGTTTATGTTTATCTCGATTAGCATGATATAAAATATATCATAAAATAATAAGAAAGTCATGTATTTAAATGCTGTGTAAACATTTCCTGTAACTGAAGACGTATTGAGAGGTTATAAGTGACACTCTGCTTAGGAGGAAGAACAAAGTATAGACTAAATTCCACCTGATGGCATTTTAAAATGGCCTCTCCGCAGAACATTGCGTGCGCTTCAGATTTCAGTTATTCATAAAAAGCAAATACATGCATTTACGCTCCCATTTTTGGAGAAAATAGGAAAAAAGCACATTATAAGAATGCTAAATGAAGACATATTTGGAAACATTACGAGTTTGCAATATGGGCATTGTGTTGGTACTGGGTTCGTGTCCCGGTGCGGGTTTTGATTAGCGGGAATGGTGTAGGCTTGAGTTGGCTTAGCTCAGGGTTTTTATTAGCATGGAAATTCTTTCAGGTTGTGGTGAGACACAAGTGTTTTATTAACCTAGTTCGACCTTTTTCCGCCGAGAGCACACGCGTATACTTCCTAATTTTTTACTGTGACGTCACACTTTACCCGCACGCGACTATTATAATTTATTCGTTTGATGCAGTGATATGTCTCGTACTCTGGTTGGTCTTACTTCCGTTACAACTAAGGGTTACACCACGCTCAAATATCACATCTTGGTCGTGCGGAGGTTCGTCGTCAAGTGCCTCACAATTAAAAGGTAGCCTATACGGCTCCACCACGGATTCTAAACTTGACATCTTAGTTGTTCGGAGGCCCTTCAACAAGTGCCTCAGAAAGCGTCCGCTTGACCAACGGAGAGCATTGTCTTGCTGTGTCCCGTTAGTTACACTTGGGCAGGGCATTCTCGCCCCATTCCCTCAGGTCAATGCACGGCAGGTAACGGATCTTGTACCCTGTGACTTATACGTGTTAAAAGTCTTTCTACCCTTCCCATTTTCACTCTACATTTATATTTTATCTTCGTGATATAATTTATATTCTTGGCTATGATTTATTTTTCTCTTCTGAATAATTCTTTTCCCCGGGACAAGACGTGTATGGTCTCAGCGTGTAAATGCTAGCAAAACCTAAGGCTTTATAAAAGAGATACAGGAGTCCAAAATTAGATGCAAATCTGCCAGACAAATATGATAAAAAGCTGAAAAATTGAAAACGTAAAGTTTCCAAAAATGTAAGTTGGCTAAACTGCGATATAACATTACAGTAATCAATAACATCCAGAAATGGAGAAATTTAAGTCAGTATGCCGGGAAGGTCATAAATACAGCTCGGTCCAAGGCCCGAGTTCGATCCCAGGTGACCGCATGTGGCATTTGTGGTGGCCAAAGCAGGTTTACTGGCATTCCACTGTGTTCTAACTTCATTCTATGGATCATCGCTTGCAGTGCCATTTCAGTAAATCGGGCGTTAAATCCTATAAAACAAATAACGCGATTAAGTACGCGTGGTCTCTACAGCTGGTTTTAAAACATGTTTCATTATGTATCATTGCTCACTGCCTGGACTAGTCCAGTTCCTGACAGTAGATAACCCAGTGAACACTTAAAGAGAGCGCAGATTACAAAACCTGATGTGTTACATTCACTTGACTTTCTCTACATCTCGGCAACAAATTATTTTCAAAATGCTTATGCTTTTATTACTTCATACTAATATAAAAAAGATTAGTAGAAATAGTCTTATTACATGCTTCCTTGTAAGAAGAAGCAAAATAAGGGAGTGCCATAGGTTAAAGTGATAGTAAAAATCTTGTTGCTATGTGACTGAATTTCCTTTGTTTGTATGGATACGAGTTGACAAATTCCTGTATGAGAAAATTATGTTTTACAAAGCTGGAACCAAAACTAAGGAATATCTAGAAAATGATCCACTCCAGGAAAAAATGTATATGACATAAGTTGTGTGTTTTAACGTACTCTACATTTTTGTGCGGTAAGCTTTTGTCCATCTCTTACGGATTAGCAGTTATGCAAAATTCCGTAAACTTGATCCAGAATAAAGTAGTATTTAGAGGCTATTCCTAGAAAATTCAAGAAATACATTTTTATTTGTCAGGTAAATATATTTAATATACGGAATTTTAATCAAAATCTATTTTTCTGAACATCAACATTTTCGAAAAAAAATTCCATGTAAAGGGTAGTGAGAGTTGGGGAATTTTCTTGATAATCTTCGAGTCACATTCTTGAAAGATACCAAACTTAAATACCAAGTTTGGTATTCAACGGCCTTTTCGTTTTTGAGCTGTTCTGTCCACAGACACACGCACACACGGAACTTTTTCTGAAAACGCATTTTTTTTTTTTGGATTCAGGGAGACCCAAAACATGTATTTCCGGTGAAATCTCGATATTGAATTTTCGGGTGGCATGCAGGGAAGCTAAGACAGTAGAGATGCTCTAATATCGAGAAGCACGACGTCGCAAAAAGTCTCCCTCTTCACCACCGTATGCCAGAACGAACATGAGAGCGATCACATACCGGATGGCGTTGTCACAGTATGTACTAGGTGGCTGAAGAGTTCCGTATTTGACGTCGGCAGATATCCCTCCACAAGTTAAAAGAGTTGCAGAGCTCCACGGGGCTATTTCAAGGTAAACGCCCCCCCCCAGTTCTCCACTAGTGGGTTTTGACTATCGTTTTAGCCTAGTGTATTCCATTACTAGAAAGCATTTCTGCTAAAGTTTATCTCGATTAGTATGAATTAGATAGAACAATAAGTTTTTAACAATAATTCGTTACAGAGGTGTACACTTCAGAGTTTTCATATGTAATTATTTTTTCCTTCATCAAATATAATACAGTAACCAGCTTAAATCCATAGTTCAAACAAGGACCTCAGTGAAAGGATGCTAAAGCCAAAAATAAAATTAAAAAATCTGATGTGTTCCATTGATATGCATTTCTCTATATTTCTGTAACAAATTATTGTTAATAAGCTTATTCTTTTATTTATTTCATGCAAAATAGAAGAAATAGTCTTATTACTTGCTACCTTGTAGGTAGAAGCGAAAAAAGGGAGTAGCAAAGGTTAAAGTGAAAGCCAAAAGCTGGTTGCTATATGACTGATGTTCCTTTGTTTGTATGGGCACGAGTTAGCAAATTCCTGTATGAGAAAAGTATGTTTTTCAAATTTGAAACCAAAAACAAGGAATATCTCAAAAACGATCAACTCCACGAAAAAATGTATGTAACATAAATTGTATGTTTTAACGTGCTCTACATTTTTTGTGTGTTCAGTTTTTGTCCATTTCTTACAGTTTGTTAGTTATGCAAAATTTATCCAGACTAAATTAGTCTTCAGAGGCTATTCCCAGAAAATTCAAGATATTCACTTTATTTAATATACGATATTTTAATCAAAATCGTGAGAGCCATTTTTGAGAAAATCAAAATTTATGAAAAATGTTCCATGTAAAGTGTAATTGGGAGTGGGGGGATTTTCTTGGAAATCTCCGTGTCGCATCCTTGGAAGATACCAAACCTAAATACCAAGTTTGGTTTTTAACAGACTTTTCGTTTTTGAGCTATGCTTCCCACAGACACACAGATATACACGGACACACAGAGAGACATACACACCGACATTTTTCTAAAAATGCGTTTTTTGAATTCAGTGTGTTTTAAAACATGTATTTCCGGTGAAATCTCGGTATCGAATTTTGAGTGCATTATAATACACGTATAGAGAAAGTAAAAAACTCATGAACTTACGTCAAAGCGGCATTGTATCAAAATAGAAATTTCTATAACGGTTTTCGTTTTTGCTCTCGTTCCGGCTCAAAATTTCTCTTTGTATACTAACATTACCCTATCTCTTCTTTTATTCATTCATCCAGTTTTAAAGGCTTTATTATTGTTGTTAACTGCAGTGCTGGGGAACTTTGAGAGCTGAATGGACGTCAGAGATCACAAAGGAGAAAGTTATGACGTGGCATACGCTTTCTCCCTGCGGAACTTCAATGAATGGGTGTAATGACAAAGTGCTCCACTCTCAAGTATTTAACCAAGTTAGGATGCGCGCGCATACGCTGAAGTTAGTCAGCATTAGCTACATACATCTCAGACTTCCAGGCATTGTGTTTTTCGAGTTTTAGCACCAAAATATTAGATTAGTTTGTAGAGTACAGGTATGTAATCGAATTCAAGGTGTCATGTCGATATATCTCCTAGTCGTTTTTACTTTCACCAAACGTATTATGTACATAGTGTATAGAGAAGGTATTGCACTCCACCCAAAAATTCGACACCGAGATTTAACCGGAAATATATGATTTAGCGTACCCTGTATCCTAAAAAAAAACATTTTCAGAAAAAGGGCTGTGTGTGTGTGTCCATGTGCCTGTGAACACGATAACTCAAAAACAAAAACAGGTCGGTAAAATACCAAACTTGATATTTAAGTTCAGTATCTTCCAGGGATGCGACACGAAGATGTTTAGAAAAATTCCCCACCCCACACTACACTTTACATGGAAATAATGTCGAAACTTTTGATTATTTCAAAAATGGATCTAACGATATTAATTAAAATATTGTATATTAAAGATATTTAGATGACAAACGAAATATATATCTTGAATTTTCTAGGAATAGCCTCTGAAGACTACTTTATTCTGGATGAATTTACGGAATTTACACAACTGCTAAACCGTAAGAAATGGACAAAAGCTTAACACAAAAAAGTAGAGCATATTAAAACACTCAATATATGATATATACATTTTTTTCGTGGAGTAAATCCTTTTTTGGATGTTCTTTATTTTTAGTTTCAGCTTAGAAAACTTACCTTTCTCATACAGGAATTTGTCAGCTCCTGTCCATACAAACAATGGAACTTCAGTCACATAGCAACCAGCTTTTCAATATCACTTTAACCAATGGTACTCCCTTATTTTGCATCTGTTTACAAGGAAGTAAATAACATTTCTGCTAATTTTTCATCAATTAGAGTGAAATAAATGGAAGCATAAGCTTTTTAACAATAATTTATTACAGAGAAAGTCATGTGAATGGAACACATCAGATTTTTAAGTATTAACAGTATTAATTAATACAGCATAATAAGAGTCACAAGTAATAAGGGATGGTAGACGTGGTCACATAAAGAGAGGAGAAAGCTTAGGAGGAATGGCGTGTGTGTTCGAAGATAGAAAATATCAAACAAAAGAAATAGACGAGTTCAAAAGTAATTGTTAACCTAAAGGAAGCCACTTCTCTTAACATCACCCCTGAAAAATCTGATGTGTTCCATTCCCATCACTTTCTCTACATCTCTGCAACAAATTATTGACAAAAACGATCAACTACGTGAAGAAAATTATACAACATAAACTGTGTGTTTTAATGTGCTCTACATTTTTTGTGGTAAGATTTTGTCCATCTCATACGGTTTAACAGTTATGCAAATTCCGTAAAATGCATCTAGAATAAAGTAGTCTTCAGAGGCTATTTTCCGAAAACTAAACAATTCAAATTTTTCATGTAAATACCTATCTTTCATATACGAGCCATTTTTGAGGAAATCAATATTTTCAAAAAATATTCCATGTAAAGGGTAATTGGGAGTGGGGGAATTTTCTTGAAAATCTTCGTGTTGCATCCTTGGAGGAAGCCAAACTTAAATACCAAGTTTGGTGTACAACGGTCTCTTCGTTTTTGAGCTATGGTGTCCACAATCACACACACATACAGGACCTTTTTGTAATATATATATATATATATATATATATATATATATATATATATATATATCTTTTTTTTGATTCAGAGGACCCAAAACATGTATTTTCGGTGAAATCTTGGTATCGAATTGTTGAAAATATTCCATGTTTACAAATACTGAGCTAGGGTGTTCACATTTCCACATCATTTGCTAATCTCCTAAACTATCATGCAAGATTTGAACTCTATGGGACGACAGCTCATAGGAAACCTCGGCCTACCGCCCGACCGCTGTGTCGCCTATCTCGGTCCACTATAGACGTCATGAATGGGGTGCAGTATTGGAGGGTGAGACGTGGACTGCCCCCCGGCCGGTTATTGCGGTCCTCATGTCCTGGAGCCGCTACTTCTCCAACAAGTAGCCTTTCAATTGGTCCCCCGGGGCCGAACGAGGCTGAGTGTACCCCAGACTAGAAGAATTCCCACGCCGGTACTTAACATCGAACCCAGGTCTATCCCTTGGTAAGCAGCTGCGCTACGGAACCCCTTTAAAGCAACCGCGAACGCGTTTTAAATTCATTCCGAAAGTACTAAAACCAATTTTGGCTGTACCTGGATTTGCAGCGACTGAATTCGCAATCAAAGAGTTTTGATTTAACAGAAGGACCAAGTTAGTTCTCGGGATCTAACGTTTTAACGTAATATTCAAAAGTTTCATCCTCTAGGACGGTAACAAGATTTAACTTGAATATAATGGCCTGTTATGTGATCTTCGCTGTGACCTGCGCCATTTCCTTAATTTTCCTTGCTCGGGATTCGTGCCACCTCGGCCACACCAATCCTTCCTAAGTAACTGTTCTAAGACTAATTAACTTGACGGAGCTTAGAGGTATTAATTATCAAGTTTAGTTGTATTACTGGAGGAAGAGCTACAAGAAGTGTGCCAGGCCAGAGAACCCCAGGTGGCCATTATATACTTGTCCATGGCGTTAGGGAATTAATGTCGGAACACAAACAATGGGAAGCTTAGTGATAAATTACTCCATAATTACCAACTCAAGAGGGTATTAAGTCGCGCGCATCTGTTTCGTATTCTAAACGCTGTGTGCTAGGTTCCACATTAAGAACAAACGGTAAAAATCTGATGTGTACCACTCACATATCTTTGCATTAAATTATTTTTAAAAACCTTATGCCTCTACTTACTTCCTGCTAATCGAGAAAAAAATGGCAGAAATAGTCTTATTTCTTGCTTCCTTGTAAGTAGAAGCGAGATAAGGGAGTACCATAGGTTAAAGTGATAGTCAAAATCTGGTTGCTATGTCACTGAAATTCCTTTGTTTGTATGGACAGCAGTTGACAAATTCCTATATGAGAAAAGTTTTTCATAGCAGAAACCAAAAAAAAGAAATGTTTCAAAAACGACCAACTCCACGAAAAAAAAATGTATATAACATAAATTGTGTGTCTTAACGTGCTCTATATTTTTGTGTAGTAAGTTTTGTCCATCTCTAATGGCAGAGCAGTTATTCAAAATTCCGTAAAATTCATTCAGAATAAACTACTCTTCAGAGGCTATTCCCAGAAAATTCAAGATATACATTTTATTTGTCAGGTAAATGTATTTAATATATGATATTTTAATCCAAAATCGTTAAAGCCATTTTTGAGAATTCGAAATTTTCGAAAAAAGTTCCATATCAAGGGTAGTTTATGGTGGGGGGATTTTTCTCACACCTTCGTGTCGCATCCCTGGAAGATACTAAACTTAAATACCAAGTTTGGTATTTTACCGACTTTTCGTTTTTGAGTTATCTTGTTCACAGACACACGGACAAACACGGATCTTTTTGTGAAAATGCTTTTTTTGGATATTGGGGACCCTAAAACATATATTTCCGGTGAAATCTCGGTATTGAATTTTTGGGTGGAGTGCAATACCTTCTCTATACACTATGTACATAGTGTCTATAGAGAAAGTAAAAAGCAAAGTCTGATGTACTTCACTCGTATGCTTTCTCTAGCTGTTCTACAAACTTCTTACAAAATGCTAATTTAACTGTCTTTTGACACAAACCATGCGTAGGAAAGGAGATGGATAGGTAGAATCCACTGAAAAATTCAATTCTATAGCTCAGGATTCAACTACGATTCTCCCAGTCTCTAATCACTGAACTTCGGCTCGTCGTTAAATTTCTCAACACGAACACATGGACACAGACGGGTCTTTTTACTTTCTCTAGCCCCGTATGTACAATGCACATAGGGATAGAGAAGTATTGTATTCCACCCAAAAATTCAATACCGAGATGTCACCGGAAATATGTTTTAGGGTCCCCAGTATCCAAAGAAAGCATTTTCACAAAAAGGTCCGTGTGTGTGTGTGTGTGTGTGTGTGTGTGTGTGTGTGTCAGTGTGTCCGTGAGCACGATAACTCAAAAACGAAAAGTCAGTAAAGTACCAAACTTGGTATTTAAGTTTAGTATCTTCCAGGGATGCGACACGAAGATTTTGAAAAAAATCCCCCACCCCAAACTACCCTTCACATGGAACTTTTTTCGAATAATTTTGATTTTCTTAAAAATGGCTCTAACGATTTTTATTAAAATATTGTATATTAAAGATATTTAGCTGACAAATAGTATGTATATGTTGAATTTTCTGGGAATAGCTTCTAAAGACCTGTTTATTCTAGATGAATTTTGCTTAATTTGGCATTACTAGTAAACTGTAAGAGATAGACAAAACTTTACTGTACCAAAAATGTAGGTCTTGCTAAAATACACAAGTTATCTCATATACATGTTTCTCGTGGAGCTTACCGTTTTCGAGGTATTCAGTGGTGATAGTTTCAGTTGTGAAATACTTATACTTTTCTCATACGGGAGTGTGCGATTTTCTTTTGTTCTACTCCTGGCCAAGAACAGAAGGGATTTGTAATTACAATCGCATAACGACAGCTTTTAAAACATTTGACTATAGCTTTAGCCTAGTGTATTCCCTTATTTTTTCCTACTTATCAGGAACTAAGTAATAAGAACATTGTGCTAATGAGTACCTCTATTAGCATGCTGCAGAAAGAAGAATACTCTTTTGTAAGAATTTTTAGAACAGGTAGAGAAAGTCATATGAATGTAACACATCAGATTTTTTAAATTCATTTTTAGGATACAAGATATTTTAAAACGTGTATTTTCGGTGAAATTTGGGTATTGAACTAATAAGTGGAGTGCAAAACCTCTCCACCTGTGTACTAATTAAAGAAAATAGGACCGTTCTCGTAGCGTTTATCTCTATTAGTATAGCGAGGAAAGAATAACGTTTTGTAAGGATAGGTAGTGAGGCTGAAAAATTCAATGCCATTCCCAGAATTTTCTGGACTCTAGCCAACTACTGTAACCACCGAGCTACCAAGATAACATGCCGGCACTGATTAGTGTTTCCCGGTAAACCAAAAGGTGGCCACAAATCATTTTAAGATGAAATACCCCAATGGCGACTTAGTAAGTACTTGTAAGTCCCGAGCTTCATAGTTTAGTAACATTTTATGGTGGAAAAAACAATTAAATTAACACCAAAGGAACCTCATAGTTGGGTAAACTTAAAAACCAGAGAGCTAAAGTACTTACGTAATTGTAAGCTGCCATTGGGGTACGTTATCCCAAAATAATTTGCGATCACCTTGTGGTTTACTAGGAAACAGGCGTTGAGAAATTTAATGCTGCCGGTATGGTCGCTGAGAGGTTAGAGTAAACGTCTAGAGACCAGGAGATCCGTGACTCAAATCCCGGTTAACCAAGTCATCGAATTTTTCAGTCTGATAATACCTATTCTTATAAAATATTCTTTTCCTTTCCACACCATGCTAATCGAGGTAATTACCAGAATGTTTTTAGAGGCCATACTTTTCAATACTTAGTACATGTAGAGACGGTAGAGAACTCCACTTTCACCGGAAATACATATTTTAGGTTTCCCTGTATCCAAAAAAAAAAAAATACATTTTAAAAAGTTCCTTGTGTGTATCCAAATGTCTGTGAACACGATAACTCAAGAACTAAAAGACGGTAAAATACCAAAATTGGTATTTAAGTTTAGTATCTCCCAAATATGAGATACGAAGCTTTTTAAGACCATGTGATGTAATCCACTCACATGACTTTCTCTATACTTCTGCAACAAACTTTTGTTAAAGAATTTATGCTTCTATTTACTACATGCTAAGTTAGAAAAAATTAGCAGAAACAGTCTTATTACTTGCTTCTCTGTAAGTAGAAGCAAAATAAAAGAGTAACATAGGTTAAAGTGACAGCAAAAGATGGTTGCTATGTGACTGTATTTCCTTTGTCTGTATGGACAGGAGCTGACAAATTCCTGTATGAGAAAAGTGTGTTTCTTAAGGCTGAAATAAAACACAAGGAATATCTAAAAAACGACGAACTCCACGAAAAAAATGTATATAATATAAATTGTTTGTTCTAATATGCTCTACATTTTGTCTATTTCTTACGGTTTACCAGTTTACCAGTTACACAAAATTCTGTAAAATTCATCCAGAATAAAGTAGTCTTCAGAGGCTATTCCCAGGAAATTCAAGATATACATTTTATTTGTCAAGCATATATCTTTAATATACGATATTTTTATCAAAATCATTAGAGCCATTTTCTAGAAAATAAAAACTGTCGAAAAATTTTCCATGTGAAGGGTAGTTGGGGGTGGGGATATTTTCTTGAAAATCTTCGTGTCGCATCCTTGGAAGATATTGAATTTAAATACCAAGTTTTGTATTTAACGGTCTTTTCGTTTTTTAGCTATGCTGCCCACAGACACACACACACATACACACAGGAACATTTCTCTAAAAATGCACTTTTTGGATTCAGGTGGTCTCAAAACATGTATTTCTGGTGAAATCTCGGTATCGAATTTTTGGGTACAATGCAATACCTTCTTTATACACTATTTACATAGTACTTATAGAGAAAGTAGAAATAAAATGGAAATTTTAAACTATCTAGGAATAGCCTATGAAGACCTCTTTATAATTGATGCATATTGTCGAATTTTGCACAACTAGTAAACCGTAAGAAATAGACAAAAACTTACAGATACAGTGTACATCTGGTTAAAAAAAACAGCTTATGTCATATAAAATATTAATCATTTTTTACATATTTTTTTAGTTTTAAAATATTGAAAATTTCTATATGCTAGTTTGTCAGCTCCTGGTAATGCATAGAAACCGAATTCAACAACATGGCAACCACATTTTAAAAGATTTGACAATCGCTTTAGCTTAGTGGACTCCCTTATTTTCCTTCTACTTACAAAGAAGCAA
The DNA here is from genome assembly GCA_030762935.1 of Hymenopus coronatus. Taxonomy (NCBI): domain Eukaryota; kingdom Metazoa; phylum Arthropoda; class Insecta; order Mantodea; family Hymenopodidae; genus Hymenopus; species Hymenopus coronatus. The sequence continues at coordinate 79,420,251 of CM060885.1, forward strand.
GCAATAAGGCACTTTCTGTAAATGTTTATATCTATTACCACTAAGAAGACAGAAGCATAAGCTTTTTAACAATAATTTGTTATCGCGATATAGAGACGGTCATGCGAATGGAACACATTGGATGTTTATATTACTCGAGGGCTAAAATGCCTTATATATCGCACTTTTAAATCACAATGGAAACTGGTAACTGCTTCTTGAACTTCACGAAATTAACAGATTTTAAATCTGAATGAAAAACCGTATCACTCAGTAATCATTTGTCAATATCGTAATACATTCGATTGTCTAAAACAGTTGATAGTTTTCTCACTGCTCTAGGAGTCTGTCTTTAACAATCTTATTCGGATGTTAATCTATCATGAATGTTAGGCATTGCTAGTGACGCAGTCACAGCTGGTAAGAAAATCATTAACATGAGAGAACTGAAAGTTTAAGCTGCTTCAAAAGGGAGTTTTAGCACCAAATGCATAAGAATAAAAGGTAGTGTGACAAACATAAAACACATAATAGAAACGAGAGTAATAAAAACAAGAAAAGCCGACTCATAATGAGGAGGTATTTCTTCGGTTAAACTGCAGTTATATAAAAGGTAAAACTGAGAGATTTTCTGTCATTAAACACTCAACAGGTGCACATTCCTACTAAAACGAGCGACGCTAGAAAATCGCTGCCGTTGCTTGATATAAAATGTCTCAGAAACTTGGTATCTTCAGAGAAACCATACACTATTTTATAGTACACTTTTGTGTAGAAAAAGCGGCCCATTCCTCTGGAAATAAAAGCTGGTTCTCTCTCCTTGTAACATTTTATATACAGCTTGTCCCAGAATTCGACTACACAAATTGGCAGCATTGTAAACGGGTCCGAAATAAACTAAGGTGGAGAAACTATTGTCCCTTTTAACAAATGTCAAAGTTATGGCATGATTTCTGACCAAAAATTAAAAGACTATGGACTTCTGAGTCCTACGTTAATCCAAAATGCCTTATTCGTATGCTAGAAATCAAATGAATGCAGTGTTTGTGCACAATCAATACGCTATTTAAAATGATTGGTCTTGTAACTTTGGCAGAATTACCAAATCTTTGAGAACATGAATCCCGGTTGGTTTTAGATCATATATACGAGGGCCTTTTCTTCAACTTCCGAGAGGCTATGAATAAAAGACAAGTTCATACAATTATTTTATTATTAAAAGTTTGGTACACTTATGGTTACTTTTCAACATAGTCACCAAAAAGATTGAGACGTTTATCGTACCTGTGCACAAGTTTTGTAATACCCGCTTCTAAAAATGTTGCCGTCAATGATTTCAAATGAGCATTGCCGCTGTTTTGAAGATCTTCGTTGGTTTGGAAGTGCAGGCCTCCTAGCCACGTCTTCAGTTCAGGGAAAAGGTGAAAGTGTGTGCTGTGTGCCAGGTCTGGACTGTACGGCGTATGATCGAAAATGTCCCATTGAAATTGTTCAAGGAGCACCAGTGTGTGGAAGAGCGTTGTCATGCATCAACGCAATTCCTGAATTAGGCATACCTCTTCGTTTGTTTTGAATGGCTCTCCACAAACGTCGTAAAATAAAAAGCACCCAGAATTTCGATTCCGACATTTCACCGGAAATGCATGTTTTGAGCCCTCTGAAGCCAAAAAAAGGAATTTTTGGAAAACAAAGTCCGTGTGCGTGCGTGAGTGTGTGTGGGAAATATAGCTCAAAATGAAAAGACCGTTAAATACCGTTGGTATTTAAGTTTGGTATCTTCCAAAGATGCGAAACGAAGATTTTCAAGAACTTCCCCCACACCCAAGTACCCTTTACATGGAACTTTTTTCGAAATGTTTATTTTCTCAAAAATGTCTCTAACGATTTTAATTAAAATCTTTTATATTTAGGATATTTACATGCCAAATAAAATATATATTTTGAATTTTCTGGGAATAGCCTTTGAAGTCTACTTTATTTTGAATGTATTTTGCAGAATTTTGCATAACTGCTAAACCGTAAGGTATGGACAAAAACTTACGCCACAAAAACGTAGAGCACGTTAAAACACACAGCTCATATTATATACATTTTTCGTGGATTTGATCATTTTTGAGATATTCCTGGTTTTTGGTTTCAGCTTTGAAAAACCCAACTTTACTTATACAGGAATTTGTCAACTCCTGTCCATACAAACAAAGGAACTTCAGTCACATAGCAACCAGCTTTTGACTATCACTTTAACCTATGGTACTCCCTTATTTCGCTTCTACTTACAAGGAAGCATGTAATGTATGCATCTATTTATTTATTCTCTGTAATTGGGAAACTGCCCGGAATTAGAGTTAAGTGTATAAAATTCACTTACAATAATAATCTTAAGTTAAATCAAGAATAGTTGTACAACGAGAATATTATATATACATATTTTTTTTAAACGCCTACTACTTGTTATTCAGTATAGAAATACTTATGTCAATTACCAGCATGTTTATAAACAGTTATTATGAAGCCTCAACATTAATACTATACATTACTAATATATACACTAAATAAGACTATATCTGCTAATTTTTTTTTTTGTTGATTAGCATGAACTAAATAGAAACATAAGGTTTTCAGCAATAATTTGTTGCAAAGATGTAGAGAAAGTAGTGTGAATGGAAATCAGCAGATTTGTATATGAAATTAATATATTTTTATTAAAATCAATTGCCCTTATATGCAAATGGCTTTTAAGTTTCACAATAAACTACAATATAATCACTAATCTTACGTACTTGCGGAAGATAACATATGTTACATGTTAGGTCTTCACGAAGTCTACAGTTTCTCTACGACCGGCTAACAAAGTGGCAAACTTAAAAGAATAAGCAGCATTTAAAGCAGCCACAGCAACATAGAAATACGTTACAAATTGGCACCCAATATAAAGACCATCAAACAATATCATTGCGGTGCATACGCACACATACTCTTTTCTGGATTCGGCGGTCCCAAAACATGTATTTCGGATGAAATCTCGGTCTCAAATGTTTGGGTAAAAATAATACCTTCTATGTACATTACATATGTATGCTACAGGACGGCACCGTGATTGAATGGTTAGACCGCTCACCTATCATCTAGAAGGCCCACATTCAATCCCAAGCGCCCACATGTGGGATTTGAGGTGGTCGAAGCGGCGTCCGGTCGGGTTTTCTCCAGGTCCTCCAGTTTCAACCACCACTCATCTTACCAATTGCTCCTTCATCGCCTTTCTTATTATCAATTTCGCTTACATTTTATATCATCCAATTCATGTTCATGCCTGGCTACGGCCGACCCCTCGTAACAGGCTCTCAGACTGTGGTTTCGCGCCGTAGGCTCCCAGATAGACTTCTGACCCCTAGACATTGGCTTGTAGTTGTAGGGCCAGGCCTACGAATACGGGGAGGGCAAGCCGATTACGAAACGAAATAAAACATATGTGCTACAGAAGTAAAAATAACATGGTAAATAAAATGAGCTACCAATACTTTTATTTTACGGAAATCAACTTCTTACGAAAAAGGTTCTGCACCATTTGGAGCTGTCTTTTTGTAAATGCCAACCTAAATCATTAAAGAGCAAAATGATTAGCACCATGTACACTATCCCCAAAACCTGTGTTGCGAAGTTTTAAGGAATATATTATAGTGTGGTGTATCTCGCATTCTATTTCAGCAATTGTACTCCTGGGTTATTGTGAAGGCAATCCTAGAACGGAAACAGTGAAACACGCCCGCATAATAAGCCAACCCTCGTGTTGCTGAGGACAAAACGACCAGCAGCCGGTGTACCAGTTTCACTACCACGGCACGTCCATTGTAACAGCTTATGAATAGAAAACTCAAGTTCCGAGTTTCTAACTTTTATAACCATTTTATGTTCTAGTCATATAAACTTCCTCTGATGTCATTTTATGGGAAGTTTTCACTGGTGATTTGTATCAGACATTTCTCTGGAACATGTTCTCTGTACTTGTACCGGGTGTCCCTAATGTAAGTCCCATTTTCAGTAATTTATCGCGTATAATCTAGCAAATAATTTGTAATAAATAAGATGTAACGTTCCATAAATAGTGTATATCAAACAAATGATATATAAAAAACTTTATATTGTGCGTAGGAAGCTTGCGAAGCAATACCATAGGTCGGGTACAGTAATCCCACGAATAATGTAAAAGAATTTTAACACGTGTGTCATGCACTATTAATTTTTAAACACGTATAATGTACATACTCTATAGATAAGGTATTATATTGCACGAAGTTTTTACCGGAGTATCGGTTTTCAGGTCCCCTTTAGAAAAAGGTCCTTGTGTGTAAGTCGGGTGGGGGGACTGCATAGCCCAAAAACGAAAAGTCGGTTAATTACCAAGCTTGTATTTAGGTTAAGTACCTTCCAAGAATGGGACACGAAGATTTTCAAGAAAATCCCACAATCTCCAACTTACATTTACATGAAATTTTTGAAAAGTTTTTATTTTCTCATGCACAAGACTCTTTATGACATATGAAACGGATATCCTGAATTGTTTGCGAAGTATCTCTGAAGACCTCCTCATTCTGAATGATTTTTGTATAACTGGCACACCGTAAGAGATATAAAAAAAAACTTACCACACATAAATGTAGATCTCATTAAAAACACGATGTAAATCATACACGTTTTTAATTAATTTATTTATTTTTTCAAGATATGCCGGATTATTGGTTTCTAATTTAAGCTACTTGAACTTCTGAAACGGGAAGACATATTTCTTCTAGTTTGTTTACTGTTGGCAAGCAAAATATTAGAATTTCAATTGTTTTACATAGCGACCGGCTTTTAAAGGACGAAAGTAACGCTTTAGCCCTTGCATCTTCTTATTTTCCTTCTACTTACACGGAAGCTAGTAATAAGAATAATTCTGCTAATGTTAACTTGGTTAACATAATGCAGTTAAGGGAATGAACATTTGAATAAAAGGTTTGTTTGCCGTCAGCTAGAGGACATCATATGAATGACACATATTATACTTTTTCCCTTCTACTTACAGCGAACCATGCTATAAGGACAATTTCTGTTTATTTCGATTTGCACGATGTAGAGGGAAGAGTAAGCTTTTTAACAATAATTTGTTAGAGATGTAGAGAAAGTCATGTAAATGGAACGCATCAGATTTTTTTAGACAGATCTGAATATTTATAGACGTATTATGATTATAAACAGGCTGTTTTCCTTTATTTCACGTACTCCATGCTTAATGATCTGCGATATTCAATCGTTACCTTGCTTGGCGTCAGTGCTGACAAAATGGCGAATTACTGGTACACAACTAAAACATTTTATATAAACTTATGAAAATGATGTATCAAAAATATAGTAGTAATTTTGCTCTCTCCACAGCTTGCGTAATTTCGTATCGTTCAGCACATTCCATGTTCATGTCTTTCAAATCATGCGTCACTTTATGGATAGATACGCATATTCAGAGTCATAGCTTACTTGAATGAGGCCGTGGACGCATAAACCAAGCCATAGTTTTATAACACTGACTGATAGAATTTTATACTTTTAATACTACTGAAATGTGGCAAAAGACCTACTTTTAGCATCAACAATATAAAAAAACCATTAAGTTTATTGTTGATTATTAGAGTAATTGATATTTCACAGAAGCCGTGTGTAGAACAGGTAGAATAGGTTGAGTCAGACTGAAAAATTAAATGCCATAGCCGAGATTTGAACCACGGATACCCCGGTCTCTAGCCGGTTGCATTGTCCATAATAGTGGGGTATACTATGAATCCTGGGACTTAAGTACTTACAACATTGTAAGTCGCCATTGGGGATGTCATCTCAAAATCATTTTGAGAACACCTTGTGGTTTATCAGGAACATGCGAGACAGTTCAGAAATGCAATGCCATGGTAGCTAAGTGGCAGAGCAACCAGCTAGAGATCGGGGGATCCGTGGTTCAAATCCCGGCTATGACATTGACTGTTTCAGTCAGACTCCTTACTTCTCTGATTGTACAAAAATAGCTTTAAGTGGTGCTGAAGCACCATATTGCGTCTTGCGACTTGATAGAAATGTTTTTCTTACACATATGCAATACCGAGCCAAGTGGTTCAGGCATTTCATCCGGAACTAGCATTCGGGAGGTCGTGGGCTTAATTCCCTCGGGCGACTTCTCTGACCCATGGGTTTTCCGTGTCACCAGGCAAATGCAGGGGATGTTTCTTCATTCCACCGAACTTCTGTACCTTCATTTCATTCAACTGGTCTCTTTCAGAGTTAAAAGCGTCGGTGAGTACTGCGGTGGTGGCGTCCTCTCGTGGAGCTCACTGCGCTCGGCGGCAGGATGGAGGTGGAACTCTCTGTAGACCTAAGAAGTTCAGTCGGACCTGAGACGCAGGCTCTTAGCACTACCCACGTCGAAATGAAGTGTTTGGAATATGGACTCTACACGGTAGCTCGACCCCTGCCGTCTGTTGATATTACTGCCATTTCATTCTATGCTCTTGGAGCCTGACGTAAAATATGCCAATAGATGCAGTAGGAATCCTCTCCAACATTACACACAAACAAGTACAAGATTTAGAAAAGCAGCAACCAGCGGGAAGGTGATTAAGGAGAGATTTGGTCACAAATGGATGTGTGTGACCAAAGAAAAAGACCAGACGTACAGGAGTGACTAATGAATATATTGACTGTGTACGGAATTTATTAAAAAATCTGATGTGCTACACTTACACGACTTTCTCTACATCTCCATAACAAATTATTGTTAAATAGCTCAACCTTCTACTTACTTCATGCTAATCAGGAAAATTACTTACTTCCGTGTAAGTAGGAGAAATAAGCGGGTACCATACGTTAAAGTGATAATCAAAAGCTCGTTACTATGCCACTGAAGTTCTTTTGTTTGTATGGACAGGAGTTGACATTCCCATATAGAGAAGTATATTTTAAAGCGGAAACCAATAATAATAAATATCTAAAAAATTATCAACTCCACGAACAAAATATGTATAACATAAACTGTGTGTTTTAACGTGATTTACGTTTTTTGTGCAGTAAGTTTTTGTCTATCTCTTACAGTTTACCAGTTATGCAAAATTCAATAAAAATCATCCAGAATAAAGAGGTTTTTAGAGGCTATTCCCAGAAAATTAAAGATATACATATTATTTGGTATGTAAATATCTTAAATATAAGTTTATACCTTCTCTATACACTATGTACTTAGTACGTGTAGAGAAAGTAAAATACCTCAGAGTCTGTGCAGAGTTTCTCGTGAGCTGAGAAAACCACCCCAGGCAGTATAAAATGTGCTATGTAAACGCTTATGGATAAGCCGTACAAATATCAGCTTAATCGAAAGCTAAGCTAGTATGATAAAAAAACTGATGTGTTGCATTCATATGAATTTCTCTCCATCACTGTAATAAATTATTTTTAAAAAGCTTATGTTTCTATTTACTTCATGGTAATCCAGAAAAACATTAACAGCAATAATTATTACCTGTAAGTAGAAGCGAAATAAGGGAGTACCATAGGTTAAAGTGATAGTCAAAAGCTGGTTGCTATGTGACTGAAGTTCCTTTGTTGGTATGGACAGGAGTTGACAAATTCCCGTAAGAGAAAAGTATAAGTTCTTCAAAGCTGAAACCAAGAAACAAGGATTACGTCAAAAAGATCAACTCCACGAAAAAAATGCTTAGAATATAGTTGCGTGATTTGACGTGCACTTCATTTTTGGTGTGGTAAGTTTTTGTGCATTTCTTACGATTTAGCAGTTATACAAAATTCCTTAAAATTCACCCAGGAAAAAGTAGTCTTCAGAGGCTATTCCCAGGAAATTCAAGATACACATTTTATTTCTCAGGTAAATACCTTTAATATATGGTACTTTAATCAAAATTGTTGGAGATATTTTTCAGAAAATAAAAAATTTCCAAAATGTTTCCATGTAGAGAGTAGTTTGCGATGGGGGGATTTTTCTCAAAATCTTCGTGTCGTATCCTTTGAAGATACTGAACATAAATACCAAGTTTGGTGTTTTACCGACTTTTTATTTTTGAATTATCGTGTTCACAGGCACACTGACCTTTTTCTGAAAATGCTCTTTTTTGGATACAAGGGACCCTAAAACATATATTTCCGGTGAAATATCGGCATCGAACTTTTGGGTGGAGTGTAACACCGCCTCTACACACTATGTACATAGTACGTGTAGAGAAAGTAAAAATGAAAATTGCGTTTTTATTTATGCACGCTTTTTAACTGCTGTGGTTCAGCGTGCCATTCTGTATTGGGCGTCAAGGACTGCTTTATTTTGCTCAGAGACCTCTCTATCAGGCTGGTTCTCTTACGTGTCGTATATCTACGATACAGGACTAACGGCTTTAATTCACTTCCGGAGGAAGCCATGCTAAGGATTTTTACGACCGAAAAAATCCATCGTCCGCCGACGGGTTTGAACCCACGATCTTTGGTATGAACATTTAGCATGGTAACCATTGCACCACGAAAGGCTAATCAGACCGTTAAAACACAATTATCATCCTATAAAATTTTGTCACTGAATTGGCCATTTCCGATGTATTCCTTGTTATTAGTTTCAGTCTTAAAATACTTAAGTTTTTCTCATAATGAGATTTGTCAGCTCTTGGCCATACAAAGAAATGAGTTTCAGTCATTTAGCTTTTAGAATATTGGACTAATCTCTTTAACTTGGGGTATTGCATTATTCCTTTCTACTTACAAGGAAGTAATTAATTCGACAATTACTGCTTCTGTTTATCTTGATTAGCCTGAAGTAGAGATAAGAATTTGGCCGCACCGCATGTGGGATTTATGGTGGACAAAGCGGCGCAGGGGCGGGTTTTCTCCGGGTTCTCCACATTCCACCGGTGCTCCATCTTTATTCAGTGTCATCGCCTGGGTTGCCATAAATAGTAAAAGCGGACATTAAACACTACCAAAAGTAGAAGAAGAACCTGTTGCAGAGTAGCTAAAAAAAGTCATATGAATAGAACATACCAGAGCCTTTTTTTTTTCTACCAGGAGCTCACGATGATTGCCTGTGAACAAACAATGTGTGCATTCGCCTTTAATAAATTCTCTACACGTACTATATTCATAGTGTAAAGAGAAAATATTCTATTCCACCCAAAAATTCGATACCGAGATTTCACCGGAAATACATATTTTGGGTCCTCCTGAATCCAAAAAAAAGTATTTTCAGAAAAAGGTCAGTGTGTGTGTATATCTGTGTGACTGTGGACAGCATAGCTCAAAAACGAAAAGACCCGCACCTATAACTACCCTTTACATGGAACATTTTTCGAAAAGTTTTATTTTCTCGAAAATGACTAACGATTTTGATTGAAAATGTCAAATAACACAAATAAAATGTATATCTTGAATTTTCAGGGAATAGGCTCTGAAAACTACTTAATTCTGGATGAATTTTACGGAATTTTGCAAAACTGCTAAACCGCAAGACAAAAACCCAAAACACAAAACACAAAAAATGTAGAGTACATTAAAACACACAATTTATGTAATAAACATTTTTTTCGTGGAGTTGATCGTGTTTGACATATTCCTTGGTTTTGGTTTCAGCTTTGAAAAACTTTACTTTACACATACTGGAATTTGTCAACGTCTGTCCATACATACAAAGGAACTGCAGTCACATAGCAAGCAGCTTTTAACTATCAGTTTAGCCTATGGCACTCTCTTATTTCTCGTCTACTTACAAGGAAGCAAGTAATAAGACTATTTCTGCTGATTTTTCTCAATAAAAATGAAATAAATATAAACATAAAATTTTTAACAATAATTTAGTGCAGAGATGTAGAGAAAGTATATGAATGGAACACATCATATTTTTTAGCTTTCCACTGTGGTAAATTGCTTTTAAAGTACACGTTATTCTAGGTAATAAAAGCATAAAAATATATACTTTTAATTTTCTGCTTCCTTTGCTGCATGGAACTGTTTTGATTCCGCCACCAGCTTGTCGATAACACATTGTTTTATGTTGTGTAAACCCATTCATACAGAAAATTAAACTTTCGTTTCTGTATTTTCTCCACTGGGATAAAGTAGATATCCTATTGTCTAGCATGTATCAATTCGTTATTCATCACAATATTCATGAATGTGCCCTGAAGCTTCGGAAAGTAATAGCAAACCAGTCAATATTCAGAATGTTCTACGCTTGTGCACTTCGTGGCAAGTTTTTCCTGTGGATAAGAACCACGGAGTACATCTTCAACGCAGAAGTATTGACTTCCACAATCTCTCATTTATCTCAGACAAAGATATGACAGGTTACCACAAAAACCATAAGTTTCTTGCCAATGTAGAAAAGTATTAGTAGAAAACATGAAGAGAAATCTAACGTGTATATAGACATTCGATCTTATTTTTACTTTCTACCGAGTAATATGTAACCACATAGTAGACAGGGGAGATATTATATTCATCAAACCATTCTAGGCATATGAAAAAGCACCACTTATAAGTATATAAGCATATTTTACTAAATCTATGTCAGGAGCCACTCGACGAATTAGTGCCTCATAAAATATAAAGTGGGAATAAAGAGGATAGATTCCGAGGAATCTATATTGAAGTACTTCTGTTTGTAAGTCTACCCAGTTTGACATACCCCAGCCATTCTTTCTCCCCCTCAGTGAGAGTCAAATTGAATGTTCTATATGGACGAGCATAGCCAGCGCATCATAGAATTTCAAGGAGGTATGGACACGCTTGCTTTAAAAGTATTTCACTGGCATCAATCCGGAATGACTCCGAGGCAGACGAAAGAGATGCGACCATATTCTCGACCTGATAAGTATAACTTAGTCCTTAGTACGCAATATACTATTAAATTACAGGTTATGTGCCTGCATATAGAATTTGTGTATGTATGCATGTATGTATGTATGTATGTATGTATGTATGTATGTATGTATGTATGTATGTATGTATGTATGTGTGTGTGTGTGTGCGTGCATGCGTAGTACGTATGTATGTATGTATGTATGTATGTATGTATGTATGTATGTATGTATGTATGTACTGCAATTAGGTACTGCCCGGTGGCAGAGTTAAATGTACAAAATTCACTTACAATAATAATCTTTAAGTTAAACTAAGAATAATTATACAACTAACATATTACATATACTCTTTTTAGTTACTTATTTGTTCTTCAGTATAGCAATGCTTATGTTAATCACGAGATAGTTTGTAAACAGTTATTATGAAGCCTCAACATTACTAATATATACATTAATAATATACTCTAATGCACTTTTTGAGGTCCTTAATTATTTCACAATATTTACTCAAATTAACTAAAAATTTATTCTCCTTAAATTATCCATAAATTTCTTTAAGGTCAGAGGGCAGCATTAAAAGGGTGCATCACTTTATAGAGAAAACTCTAAAATGCAAAACCACACGAAACATTAAAAAGGTACTTTGTTGAGTATTTCCATCATTTAGTTTCTCCTTACAGTAGCATTAGCATAAAAAGTTGAGGTTGTGTGCTCTAAAACTTGAGCTGCTGAAAGTAGCGTGTTATGCATGTACTTATTTTGTTGTAATTACCTAAGTGATGCCATTCCTGAGACAAGTCCCGTAATACTGCTAAGGTGGAAACAACCTTCCCAAGTTGTGCCTCAAGATCTAACCTCACTGCTTTCAAATCCCTTTCTTGGAGAATCCAGGGTATTAATGCCTAGCTAAGTCCCGACTATGCACGACCAAATCCTTGATTAACACATTATTGTGCATGCGACGGAGCAAGTTTTCCGGCGTTCCACGACTCTTGGCGGAAACTTTGCTCTCCCCCTCGCCCTCCTTCTTCCTTCCTGTCCCCGGCGAGGACACTCCCTCACAAAGACGCTGCTTGTGGCGAGTTAAGCTTCCTTTGAATTAATCTCAATTGCTTCACTGCAGTGTGAAATACACACCTCCGTAACAAAAGATGAACCTCGGTTAGCATTTGAGGCGAACATTATAAATACGTCAGCAAGCAGACAGTCAAAGGAGCATTTTAAGGAATATTTTAAGGCTTCAATACCACAGTAACTCGCAAGAAACTTTTGGAATAAATAGAATGGTAATATTGTGACAGTAATTATTACTTTCACTAGTTCTCTACCAACTTAAAAAGAACAAAGATAAATAAATTAAGTTGGAGGGGTGTAAAAATGTACAACTGGAGAGAAAGGTACATACACGTAAATAACCAGGGTGTTAACTATTACTATTATTATTATTATTATTGTTATTGCTATTTTTATTATTATAATAATTATTATTACTTTTATTATTATTATATTATTAAATTATTATTGTTATTATTATTTGTATTCTTATTATTGTTATTATGTATGTTATTATTCTTATTGTTATTTTTATTATAATAATTATTATTACTTTTATTATTATATTATTATTAAATTATTATTGTTATTATTATTTTTATTATGGTTATTGTTATGTATATTATTATTTTTATTGCTATGTTTATTATAATAATTATTTTTATTATTATTTAATTACTATATTTGTTATTATTATTGTTATTATATATATTATTATTGTTGTTGCTATTTTTATTATTATAATAATTATTATTACTTTTATTATTATATTATTACAATATTATGATAATTATTATTATTATTATTATTCTCTTCTTCTTCCGTCCTCAAATTTCTACCTTGATCTTGGTCGACCGGCATCTCTTCTTCTTTGTGACTTATAAGTCAATATTACTGAATTTACAACTTGTGCTTCTGTACACAGTCATGATACTCGAAGTAATTGTAAGTAATTCTAATATATACACACACACACACACACACACACACACACACACACAGACACACACAGACCGTTCCAAACAAAGATAGCAGTCGATTAGATTACACTTTGACTTGTCCGAAATTTGATGTCAGAACTTTCAAACTCTTCTATTTAAAGTGTTATGTGAGTTTAAAAGTCGCACACATTTGCGATTAGGCAGCGAAGGAACTACGGTTGTCATACGCCTCGTAAACAACCTCAAAACGTGTTATACGAAACACATAACACAAACCACATGCTACGTTTTCATTACTAAGGTGACCTGTGCCGCCCCGGCGTGACACCACGCCACTGGGACCTTTGCTACCAACCGGTATCTCTGATAGAGTGGGCCAGGCACGAGCTATTTGGTTATGTAGGACTGCCTAATCCATGTTGATTTTATGGCAGTTTTTGTATGTGCCGAATTAAGAGGGGAGAATTATATTCTCGTATCACATACGGTATGACCAACATGGTCCACATCTTCGTTAGGTGTCGTTTTGAAACAGTCCAATTACAAGTAGTGTCTATTATATATCTCTTAAGCTTTACAATAGCATACTTTTGAACATAAGACAACTTTTTAAGACTAGGGTCAGTACCACATTGAGGGCAAATTCTGTATATAGTTTAAATGAATTATTTTGTGTAAAATTTACTTGATTTGTTGATATAATTGTGTAGTTTTTGAAGATGTCATGAATACTTGTATTCCTATGCCAAATAAACGATCTATCTGTCCGTCTGTCTGTCTGTCGTTTAGGCAGTATATCTGTTTTTAATCAAAATCGTAAGTGCCACTTTTAAGAGAATCAAAATTTTCGAAACTTTTTCCATGTAAAGGGTAGTCTAGGGTAGGATCATTTTTCTCAAAATCTTAGTGTCGCAGCCCTGGAAGATAGTAAACCTGAATATCTAGTTTGGTATTTTACCGACTTTTCGTTTTTGAGTTATCGTGTTCACAGACACACGGACCTTTTTCTGAAAATGCCCTTTTTGGTTACAAGGGACCCTAAAACAAACATTTCCAGTGAAATCTCCGTATCGAATCCTCTATACACTATCTACATAGTACGTTGTAGAGAAAGTAAGCATTAAATGTATTGAGAACCTAGATTTAAAACGCTTTATTACTTTTTTATTTCGCAAAGTACTTTGTTAGTGCCGTGAATGAAATTTCTGTTACTAGTTTGCATTATATTATACCTTTTAAAAATCTAGCTTTATCAGTTGGGAATTTGTCAGTCATACGCGTACATGTCCTTAAGAAACATTTAAGTTCTGAAGGTAGTGGGCAGTTCACAGATGATACATCTTTGTGTTGGCATCATCAATCTGTCATCTGTGAGGCAATACTCTGTGGACAGTCACATTCCTGAAATGGCCTTGACTGTCCAGCGTCCCAATGTGAACACAATTGAACACTTTGGAATGATTTACATTTTGCTCCAGACCCCAGCGTCCAGAACCAATAAATCCTTTGGTTTTGACCCTCCAGTAGGAATGGACTCCTATTCCTGCACAGACATGCAGATACCTCTTTGAAAGTGTCTCTAGCAGCATTATAACTGTCCATAAAGGTGAAGAATGGACCTATTCGGTAATAATACCCAGTCCAGTAATAGGAAACCAAATGCAGATAAATACGAAGTCAAATCTCAAAGAGGTATCCTGTTTATTTTTACTTTCTCAACACGTACTATATACATAGTGTATAGAGAAGATATTGTAATACACTGAAAAATTCGATACCGAGATTTCACCGGAAATATATGTTTTGAGTCCCCCTGAATGCAAAAAAAAAGCATATCTGGAAAAAGGTCCGTGTGTGTGTCTGTGGACAGCATAGCTCAAAAACCAAAAGACCGTTGAATACCAAACTTGGTATTTAATTTTGGTATCTTGCCAGGATGCGACACGAAGTTTTTCAAGAAAATTCCCCCAACCCAACTACCCTTTACATAGAAATTTTTTCGAAAATTTTGATATTCTCAAAAATGGCTCTAACAATTTTGATTAAATTATCGTATATTAAAGATATTTGCCTGCCAAATAATATGTATATCTTGAATTTTCTGGCAATAAGCTCTGAAGACTACTTTATTCTGCAGAAATTTTACGGAATTTTGCAGAACTGCTAAACCGGAAGAGATAGACAAACATTTACGATACATAAATATAGAACACATTAAAACATACAATTTATGTTATATATATTTTTTTTCGTGAAGTTGATCGTTTTTGAGATATTCCTTGTTTTTGGTTTCACCTTTAGAAACTTACTTTTCTCATTTGTCAACTGCTGTCCATATAAACAAAGGAACTCAAATTACATAGCAACGAGCTTTTGACTATCACTTTAACCTATGGTACTCCTTATTTCGCTTCTACTTACAAAGAAGCAAGTTATTTCTGCTATTTTTTCTCGATTAGGATGAAGTAAATAGAAGCATAAGGTTTTCAACAATAATTTCTTGCAGAAATGTAAAGAAAGTCATGTGAATGGAATACATCAGTTTTTTTTTTTATTTTATGTTTGAAAGCAGTTTCTGATGAAGTTAAACTTTTTATGCAAATGCCCCATTATCTCAAAAACTAATTCACACTAAGGGATTTGCACACCTAAATAGGCTTTATTTTATCGAAAAGGTTTTTATGTATACGGAATAGTAATTGTTTTTAATTTAAAAATCATAATTTTTCAATAAAATGCTAAGAGCTTTATTTAAAAAAAATGTTGATGTTCCATTCACATGACCTTCTCTACATATCTCCAACAAAAAAAAGTTTACGCTTCTATTTCTTTCATGCTAACGGAGAAAAAATTAGCAGAAATAGAATTATTACTTGCTTCCTTGTAGGTAGAAGCGAAATAAGGAAGTACCATAGGTTAAAGTGATAGTCAAAATCTGGTTGCTGCTATGTGACTGAAGTTCCTTTGTTTGCATGGACAGGAGTTTACAAATTCCTGTATGAGAAAATTATGTTTTTCCAAGGTGAAACCAAAAACAAGGAATATCCAAAAATGATCAAATCCAAGAAAAAAAAATATATAACATAAGTTGGATGTTTTAACGTTTTCTATGTTTTTTAAGCTTTAAGTTTTCGCCCATCTCTTACGGTTTAGCAGTTATGCAAAATTCCGTAAAATTTATCCAGAATAAAGTAGTCTTCAGAGGTTATTACCAGAAAATTCAAGATATACATCTTATTTGTCAGGTAAATATCTTTAATACATGATATTTTAATTAAAATAGTTAGAGCCATTTTTAAGGAAATCACAATTTTCGAAATTTTTTCCATGTAACGGGTAGTTTGGGGTTGAGGGATTTATCTGAAGATCTTCGTGTAGCATCCTTGGAAGATACCAATTTTAAATACCAAATTTGGTATTTAACGGTCTTTTCGTATTTGAGCTATGCTGTCCATAGACACACAAATACAGACAGACATTTTGCTAAAAATGTTTTTTTGGATTTAGTAGGTCTCAAAACATGTAAATTAAATCTCTTAAATTCGAGACAAAAAAAATTTATTTTCGGTGATATCTCGGTATCGAATTTTTGAGTTCAATACAATATCTTCTCTTTACACTATGTATATAGTAGGTATAAAGAAAATAAAAAAGTATTCTATTTTTCATCAATCAACATTAAAGGTATTGGTGAATATTCCTTGAAAGTTTTAGCTCCCCTTAAAAGATGTCGACAACATTTTGGGGTTAGGATATACAGGATGCTAATGAAGTAATTTGTGAGATTGTGCACGTGACTGATATAAGTAGTTTGAGATCGGCGATGCATGGTCCCCGGATAAACATAACGTTAAACATGTGGGTATGCTGATAAATCAGTGTTAAAGCAAAGCAGTTTGAAAAAATGGCTTTAAAACTTCTGCCCGAGTATAGAAATATCGATTTTTAGCAGTTCATTACTAGCGTTCACTGTCGCAAAAATCTATAAAATCTCGAACTAATCACTTGACAGCGCCACACTGAGCATTCATTAATAATGTTCTTGAGGTAGCCTACTCTGGAGGCATTTTACAACTGTTTTGGTGGCTTAAAGCGTAACGCGGGAAGCTGCTATCCCAAAGCTCATGAGTTCGATTCCTGTCAGAGTAAATGCTTTTTATTGTTATTTGTTTCATTCCAGACGAAGTGCCGCGATACGTGAACGAGACCCGAACTCGGAAACTATCTTTCACCAAAAATTTCGATACCATGATTTCACCGGAAATATATGTTTCAGGATCCCCTGTATCCAAAAAAAAAAATATTTTCAGAAAAAAGGTCCGTGTGTGTGTCCGTGTGTCCGTGAACACGATAACTCAAAAACGAAAAGTCCATAAAATACCAAACTTGGTATTTAGGTTTAGTATCTTCCAGGGATGCGACACGAAGATTTTGAGAAAAAACCCCCTACCCCAAACTACCCTTCACATGGAACTTTTTTCGAAAATTTTGATTTTCTAAAAAATGGCTCTAAAGATTTTGATTCAAATATTCTATATTACAGATATTTACATGACAAATAAAATGTATATCTCGAATTTTTTGGGAATAGCCTCTGAACAGTAGTTTATTCTGGATGAATTTTACTGAATTTTGAATAACTGCTAAACCGTAAGAGATAGACAAAAACTTACTACACAAAAAATTTAGAGTACGTTAAAACGCACAATTTATGTTATGCCTATACATTTTTTCGTGAGTTCGTCGTTTTTGAGACATTCCTTTTTTTTTGGTTTCTGCTATGAAACACTTATAATTTTCTCATATAGGAACTTGTCAACTGCTATCCATATAAACAAAGGAACTTCATTGACTATGAAACCAGCTTTTGACTATCATTTTAACCTAATTTCACTTCTACTTACATGGAAGCAAGTAATAAGATTATTTCTGCTCATTTTTTTCTGATTAGCATAAAGTAAATAGAAGTATAAGCTTTTTAAGAATAATTTGTTGCAGGAGTATAGAGAAAGGCATGTTAATGGTACACATAAGATTTTTTCATTCCAGACGAAGTGCCGCGATACGTGAACGAGACCCGAACTCGGAAACTATCTTTCACTTGAAAGCCAGTATCATAACCACTACGCTACAGAGGTACGCTGTAATATGTCCCTTTGTTTTTCCTGTTATGCTCTCGAATGGTTGATAAATTAGTCAGTGGCGTACTGGCACTTCAGAAACGTATAACCGTTACTTCGACATTTCAATAAACAGACCACAACTCTCCTAGCTCAAATTACTTATTTAAATAATGCATATATTCTGTGAAAATATTTCGGTATAGTTCATTAACACCCTGTATAAACATTTCCCCAACGTCTTAACTAAGCTAATGCAGACATTTATCAACCTTCAGAAGCTACATATTGTCATTACGTTATTGCGCTCTATGGCATACGGATGTCGATCAATCTGGAACGAGGAGGTAAATGGGCGATTTGTTGCTGGCGCCAGCTTCTTGCGCAACTTGACATCACATGGCAACACTGCTGATCAACTAATGACCATATCAATGATAAATTGTTGCCTCCGGTCAGAATGTCAAATTGAGTTATTGTTTCAGAAGCGAAAAGTAACAGCGCTGTACACGTTACCACGAAAACGCTGGGGGGCAAGTAACTAACCCCTAGCCTTCTTTCAATTTGTTGCGCCTTGTTTCAATTTCTTTAGGGCTCCGAAACTCCCTACTCTACTTTCAAGATTTTTAAAACTCGGTGTTGTGTTGCCACGAGCCTCTCAATTCACTCTTTTGCATACATTCTTACAAAAGTTATTCCTCTATCAGTGTTTACTTTCTCTACACATAATATGTACATAGTGTATAGAGAAGGTATTGCTCTCCACCCAAAAATTCCATGTCGAGATTTCACCGGAAATACATATTTTAGGACCCCCCTGAGTCCAAAAGAAGCATTTCCTGAAACACGTCCGTGTGTGTGTGTGTGCATAGCTCAAAAACGAAAATACCATTATATACCAAACTTGGTATTTAAGTTTCCCAACTTCCAAGGATGCTACACGAAGATCTTCAAGAAAATCCCCCACCCCTAACAATCCTTTACGTGGAAACATTTTCGAAGATTTTATTTTTCTAACAATGGCTCTAACGATTTTGATTAAAATTCCACATAATAAAGCCATTTCTATCACAAATAAAATGCATATCTTGAATTTTCTGGGAATAACTTTAAAATACCTGTTTATTCTAAATGCATTTTGCTTAATTTGACATAACTAGTAAACCATAAGAGATAGACAAAGACTTACTATACAAAAAAAAAATGTAGATCTTGTTAAAACACACAAGTTATGTCATATACTTTTTTTTCGTAGCTTACCGTTATCGAAATATTCCTTGTCATTAGTTTCAGTTGTGATGTACTTAAACTTTTCCCCTACGGGAGTGTCCGTTTCTCTTTTGTTCCACTCCTGTCAAGCAAAGAAGCGATTTGCAATGACAATCGCATAACGACAGCTTTTAAAACATATGACTATCACTTTAACCTAGTGCATGTCTTTAGTTCCAGTCTACTTATAAGGAACAAAGTACTAAAATTCTGCTAATGTGTATCTCGATTAGCATGGTGTTGAAAGAAGAATTTGTTTTAAAGATGGAGTAGAGTACTCGAAATGTTGACTGTGAAATGGCGAATCTACCAAGAATAACAAAATAATTTTATACTGGTATAAGCATTTAAAACATTGTCGAGGAGACGTTGAACGAACACCCTCTGGACATCCGAACACATCAATTACTGACGACATTATGAAAGAAGTGAAAAAAAAAATCCGATGTGTCACACTCACATGACTTTCTCTAGCTGTTCTACAAACTTCTTACATAAGATTATTCTTCTGTCTGCATCTTGTTAATTGAGATAAATATTAGCAGAATGTTCTTATTACTTAGTTCTTTATAAATAGAAAGAAAATAAGGGAATACACTAGGATAAACCGATAGTCAAATGTTTTAAAAGCTGTCGTTATTCAATTGTCATTGCAACTCGCTTCTTTGCTTGACCAGGGATAGAAACAAGGGAATACGGGCACTTACTGTCTGAGAAAAATATAAGTACTCAAAACTGAAACCAAAAACAACGAATATCTCGGAAACGGTTACCTCCACAGCAAACATGTAGACATAAATTGTGTGAATTGATCAGATCAACACTTTCTGTGTGGTAAGTTTTTGTCTATCTCTTACCGTTTAGCAGTTAAGCAACATTTAGCAAAAGTCCTCCAGAATAAAGAGCTCTTCAGAGGCTATTCCCAGAAAATTCAAGATATATATTTTATTTGTTATGTAAATATCTTTAATATACGGGGTTTTAATCGAAATCGTTAGAGCCATTTTTTAGAAAATCAAAACTTTCGAAAATGTTTCCATGTAAAGGGTATTTGGAGTGAGGGGATTTTTCTCAAAAGCTTCGTGTCGCATTCCTGGAAGAAACTAAACTTAAATACCAAGTTTGGTATTTTACCGACTTTTCGTTTTTGAGTTATAGTGTTCACAGACACACGAACACACTGACACCCGGACACACACACGGACCTATTTCTGAGAACACTTTTTTTTTGGATACAGAGGACCCTAAAATATATATTTCCGGTGAAATCTTAGTATCGATTTTTTTGGTGGAATTCAATACCTTCTCTGTACACTTTGTACATAGTACGTGTAGAGAAAGTAAAAATCTGATGTGTTCCATTCACATGGCTTTCTCTAAATCTCTGCAAAAAATATTGTTAAAAAGCTAATGCTTCTATTTACTTCATGCTAATTGAGAAAAAATTAGCAGTAATAATCGTATTACTTGCTTCCTTGTAAGTAGAAGCGAAATAAGGGAGTAACATAGGTTAAAGTAATAGTAAAAATATGGTTGCTATGTGACCGAAGTTCCTTTGTTTGTATGAATAGGAGTTGACAAATTCCTGTAGGAGAAAAATGTAAGTCTTTCAAAGGCGAAACGAAAAACCAAAAATACCTAAACAAAACTATCAACTCCACGAAAAGAATGTAAATAACATAAACTGTGTATTTTAATGTGCTCTATATTCTTGTGTGGCAAGTTTTTGTCCATCTCATACGGTTTGGAAGTTATGCAAAGTACCGTAAAATTCATTCAGGTTAAATTTGATACCGAGATTTCACCGGAAGTATATGTTTTAGGGTCCCTGTGCGTGTGTCCGTTTGTCAGGGTGTCCGTATATCCGTTTGTCCGTGTGTCCGTGAACACGATAACTCAAAAACGAAAAGTCGCTCTAATACCATATTTGGTATTTAAGTTTAGTATCTTCCAGGGATGCAACAAGAAGATTTTGAGAAAAATGCCCCCTCCCCAAACTACCCTTTATATGGAACATTTTTCGAAAATTTTGATTTTCTAAAAAATGGCTCTAACAATTTTTATTAAAATATCGTATATTAAAGATATTTAACTGACAAAGAAATCTTATATTTTGAATTTTCTGGAAATAGCTTCTGAAGGCTACTTTATTCTGAATGAATTTTTCAAAAGTTTGCATAACTGCTAAACCGTAAGAAATGGACAAATGCTTACTACACAAAAAATGTAGAGCACATTAAGACACACATTTTATGTTCTATACTTTTTTTTCGTAGATTTGATGATTTTTGAAATATTGCTTATTTTTTGGTTTCCGCTTTCAAAATCTTATGCTTTTCTCACACAGGAATTTGTCAACTCCTGTCCATACAAATAAAGGAATTCCATTCCCATAGCAACCAGCTTTTGACTATCACTTTAACCTATCCCTTATTTCGCTTCTACTTACCAGGAAGCAAGTAATAATACTATTTCTGCATACGGTTTTTGACAGTAATTTGTTGCAGAGATGTAGAGAAAGTCATATGAATAGAACACATAAGATTTTTCTAAAAATGCTGTTTTTGTATTCAGGGGGTCCTAAAACATGTATTTCCGGTGAAATCTCGGTATCGAATTTTTGGGCGCATTACAATACTTTCTGTATACTATATGTACATAGGTCATGTAGAGAAAGTAAAAACCTAGGTGGGAAACGAGCACTCTAAGCAGTGCCTTTCTGAAAATTACGATGCAAAATTATATTGGTATCTATAAGCGCCTGCGTTTGTGTTGGTAAAAGCGACTAAAACATGGCTCATCCCCAAAGTACGCGGTCTTGCTCCACATATTCTTGGCCATAAATTATTCAGTACTAGCAGTGTGTGCATTAGCCAGGCTGACCATATCCCATCCGCACGACTGAATTTCCCTGCATATTGGGAAGTTTCTCTTTGTCCTCGTAGTACCACAATCAAACCACGCGGCCTTTTCAAAGGCTAGATTAGCTTTCTCATACTTAGATTGCAAAGGCTTATGTGCCTATCCACCCTTGATCAGTCGCCTGAGAAGTGAACAGCCAACTTGTTTGCCAGGTAAACTTGGAAAATCAGCCGAGAAGTTTAGACCCGGAGGATGGCTTCCAAAATCTCAGGAAAAAGGTGAACGTTCCGGATACAATCCAGCAAATTCTGTTCTTATAATCTTCACGTGGGTGAACTTATTAGCTGAGCAAGTTTTCGGTAATTCTTGGATCTATTTCAAGGATAATTACGCTTGAAAGTGCTTTAAAGTGACAGATTTGCCTCTTTATTTTCTGGCTGTAAAAACATATATCCTTAGCGCGGTGGTGGCGCAGCTGCTGACCATGTGGGAGAGTTGGTTTTGATTCCCGGTACCGGTGTGGGGATATTTTCCCCGCTGAGAAACCTGGTCCGGGGTGCACTCCGCCTCGTGAGGTCTCTCGGGGGCCAATTGAGGAGCTACAAGATGGGGAAGTTGTCGCGGGAAGTCGGTGTCTCGTTCCAGCAGTGTCATCAGCTTCCCAATCTTCTAATTAAAATTATCTCAAGGGTTTGTGGGTGAGGCTAATATTAAAACACTGCATTCTCCCTTACGACTTGAGTTTATCGTATCACAGATTTAACGGTTAGCTAGCTTGTTTCCTTACAATATTTGTTGTAAATAAATACCATCCCACCCCTTAAATTATTAATCAGGAGCCTAATCTAACCATCTGAACATCGCTCCCTCAGCACTCAAGCAAGTGGACGTACACGTAACCCAATGTGACGTGAGCACAAGCTCAAGAGAGATAGTTATAGAGTAGCCACATAAGAGATCTGCGTTGCCTTAAATACTGATCCAGGGTGACGTCAGCTTTCGCGCCATAGACTGTAACAGTATCTCTTATTGGTTCTTAGTTAGCATCAGCTCACAAGCTATGAGATTAAATTGTGCCAAATTTTGACGTCATCGTGTGCACAGACAAACCCCAGTGGTTCCTTCTCACTTTAACTTATTGGTTGATTTATCTGTTTTTCCAATTTCCTATGCTACTTGGAAGACAATTCGCTATTCCTGTCTCACTTCTTTCTATGTCTGTTCTTTTCTATCTTACATTCTTTAGCCTAAACCCTGTGCTCTTTAGCAGGTGAACTATTATCTATTACCTGGAATTAAGCTAGCTCACCTTGCCTTAATTACCTAAGTTACAACATTTGTATTTATGCATATTTCTGCCCTTTAATATTCATAACTATTTTACATTGCTTTCTATAAGCGTATAATATTATATACAAATTCTCTTTTTATAGGTATTTTGTGAGCATGTGGTATGTGCTCTTACAAAATAGCGGCTCGAGGTCAAGAGGACCGCATTTACCGGCCCGGGGGTTCGAGGAGCTCACCACGTCTCACTCTCTAATAATGCACCCCATCCATGACGTCATTGACTGAGATGGCGGACGCAGCAGCCGAGCGGAAGGCCAAGGTTCCTGTCGTGCCATGGAGTTAGTATAAAAATATTCCTGTGGAACCAGCTAGGGGCTCCCTGGGAATGTATATGACCTCGGATTTATTATCAAAATTATGGGGAGTCAAAACTGAGTTTTCTAGTTTTTTCCATTTTTATATTTTAATTACTTATGAATATTTCAATCTTCTCCTCAGTTTGACATAATTGAAAGTTTTTGTCCATCTCTTACGATTTAGCTGTTATGCACAATTTCGCCAAATTCATCCAGAATACAGTAGTCCTCAGTGACTATTTCCAGAAAATTTTAAGATATTTATTTTATTTGTCACGTAAGTATTAATCTGCGATATTTTAATTAAAATCGTTTGAGCCATTTTTGAGAAAATTAAAATTTTCGAAAATTTTTCTATGTAAAGGGTAGTTGAGGGTGGGGAATTTTCTTGAAAATCTTCGCATCGCATCCTTGGAAGACACTGAACTTAAATGTCAAGTTACACACACACACACACACACACACACGCATACACATACAATTTTGGGAGAAACACAATAACTTCTCTATACATTATGTACACAGAACATGTAGAGTAATTAAAAATCATAGGTTTCCCTATAATGAACAGAAATATTCTATTTTTGCAGCACTCAACTGCAAAAGTTAAAACATGTAGCTTAAGTAGAGGACTCTACATAGAAATTACAGAAAGTTGTCAATAGGGTTAAAGAGTGGACCAAGAAATGGCGCATAAAATTAAATGAATCTAAATCCGTAAACATCAACTTTACGAATAAGAAAACTAAGATACTACCAATAAAAATAAATAATCAAAGTATTCTTCAAACTGAAAACAGTGAAGTACCTAGGAGTGATACTAGACTCAAAACTAAATTGGAGAAAGCATATAGAAACTAAAAGAAAGGAGTTAAATATCAAATATAAGAAACTTTACTGGCTTATTGGGAGAAATTCTGAGCTTGATATATAAAGCCAGTCTGGACCTCTGGGATACAGCTTTGGGGCTATTCTAAATTGACCAATATAAAACATATACAGATATTGCAAATAAAGCTTTAGGAAGACTAGTTAATGCACCTTGGTATGTGCGCAATGATCAGATACATAGAGATCTCAAAATCGACACAGTTGCAGAAGAAATAAAAAATACAGCAAGGAAATATCATTTAGGAGTGCAGCACCATGAAAATAAGTCTGAAGTTAGCAGGTTGAAAAGAATCAAGCCAAATGACTTAATGTGTGACCGCAAGAATTAGAGTAAGCTTTGGGGGCCTTCAGTGCAAGACTCACCTATACATTGTGAACTTTTTTATAAAATATTACTTGATAAGCTTTTGCTTAGTTGTAATTTAAAAAGAAAAATATGATGTGTTCCATTCACATGACTTTCTCTATATCTCTGTAACAAATTATTGTTAGTAAGCTTATCTTTTATTTATTTCATGCTAATCAAGAAAAATTAGCAAAAATAGTCTTATTTCTTGCTTTATTATAAGTAGGAGCGAAATAAGGGAGTACCATAGGTTAAAGTGAAAGCCAAAAGTTGGTTGCTATGTGACTGATGTTCCTTTGTTTGTGTGGACAGGAGTTGACAAATTCCTGTATGAGAAAGGTATTTGTTTTTCAAAGCTGAAACCAAGAAAAAGGAATATCTCAAAAACGATCAACTGCACGAAAAAAATGTATATAACATAAGTTGTGTGTTTTAACGTGCTCTATATTTTTGTGCGTTAAGTTTTTGTCCATCTCTTACGGTTTAGTAGTTATGCAAAATTCATCCAGAATAAAGTAGTCTTCAGAGGCTATTCCCAGAAAATTCAAAATATACATTTTATTTGTCAGGTAAATAACTTTAATACATGATATTTTAATTAAAATCGTTAGAGCCATTTTTTAGAAAATGAAAATTTTCGAAATTTTTTCCATGTAAAGGGTAGTTTGTAGTGGGGGATTTTCTTGAAGATCTTCGTGTCGCATCCTTGGAAGAGACCAAACTTAAATACCAAGTTTGGACTTTAATGGTCTTTTCGTTTTTGAGTTATGCTGCCCATAGACACACACAGACATTTTTCTGAAAATCTGATGTGTTACACTCACATAACTTTCTCTAGCTGTTCTACAAACTTCATACATAAGATTCTTCTTCTCTCTGCAGCTTGCTAAACGTGGTACTCATTAACACAATGTTCTCATTATTTAGTTCCGTATAAGTTGGAAGAAAATAAAGGAATACATTAGGCTAAACCAATAGTCAAATGTTTTAAAAGCTGTCGTTATGCGATTGTCATTACAAATCCCTTCTGTTCTTGGCTAGAACAAAACAAAATCGCACACTCCTGCCTGAGAAAAGTATAAGTATTTCACAACTGAAACTAGCACCACTGAATACCTCGAAAACGGTAAGCTCCACGAGAAACATGTATATGACATAACTTGTGTATTTTAACAAGACCTAAATGTTTTGTATAGCAAGTTTTGTCTATCTCTTACGGTTTACTAGCTATGCCAAGTTAAGCAAAAATTCATCCAGAATAAACAGGTCTTCAGAGGCTATTCCCAGAAAATTCAAGATGTAAATTTTATTTGTGAAGTAAACATATTTAATATACGATATTTTAATCAAAATCGTTAGCACCATTTTTAAGAAAATCAAAATTTTCGAAATTATTTCAATGTAAAGGGTAGTTCGGAGCGGGGGGATTTTCTTGAAAATCTTCGTGTGGCATCCTTGGAAGACACCAAACTTAAATACCAAGTTTGGACTTTAATGGTCTTTTCGTTTTTGAGCTATGCTGCCCACAGTTAGACAGACAGACACGGACATTTTTCTAAAAATTCTTTTTATGGATTCATGGAGTCTCAAAACATGCATTTCCGGTGAAATCTCGATATCGAATTTTTTGCGTACAATACAATACCTTCTCTATACACTATGTACATAGTACGTATAGAGAAAGTAAAAAACTGACGTTTAAATTTAGTATCAATACTGCTTATATTAAGATCTTGCAGAATACTGTTCTGATAAAGCTTCATGTAGATATGACTCCATCGCGGTTCTTTGGCAGAAGACCCAAATTTATTGTGTTCTTTTCCTTGTTAGGAGTGATTTATACCGCAAAAGCTGACGAACCTTATCAGAAATGTTGCTGTTGTGGCTCGCTCCCTCGTAACCAAGATATCTCACGAGTGGTGTTCGACAGCTGTGATCGATGACGTGTCTTGTCAAGGGTCAACATACTTAATATGTTGTGAGTGGGAAAAGCCGTCACCGCAGGAAAAAAGTTAACACACTTCACTTCCTCGCATCGATACTGGACAAGTTGTCATATCGACCTATCTCGCTAAGAAACTTACAAGCGACTGAAGGGTTCCATGCCATAGCTGCAATTTGAACCACGGATGTCCCGGCCTCTAGCTGGTTTCTCTACCACTGAGGTACGATGGCAACATGCCGGGACAGGTCACCCACCGTGGTGTAATGGTTACCATGCTAACTTCATATGCCCAAGGTCGCGATTTCAAACCCGGCGGAGGACGATGGATTTTTTCGGGTGTAAAAATCCTTAGCATGGCTTCCTTCGAAAGGGAAGTTGGTCCCGTGTCGTAGATTTACGGCACGTAAACGAACCTCGAACCTGATATAAAGGCATCTGAGCAAAATTAAGTGGTCTTTCACGCCCAATTTAGAATGGGATTGAGAACCACAGCAGTTAAAAAGCGTCCATAAATAACACATTTAGATTTTTACTTTCTCTATACGTACTATGTACAAAGTGTATAGAGGAAGTATTGTATTCCACCCAAAAATTCGATACCGATATTTTACCGGAAATACATGTTTTAGGACACCCTGAATCCAAAAAAAGCATTTTCAGAAAAATGTCCGTGTGTATGTGTGTGTCTGTGGACAGCATAGCTCAAAAACGATAACACCATTAAATACTGAACTTGGTATTTAGGTTTGGTATCTTCCAAGGATGCGACACGAAGATTTTCAAGAATATCCCCAATTTTGTCCATCTCTTACGGTTTAGCAGTTGTGCAAAATTCCGTAAAATTTATCCAGAATAAACTAGTCTTCAGAGGCTATTCCCAGAAAATTCAAGATATACACTTCATTTGGCATAAAAATATGTTAGATATAAAAGATTTTAATCAAAAACGTTAGAACCATTTTTGAGAAAATGAAAATTTTCGAAAAAAATTCCATGTAAAGGGGAGCTTGGTTTGGGGAGATTTTTCTCAAAATCTTCGTATCGCGTCCCTGGAAGATACCAAACTTAAATACCAAGTTTGGTATTTTACGGTCTTTTTGTTTTTGAGCTATGCTGTCCACAGACACACGGACACACACAGACGACCCTAAAACATATGTTTCCGGTGAAATCTTGGTATCAAATTTTTGGGTGGAGTGCAATATATATGTTATGTACATAGTATGCGTAGAGAAAGTATTACACAAGCGACTCGCATGTTTCCCGGTAAACCACAAGGTGATCTCAAATTATTTTGAGATAAGAACCCCAATGGTGACTTACAATGTTGTAAGTACTTTAAGTCTCAAGATTCATAGTAGAGCCGAGTATTATGGTCAATTGATATTGCTTTAGAATGGCGCAGTGGTTGAAGTCCCATCTAGGCCAGTTTTCTTGAAAATCTTCGTGTACCGACTTTTCGTTTTTGAGTTATCGTGCTCACGGACACACACAAACACACACACACGAATATTTTTTCTGGAAATGTTTTCTTTTTTGGATACAGGGGACTCTAAAACATATATTTCTGGTGTAATCTCGGTATCGAATTTTTGGGTTGAGTGCAATAACTTCTCTATACACCATGTAGGGGAAGAGGGGGGGGACAGGACCGGGTAGAGAGGCACAACCAGGTAGATGGGTTTTTTAAACTGGAAAGTGCTACCATCTACCACTTCTTGACTGAAATGCATTCTCATATCGGCAGCAGTCAGAAGCAGGAGTTCGAAGAATATAGTCTCATTATTGTGTGTATAATCTTTATGATTAGAACTTTCCGTGTTTTGAAGTAATTTAAGTGAAATTTGAACTCGGAGTTTAAGAGGTAAGTGTCTACAGCAACATATTTTACTTTTACTACATTAAATTGCAAAGATCGTTTTCAATGCTGTTACAATTCGGGAAGCAAGTCGTTATTGCGGTATGCCTTAAGAAGAACAAAATGGCGTGTGGGGGCGGAAGCGGGGGGGGGCATAGCGGGTCCCACCAATCCTATGTCCTAACAAGTTTAGAGATGTTGACTTCATGGCAGCTGAAACCACAGAACAACACACTCCTCAGCCATCAGCATCAACATCTGAGGGGTCACTACATTCCCAGCCTTGTGAGTCAGCCTCTCTTCTTCCCTCATACATTGCAGAGACACAAATTGGAGATAGAACTAGAATGTTCTTCAGAACAAATGGATGTCACATCACCTTCCACCCAGACATACTCCAGTGACTGGCACAAAATAGCAATATTGGCTGAACCACAAATATTTGCAGTTTCACCAAAAGATGTGTTGCCAGTTCCCTGTGCTAAAAGACTTCGGTCATCGTCAGGAAGACACCGCGGGAAAACAGCTGTCCTTACAGAGTCACCATATGAAGTTGAGCTTCAAAAAAAGGCAAATACTCAACCTACGTCACCAGCAATTTGCAGAAAGTCGCTTCAGTCTAAATTTGGTAAAACTACAAGAGCAAAGAAAGACAAACATACCAAAGACAATTCTAGCGATAGCCAGTGCTCTTATTGCAAGGAGAAATATAGTGAGACAAAACGAAATGACGACTGGGTTCAGTGTGTGAATTGCAACAGATGGACCCATGAACTGGTTGACCCCAAAAGGCATTGAAGTATTTTGGATGTAATGACTGTTAAGCACAGAAAAACTGTAGTACCCGTTCTGCCCCTACCCTTGGGGCAAAACCGTATTTTGCAAACAAAAATGTTTTAATTTATATTACTATGTGGTAAAAGATAGCAACAAAGCACATGTTTTAAAATGTCCACAATTCATGATACAATACTTTACAATAAAGTGCATTTCTTAAAACATTAAATGCTATGATCAATTATAATTTATTGTTAGATACCCGATTCTGTCCCCCCCCCCTTCCCCTACGTATAGAGAAAGTAAAAGGCTAGCCTTATAGGTTTGAAATTTTAAACTTTCGTTCATACATATCCTTAAAGCCAAAATCTGCTCTGTGATTGGTCTAAACGCTCAAACCATGATTGTACGAGTTAAATCGTGCTCGCTCCGCAACTCAACATTCATTACATCTAAAGCGCGTAGAGAATCAGGGCTTGGTGCACATATTTCCATGTTGTGTATTTTCAGCAAAGTTTTACGTGTTTTTGAATAAATTTGCATTTTGGCAATAGCGTATGCTGCAACCATGGGAACAAATTTGCATCTAAATGGATAGGTATCGGAACAATGACAGGCGAACTTTGATGCGGAATGACATTAATTATAGTGGGAGTAATGTGTCCAGGTTCACTGGAATCGACAGTTGCTTAGCATTAATGAACATAAAACGGAAATATCTCTCAAACTAGATGGCATGGGAAAAGAACCACCAAACTTCGCTACAAATGAATGCATGCTGCATCATGTCATTTCGTTCCTGACAGCTCCCCACGAGTTTGTAGGCATGGAAATTGCGCATCAAATCAATCAATCATGACTTATTCTACATCTCTGCAACAAATTATTGGTAGAAAGCTTATGTTTGTATTTACTTCATGCTAATCGAGAAAAACTTAACAGAAATAGTCTTATTGCTTGCTTCCTTGTAATTAGAAGGGAAATAAGAGAGTACCATAGGCAAAAATGATAGTCAAAAGCTGGTTGCTATGTGACTGAAGTGCCTTTGTTTGTATGGACAGGAGTTGACAAATTTCAAGTCTGTTTTTACTTTCTCTATACGCACTATGCACATAGTGTATAGAGAATGTAATGCACTGCACCAAAAAATTCCACAGCGAGATTTCACCGGAAATATATGTTTAGGATCCCCTGTATCCAAAAAGAGTATTTTCAGAAAAAGGTCCGCGTGTGTGTGTGTCCGTGTGTCTGTGAACACGATAACTCAAAAACGAAAAGTCGGTAAAATACCAAACTTGGTACTTAAATTTAGTATCTTCCGGGGAGGCAACACGAAGATTTTGATAAAAATCCCCCCACTCCAAACTACCCTTTACATGGAAATTTTTTCGAAAATTTTGACAATTTTGATTAAAATATCGTATATAAAAGATATTTACCAGACAAATAAAAGATATATTTCCAATTTTCTGGGAATAGCCTCTGAAGACTACTTTATTCTGAGTGAATTTTACAGAATTTTTCATAAAACAAGAGACAAAAACTTACTTCACAAAAATTGTAGAGCACATTAAAACACACAATTTATGTTGAGTACATTTTTTTCGAGGAGTTGATTGTTTTTGAGATATTCCTTGTTTTTGGTTTAAGCTATAAAAACTTATATTTTTCTCATACAGGACTTTGTTAACTCGTGTCCATACAAACAAAGGAAATTCAGGCATATAGCAACCAGCTTTTGACTATCACTTTAATCTATTGTACTCCCTTATTTCGCTTCTACTTGCAAGGAAGCAAGAAATAAGACTATTTCTGCTAATTTTTTCTGAATTAGCAGGAAGTAAATAGAAGTATCAGCTTTTTAAAAATAATTTATTGCAGAGATATAGAGAAAGTCAAGTGAATGGAACACATCAGATTTTTTAAAGCTGAAACCAAAAACAAGGAATATTTGAAAAACAAACAACTCCATGAAAAACATGTATATAGCATAAATTGTGTTCTAAGATGGTCTACATTTTTTGTGTGGTTAAGTTTTTGTCCATCTCTTACGGTTTGGCAGTTATGCAAACTTCCGTAAAATTCATCCAGAATAAAGTAGTATTCAGAGGCTATTCCCAGAAAGTTCAAAATATACATTTTGATTGTCAGATAAATATATATAATATATGCTATTTCAATTAAATTTGTTAGAACCATCTTAGCAGAAATCAACATTTTCGAAAATTTGTCCATATAAAGGGTAGTTGATGGTGGGGGGATTTTCTTGTAAATTTTCGTGTCGCATTCTTGGAAGACCCTAAACTTAAATACCAAGTTTTGTATTCAAAGGTATTTTTGTTTTTGAGTTATGCTGTGCACGGACACACACACATACACACACGCACACTTACATATGGACCTTTTTTCTGACAATGCCTTTTTTTGGATTCAAGGGAACCCAAAACATGTATTTCCGATGAAATCGCGGAATCGAATTTATGGGTGGAATGCAGTATCTTCTCTATACACTATGTATATATTATGTGTAGAGAAAGTAAAGATCTAATGCGTTCCATTTACAGAACTTTCTCTAAACCTTTTAGTAGGACGGAAATAAGGCAATATACTAGGCTAAACCTATAGGAAAATCTTTTAAAAGTTGGTTACCATGTAATTGAAATTCCTTTGTTTGTATGACCAAGAGTTGCCAAATTCCTATACGAGAAAGGTTTAAGCATTTGAAAACTGAAATCAATAAAAAGGAATATCTCAAAAGGGGTCAACTCCATAAAAAAAATCTCATGTTCTCCATTCGCATGCCTTTCTCTACATGTGTGTAAAAATTATTGTTATAAAACGTATTCTTTTATCAATGTATTTGATGATAATCGAGATAAACATTAGCAGACTTTTTTTAATTAATTGCTTCCTTATAAATAGAAGGAAAAAATAGGAAATACACTAGGCTGAAACAAATGTAAAATTTCTTAAAAGAGCTGGTTGCCATTAAGTTGAAATTCGTTTCTTTTCACTGATAGATTCCCGCAAGTCAAAAATGTAAGTATTTTTTTAAACCAATAACTAAGAATATCTCTAATGGTGCACTTCACGAACAAAATGTATAAACATAAATTGTGTGTTTTATCGAACTCTACATGTATGTCAACTAAGTTTTTGTCTGTTATGTTAATTAGTTATGCAAACTCCAGCAAAATTCATTCAGAATAAAGAGGTTTTCAGAGGCTATTCGTATAAAATACAAGATATTTTATTTGTCATGTAAATATTTTAAATCGTTAGAGCCATTTGAGAAAATCAAAAATTTCGAAAATGTTTCCATGTAAAGGGTAGTTGAGGGTGGGGGAGATTTTTTTTGTTGAAAATCTGCGTGTGACTTCCTTAGAAGATATCAAACTTAAATACCAAGTTTGGTATTTAATCGTCTTTTCGTTTTTAAGCTATGCTGCACACACACACACACACACACACACATTTTTATTAAAAAATGTTTTGTTTTTGTTTTCAGGGGGACCCAAAACATGTATTTCCGGTGAAATCTCGCTATCGAATTTTTCGGTGGGATTCATAGAGAAAGTATGTACTAGAGAAAATAATACGAATCCAATGTAATTATTTAAAATTGTAGGTGGCAAGTTTCTAACTATTAATTTGGGGCCCGAATCCCCTCCCCAAATCACCTCTCGAGCACGCCCAGTACTGTTTGCGCATTCTACGATAGAACACCGATTATATGGTAGGCGAAATCTATAATCAGAGTTGTCAAGCCCATGTTTACAATGGTGATTCACTACGTAGAGGGAAAATTGAAAATATTCACAACAATAAAACCCAGTACAAACAGGATACGCATTAGCTACAATAATAGAAATGGAAATAACCTAGAAGCAGAGGCACGAGGCGGTAACTTACGATAAAATGGAGGAAAAACAAACAGCAACCTAAATCATGACGTCATCAAATAAATTCTATACGCGGAAAGGGTAAACATTAAATTCAATTTCGTTTTATGTGTACATATATAGCACTTAGAAAAGAAATGGTTTGGGAGGGTGAGGTACAAAACCCTACAGGACAAATTTCATTATTGTCGACTGCTACCGCACAGTTAACATACATACATGGAGTATTGGAATGGAGTTTCAAGAGTGAGAGGGAGGGCAGAGGAAAAAGTTGGGAGTTTACTGCATTAAATTAAAGAGAGGAAAAGATAATTATGTGCTGCAGCGTGGGACAAGGAAAAACGTTAAAGCCAAAGATGGTTTCTAACTTGCTGAAACGTACTTTCCACAGTGTTTACAAAATGGATTTCTGACGTTATCTAAACCCGGAAAGAGCATAATACTATGTGGGGAGAAGAATATCGTTTCTCATGTTTTAGGTGCTGCATATAAATATATTATTACTATTAGTAGTAGTAGTAGTAGTAGTAGTAGTAGTAGTATCATCAACATCATATTATCATCATCTTCATCATCATATTTTTATCCTTATTATCCTCTTCATCATCATATTATCATTATCATCGTTTTCATCTTCGTCATATTATTATTATCTTATTCATCCTATTATTATTATTATTGATCGTCTCCTTAGCGCGGTTGTAGTGCAGCTGCTTACCAAGCGGGAGACCTGGGTTCGATCCCCAGTACCGGCGTGGGGAATTTTCCCCCGCTGGGAGACCTGGACCGGGGTGCACTCAGCCTCGTAAGGTCCCTGGGGGGCCAATTAAGGAGCTACTTGATGGAGAAGTAGCGACTCCAGGTCATGAGGACCGCATTAACCGGCCGGGAGGGACTCGAGGCGCTGACCGATTCTCATCCTCCAATACTGCACCCCATCCATGACGTCTGTAGTGGACCGAGATGGGGGACGCAGCGGCCGGGCGGTAGGCCAAGGTTCCCCGTGAGCTGTCGTGCCATGGAGTTATGTTATATTATTATTATTATTATTGTTATTATTATTATTATTATTATTAGTAGTAGTAGTAGTAGTAGTAGTGTCATCCTATTATCATCATCTTCATAATCATATTTTTATCCTCTTCATTTTCATCATCATATTCTTGTACTTCTTCATCATCATATTATCATTATCATCGTTTTCATCTTCATCATATTATTATTATCATCTTATCTTCATCATCCTATTATTATTAATATTATTATTATTATTATTATTATTATTATTATTATTCTCTTCTTCAACTTTATCTTCATATTATTATTATATTCTTCTTCATCATCATTTTCACATTATCTTTCTCTTCATCAACATATTATTAATGTCTTCATCATCATCATCATCATCATCTTCAGTATCATATTATTATTATTATTATTATTATTACTATTTTCTTCTTCATCATCATATAATTATGATTTTCTTCATCGTCATATTATTATTATTATTATTTTTTTTTTTTCACAAATGAGCCAATGAGGGACTACGCAAAGTACTTAGAAACGTCTCTTTGTTTTCCTTTGAACCCACATTTCTCTCATTCTTTGGCTGTGGGCTTCTTTTCTCTCGTCTGTCCACATTGCTCCAGTTTTTTTCTGCGGTCTGTCCTCGTGGCCAACTTGCCATTTATGAACTTTGTTTCTGAAGAGCTCTCTGTTTAATATATCTTCTTGTGTAATTCCTGCTAATTTTAAATCATTTTTTACTTCTCCAATCCATTTCATAGTAACCACATGTGATTTTCTTCTATTTTCATAAAATTGAATGACTTGTTTTGTGAGCCTGTTAGAATTCATTCGTTTGATATGTCCATAAAATTTATTATTACTACTAAAGAATCTAATGACATTTCCACATACATTTCCGGGATTGCTGGCTGTGATCTATTGGAAATTGTTTGTCCATGTTTCGCCCGAAGCTGTAACGAACATCATCAGGGCTAAGTAACATTTTTATGTTCTCGGTGAAGAGTGATTCTCGTTTAGGTTGGTGTACCCCGATAAGGATTTTTCGGTGTTTTCCCTCGTCCTGAGAAGACAAGTATCGAGTAACTAAGTTCCAGGGGCCCCGAGATCATTTGAGCATCATTTCCCGATTTCATTCATCGTCCGATATAACCAACCAGGTTAAAGAACTTTAAGCTAATATAAAAATAAACATACTTTTTTATTACTTCCTTTTAAGTACAGGAGGCCACATAAAATATCAATTAATTTTGGATCGTTCTCCGTGATCTAGGGAGTCGTGCTAGCCTCTGGTTCCTAAGGTCGCGGGTTTGAACCTGGCGGAGGATGATGCTCTTTTTTCGGCCGTAAACATCCTTAGCTTGGCTTCCTTCTGAAGGAAAATAAGCCAATACAGAAGCGTCTGAGAATAATTAAGCCCAACATAGAATGGGACTTTGAGAATCAGGGCAATTAAAGCAACAGTTTAATTTTATTTCAGTGAACAACTTGTATTTGTACGATTTATGCTCCAGACAAGATCTTGGGATGGACAGAGAAGATGGCGCTTGCAAAGAAATGTTTGGCCGACTTTCGCTTATCACAAAAACAACTAGAAGTTCGGTATCAGTGCCAGCAAAGTGTGCAGACTGCAAGCTGGCAAAAAGTCCTGAGCAACAAAAAACTCCAACTTGATATCGAGGAAAATCTTATTTCATTTGTTACTATTGCCTTCAATGTAACACTGAACACAATACAATTTTAATCCCAAATAAATGACAATACTTTTAAACATTTTCATTTTTTTTTTAATTTCTGTACACGTAATATATACATAGTGTATAGAGAAGGTATTGTACTCCACCCAAAAATTCGAAACCGAGATTTCACCGGAAATAGATGTTGTGGATCCCCTGTATAAAAAAAAACATTTTCAGAAAAAGGTCCGTGTGTGTCCGTGTGCCTGTGAACACGATAACTCGAAAACGAGAAGACGGTAAAATACCAAACATGGTATTTAAGTTTAGTATCTTCCAGGGATGCAGCACGAAGATTTTGAGAAAAGTTCCCCCACCTCAAACTACCCTTTCCATGGAACTTTTTTCGAAAATGTTGATTTGTTGCAGAGGTGTAGAGAAAGTCATGTGAATGGAACACATCAGATTTTTATATGTGGTTACCAAGACAATTTACTATCAAGAAGAACACCTAACATTTAACAGTCTATATTTCATGGTTATTCGATACATCTCTTAAACCAAAGTACATTTCCTGAGCTTTATTTTCATTTAGTACAAAACCATTGGCTCTGAACCATAATAAAGTTTCAGAAAGTGTTTTTTTTTTACTCGGTTTAGATATACGAGGGCGTTTTTTTTTCACCTCCGATGGGCTATAAATGAAAGACAAGTTCATAGAAAACAATTATTTTATTTTATACCCTTCAACATAGTCAACGAAAAGATTGAGGCATTTATCGTACCTGCCACAAGCTTAGCAATAGCTTCAGAAAATGTTGCCGCCAATAATTTAAAATGAGCGTGGCTGTTGTTTTGAAGATCTTCGTACTTTACGACGTTTGCGGAGAGTCATTCAAAACAAACGAAGAGGAATGCTGACTTCAGGAATTGTGTTGATCCATGACAACGCTCGTCCACACACTGCTGGCACAACCCATGGGACATTTTCGATCATCCGACGTACAGTCCTGACCAGGCCCCCTGCGACTTTCACCTTTTCCCTGAACTGAAGGCGTGGCTAGGAGGGCAGCACTTTCAAAACAACGTCAATGCTAATTTGAAATCATTGTCGGCAACATTTTTTGAAGTGGGTAGTGCAAAGCTTGTGCACAGATACGATAAATATCTCAATCTTTTCGGTGATTATGTTGAAAAGTAACCATAAGTGTACAAAACTTTTAGTAATAGAATAATTGTTTTCTATGGACTTGTCTTTTATTCATAGCCTGTAGGAGGCTAAAAAAAAGAGCCCTTGTATATATTAATTCTATATAATATATATTAATATAATGTGAAACATGGTATATTAAGTAC
Organism: Hymenopus coronatus; assembly: GCA_030762935.1. Lineage (NCBI taxonomy): Eukaryota > Metazoa > Arthropoda > Insecta > Mantodea > Hymenopodidae > Hymenopus > Hymenopus coronatus. The sequence goes on from CM060885.1 coordinate 79,457,766, forward strand.
CAGGATAAAGAGGCTGCAAGTTAATGAAGTACACTGTGTAGTGTGAGGTAGGCGAGGAGCGAATCTAGTTTAACCGCCCAGTGAGCGTCCTAATACTGCGTGTAACCATTATAATCCTGAGGGGGGTTCGTACAAGGGATGGAAGTTGGTTCGTTGGTTTGGCAAATTCGTGACTAGACTGCACTAAAACTGTTCCCGCTGCCAAGCATATTTCTATAATAATATTCGCAGCCACACAGCAGGAGAGGCCGACATAATGGCAATAGTTCTGTCCTTCTGTAATAGGGGGCGCCTTTGCCCAAAAGCCAAACCACCAACCGCACGCCTCCATCTTCTCTCCTCCCAAGATTGGAAACCGCTCTCTCTCTCTACCCCATCACAAAAACCTAACCGGAAAGACTAAATTGCTGCTGTAAGTTCGAGAACTATTATCATATATTTATGGAAGTACGAAAAGAAGCAAACTGAAATTCGGAATTCAAATGTAGCGTTATCTCTAAAAACCTAATGCGTTCCATTCACATGACTTTCTCTACATCTCTGCAACAAATTATTGTTTAAATGCTTATGCCTCTATCTACTTCGTTCTAATTGAGAAAAAAAATAGCAGAAATAGTCTTATTACTTGCGTCCTTGTAAGTAGAAGCGAAATAAGGGAGTATCATAGGTTAAAGTGATAGTCAAAAGCTGGTTGCTATGTGACTGATGTTCCTTTGTTTGTGTGGGAAGGTCTTGACAATTCGTTTTTCAAAAAATTAAATTTTTCAAAGGTGAAGCCAAAACAAACAATATCTCAAAAACAATCAAATCCACGAAGAACAATTATATAACATAAATTGTGTAATTTAATGTGCTCCACAATTTTTGTTTAGAAGGTTTTTGCCTATCTCTTACTGTTTACCAGTTACGCAAAATTCAGCAAAATCCATTCACAATAGACATATCTTCAGAGGCTATTCCCAGAAAATTCAAAATATACATTTTATTTGTTAAGTAAATATCTTTGATATACGGAATTTTAATCAAAAATTTTGAGCCATCAAAATTCTCGAAAAAATGCATTTAAAGGGTAGTTTGGTTTGGGGGGATTTTTCTAAAAATCTTTGTGTCGCATCCCTGGAAGATATTGAACTTAAATTCCGAGTTTGGTATTTTACCGACTTTTCGTTTCTGAGTTATCGTGTTCACAGTCACACGGACACACACACGGACCTTTTTCTGAAAATACTTTTTTTTTTTGGATACAGAAGACCCTATAACATATATTTCCGGTGAAATCTCGGTATCGAGTTTTTTAGTGGAGTGTAATACCTTCTCTATACACTATGTACATAGCACGTGTAGAGAAAGTAAGAAAGGAAAGAGAATATGTCAGTGAGATATGAATACGTCACTTTTCCCAGGCTTTATGAGATTCGGAAGGTATACCTGTGTTACGAATTACGTCACAACAGTATACATTGGAATACGGTTCATTCTGTGTTGTAAATTTATGTATTTGAAATACCTTTGACCTTTTATTTGCATGTTCATACTTTTCAATTTGTACTTTCTCTGCGCGTACCATGTACATAGACTATAGAGAAGGAATTGTAATGCACCCAAAAATTCGATACCGGGGTTTCACCAGAAAGACTACCTGAATTCAAAAAAAGCATTTTTAGAAAAAGCCCATGTGTGTATGTTTCTATGTGTATGTGTCTATAGGCAGCATAGCTCAAAAGGGAAAAATCCATTAAAAACCCAACTTGGTATTTAGGTTTGGTATCTTCCAAGGACACGTTACGATGATTTTCAAGAAAATCCCCCCACCCTGAACTACCTTTACATTGAACTTTTTTCGAAAGTTTTGATTTTCTCAAAAATGACTCTAAAGATTTTGATTAAATTATCATATATTAAAGATTTTACCTGACAAATAAAATGTATATCTTGAATTTTCTGGGAATAGCCTCAGAAGAATACTTTACTCTGGATGAATTTTGCGGAATTTTGCAACCGTAAGAGATAGACAAAAGCTAACCTCACAGAACATTTAGAGCCCTTTAAAGCACATAAAATATGTTCTACACATTTTTTCGTGGTGTACATCGTTTTAAAGATATTGCATTTTATTGGTCTCAGCTTTAAAATGCTTACATTTTTCTCATACAGGAATTTACCAACTCCTGTTCTTACAAACAAAGGAACTTCAGTCACATAGCAACCAACTTTTCGCTATCACTTTAACCTATGGTACTCCCTTATTTCGATTCTACTTACAAGGAAGCGAGTAATAACACTATTTCTGCTGATTTTTTTTATCATTTATTTTCTTTTTAACAATAGTTTATTACAAATATGTGGAGATGGTTATGTGAATGGAACACTTCAGATTTCTTTTTAATAGCTTCTTTACCTGGGGGATAGGGACGTGTTCATCCCCTAGAGAAATTGCCTCCACCACGGCTATAAAACCTTTCTATCTACCTCGTAACCTTGGCAGGGGCCAAGTGACCTGGGATTCACAAAAGGTTAAGGGCGCCCACTCCCAGGAATAGGCTAACCTGCAAAGGACTTCTCGATTGAGACTCAATTTAAATTTTATAAAAAAACCTGGTATGTTCCATTTACATGGCTTGCTCTACATCTCTGCAGCAGATTATTGTTAAAAAGCTTATGCTTCTGTTTTTTCATGTTAAAGCATAAATAGTCTTAGTAGAAGAGAAATAAGGTTAAAGTGATAGTCAAAAGCTGATTGCTATGATGCCCTAATTGTATGGACAGGAGGTTATTCCCAGAAAATTCAAAATATAAATTTTATTTACCTCAAAATCGTTAATCAAAATCGTTAGAGCCACTTTTGAGAAAATCAACATTTTTTATAAAAATTCCACGTAAAGATTGTTTGGGGTGGGGTGATTTTTCTCAAAATCTTCGTGTCACATCTCTGGAAGATACTAAACTTAAATACCAATTTTGGTATTTAACCGACTTTTGTTTTTGAGCTATCGTGTTCACAGACACACACACACACACACACACACACACACACACACACATGGACCTTTTTGTGACAATACATTTTTTGGATACAGGGGACCCTAAAACTTTATTTCCGGTGAAATCTCGGTATCGAGTTTTTTGGTGGAGTGCAATACCTTCTCTATACGCTATGTAGGTACATAGTACGTGTAGAGAAAGTAAAAATTGCGTCCTATGTTTATTATATGGCTCAGAAGCCTGGATACCAACAAAACATAAAATGAGTAAAATAGCAGCACTGAAGTGTTGATATAACTGCATAGAACAGTTAAACAGAATGAGAACAGTAAAACTCCGAAAATAAATTCTAAAATACCATCCAAAGGAAGACGTAAGTGGTGAGACAATATATATCTTGTCCCGGGGCAAAGAATTATTCAGAAGGGGAATATAAATCGTAGCTAACAATATAAATGATATCAAGAAGAGAAAATATAAATGTACAGTGAAAATGGGAAGGGTAGAAAGACACGTATAAGTCACGAGCTCGGGGCACAAGATCCCGTTACGTGCGTTTATTGAACCGAAAGGATGAATGGACCCTGCCCGAGGGGACATAACGGGACAGCAAGCAATGCTCTCCACTGATCAAGGCGACACTGTTTAAGTTACTTGGTGAAGAACCTCCGCACAACTAAGATGTGATATTTAGAGTCCTTAGTGGAGCCGAACAGGCTACCTTTAGTCGTGAGGGGAATAGTTGTTTTAATACTGACGAGAATACAAAAATATATCATTATCTCATACTAACAAATAATACTAGTTGCGGGTGAGTCATGTGTAACCTCATAGGGGAAAATTAAGAGAAATACGAGTGTGTTCGACGGCGGATAAAGGCCGAACTAAATTAATAAAGCACTTGTGACTCACCACAACCTGAAAGAGCTTCCATGCTACTAAAAACCCTGAGCTAGCCACCCATAAACCCACACCATTCCCAATATCCATAACCTGCACCCGGACACGAACCCGTAGCCACTTACCGCCCCAGTGGAGAGACCCATAATAAAATGGACTGACGTCGGGAAAGGTTAAATGACCTAATTCATAGCGGAATAAAAAGAATATAAAATATTATATTTATTAGTTACGTTAGTCGGCTTGCACTCCCCCTAATTAGAACTGACACTCCCCAAGGACTTATAAGGTCAGAACCCTGTCGGGGAGTCAATGGCACGAAACTATAGAATGGTAACCTGGAACGAGTTGTTGGTACAAAGAGGAATGAGCTAGAGGTAGTGGATGATATCAAATCCAAGCGAAATGGAAATAAGAAAGATGATGCAGCAATTCGTGGAATGAGTGGCGGGGGAAACTGCGAACCCAGAGAAACCCAACAACGCCGTTCCGTTCACCACAAATACAACATTCGGTCGCTTGGGACTAGATGGTAGGCGAGCGGTCTAACCACTTGGCCACGGGCCACCTATATTATATTTATGCCAATTTAAAGTTTGAAACGTCATTTTAAAGTCGTTATTGTTTAAAATTTAAAACTTTGAATTTTCTTTCCCATTAAAGTTACTAAAATTTGAACAGTTCAACCCATTGATGCCAAGTTTTCACCACTGAGAAATTTCCTGATGATTGACACTTTTGGGGTGAGTCAGGAGCTCGTCAGGTTGCTGGCCAATCATAGTGTAGGAATACATAACTGTCAAAGATATCATGTCATCGGCGTTGCAATACCTACGGGTTCCAGATGACATTGATCGATTGTTGTCGATTCTCGCTGAGGCACTGTGATCATTAAAACAATGATCAACGAGCTTTCAGAGGGAAATTATGGCATATTAAAATAGTCCAGATTTATATGAATCGAACCATACATATTTCATGTTAATTCCACAAAGCAGAGTTTTGAATGCCAGTGCCTCTGAAAGGAATTTGTTGAGGGAACTCCGCAGACTTGAGGTAAAATGGATCTGGAGCGCTCGAAGCAAGTTCTATTCCAACAGTCACAAAGCAAGCCATTATTTGAGATGTGGGAGGAAGTTGCACCTGCAGGTGGGAATACATTACCTACAGTCATATTTTTCGCGAAGAGAGTACGTCACGGACGCTAAGGTAAAAATCTGATACGTTTCATTCACATGACTTTCTCTACAACACTGCAACAAATTATTGTTAAAGAGCTTATTCTTCTATTTACTTCATGCTAATCTAGAACAAAATTAGCAGAAATAGTCTTACTACTTGCTTCCTTGTAAGTAGAAGCGAAGTAAGGGAGTATCATAAGTTAAAGTGATAGTCAAAAGCTGGTTGCTATGTGACTGAAATTCCTTTGTTTGTATGGACAGGTCGACAAAGCCCTGTGTAAGAAAAGTATATTTTTTGAAAGATGAAACCAAAAACAAGGAACATCTCAAAAACGATCAATGCATATAACATAAATTGTGTGTTTTAAAGTGCTCAACATTTTTTGTGTGGTAAGTTTTTGTCCATCTCTTACGGTTTAGCACTTATGCAAAATTCCATAAAATTCATCCAGAATAAAGTAGCCTTCAGAGGCTATTCCCAGAAAATTCAAGATATACACTTTATTTGTCAGGTAAGCATCTTTAATATACGATATTTTAATCAAAATCGTAGAGCCATTTTTGAAAATATCAACATTTTCGAAAAACGTTCCATGGGTAGTTGGGGGTGAGGAGATTTTCTTGAAAATCTTCGTGTCGCATCCTTGAAGATACCAATCTTAAATACCCAGTCTTTTCGTTTTTGAGCTATGTTGTCCACAGACACACAAGAACCTTTTTCCAAAAATGTCTTCTTTTTGATTCAGGGAGGCCCAAAACATGTATTTCCGGTGAAATCTCGGTATCGAACTAAGTACATAGTACTAGTAGAAAAAGTAAAAATACAAACTGTCTGTACTAAATACGGACGTATGGTAACCCTATTCATATGGCACATGTCAGAGAGCAAGGACGGTGTACAATACCATGAAAATTCTCGCAATTTCCACCGAAATCTTTAATATAGTCGACACACGGTATTGATCGATAGTTGCTAGTATTGTTGTCGATTCTCCCTGAGACACAGAGATTATTAAAACAATTTCTCATTTCTACGAGCTCTCTGAGAGAAATGATGGCATATTAAAATAGTTGAGATTTATATGGATCGCACTATACATATTTCATGTTCATTCCACACAGCAGAGGTTTGAAAGGAATTTGTTGAGGGAACTTGAGGTAAAATGGATCTGGAGCGCTCGAAGCAAGTTCTATTCCAACAGTCACAAAGCAAGCCATTATTTGAGTTGTGGGAGGAAGTTGCACCTGCAGGTGGGAATCCATTACCGAAGTCACCTCGACCAGACCGCGACAAGCCAAGTCTCTTGAGGTCGTCCCACCAACCGACCAATTTCTCGCCGCGGTGAATCCTCTTCTTCACGCACGCCGCACTCGTGTCACGTGGGGAACAAAGCTTCCTTACCCTATGTTTACTCATTTCCTGCTCTCTAGAGTCTACAAAATGCTGAGTAAAGTTCGGTTTCCTTCTGCAACTTGAACGTTAATTTAATCATAGCATAGTAGATAAACATGACATACAGTATAATTAACCCTTGAAGGTTTTTACAAACATATATTTTATGTCATACTTAGGTCACAGTTGTGTTATTGGTTTATATATTACTTTCTTTAGCCCGTATGTACAATGTACATAGGGATAGAGAAGTATTGTATTCCACCCAAATCGAGGTTTCGCCGGAAACACATTTTTTGAGACCCCCCGAATAAAAAACAGGGATTTTTAGTAAAATGTCAGCATTTGTGTCTATCTGTCTGTCTGTATGTGTGTGTGTGTGTGTCTGTGGGCAGTATAGCTAAAAAACGAAAATACCGCTAAATACCAAACTGGGTATTTGGGTTTGGTATCTTCCAAGTACGCGACACGAAGATTTTTAAGAATATCACCCCATCCCAAACTATCCTTTACATTTGAAAATTTTGATTTTCTAAAAAATAACTCTAACGATTTTGATTAAAATATCGCATATTGAAGATATTTACCGACAAATAAAATGTATATCTTGAATTTTCTGGGAGTAGACTCTGAAGACTTCTTTATTCTGGATGAATTTTACGGATTTTTGTATAAGTGATAAACCGTAAGAAATGGGCAAAAACTTACCACACAAAAAATGTAGAGCACTTTAAAACACACAGTTTTTGTTTTATACATTTTTTATTCATTGTTTTTTTTCAGGTTTGAAAAATGTATACTTTTCTCATACAGGAATTTGTCAACTCCTGCCCTCACAAACAAAGGAACTTCAGTCACATAGCAACCAGCTTTTGACTATAATTTAACCTATGGTACTCCCTTAATTCGCTTCTACTTACAAGGAAGCAAGTAACAAGACTATTTCTGCTAATTTTTTCTCGATTAGCATGAAGTAAATAGAAGCATAAGCTTTTTACAATAATTTGTTGCAGAGATGTAGAGAATGGAATGCAACAGATTTTCTTATGTAAATAACATGTAGGACCTAAGTACTGTGGGGAGCAAGTGACTGCACTTTTACCTGAAGACAAGCTGATTTATACAGTGAATAACAAACTGTTTCAGATCTTGCGAACTCTAATTGGCTTGTTTTTCCCGCTACCAGTAGCGTATCTTTTCAAAGGCAATAGAAGCTATACTACTATTTCACATAGGCTGCTATCTCTCAGCAACTTTCACAATCTCACCACCCCCTCAAGCTTGTGTTATCCTTTTTAGCTCATGGACCTTCTTTTATACATTTTACCCCAACATGGGAAATATTTCTGTTATATGATCCATATACAGTCTCATCTATCGCGCCCCTTTTATAACTAAGCTTATTCTAATATCCTCTAATAGTATTATCTCAGATTAGATTAATTATAAAGCGATCTGTAGGTTCGTTTAGGCCAGGAAGCCACTGAACATAGAGCTTGTCAAGGCATATACATGTATACATATGTTTATATAGTATGGAAAAAAATGTATGAAGCTCTAGTGCTAAAAGTATGGGTTACAAAAACAATAGAATAGACATATAATCACACCTTTTACTTTTGAGGCCCGTATGCCACAGCATTATACTTAATGTGCTCTATAAAAGCATATCTACTTCCATTTTTTGCACCTAAAAACAAAGAATAAAATGTCTAAATAAATATAATTCCATTATATGTAACACTGATGCAATGCCAGATGAGATTTTTCTAATTATCGACATAACAGTCACTACTACAGGGTGATCTATATAGAGCTGACACATTTCTTTCTTTAATTGTTTCAAAACGTGTTATTCTAGCGACAATTTGTTATATCTAAATTGTAGAGGAATTTTGGGAGATTATTTACCTCTATAGCACATTTTGAAAATGTCCTCCATCCTGCATAAGGCACAACTCAACACGTCGTACTGGCCACTCGTTGGAGGACTCTGTTGTCAATATCTTGAATCTCCTTTGTGATGTACTTCAGTTCATCCAATATCTGAGGACGTATGGCGTAAAGCGTGTATTTTAATTAATCCCATAAAGAGAAGTCCGGCGATGTCAAATCCGGAGATCTCGGTGGCCACAGGTTCCTGGGAATTATCCGGTCGTCAAAGAAACTTTGATTAGGTTCAAGGATTCATTTTATGTATGGTATGTAGCGCCATATTGCTGAAAAATCCTTGACTTAGCTCAGCATTTTCACCTTGACTAAAAGAACAAAATGTCGAAACAGCTGCCAACAATGCATTTAGGAATACAACATAGACTCTGCGTATCTAGTGACAAGGAATCGAAACTCCAGAAAATGCTGCTTGATTTGGTACTAAAATTGGGTCACTGAATGAATTATCAACGGAATAATTAAAGAAAGAAATGTGTCAGTTCTATATAAATGACTCTGTAGTAATTATAGAAAACTAAAATATGATTATTGTATAATGTACGCTTCATAAATGTCAATAAAATACAATGCAGGTTTACAAATTTTACTCATTTCTACTGCATATATTTATTTACATTATATTGCTTATTAATGATTTGCATCTTCTTGTAAGCATAGTTCTGTCTCAGTAATCATTAATATCTAAGAAGAAGTTAAACTTCATGGAGATATACACAGGTCTTGCGGTATATGTTTCCAAAAGTGTAAGTTGCTAGTTTTAAAACTCTAGAAGTTAGATTTGAGAGCCAATAGTAGCAAACTGTATTAAGTGAGATGAGTACAAAGTATTCGCTATTTCTAAAGTTACAGAAAGGTTTAGTCTCATTGTCTTGTCACTTTAAATGAACACAGAGCCACTTTTAGAAAGCCATGTCAGCTTTAATGTGCCTTTTGTGTCTTAACGATCTTACACGTCGTCACTCTCTGCATTTCTTGCTTCCTTTATTCTTGGCCGTTGTTTCAATTCTCACTTCTCATCCTTTTGGGTTCTCATTTAGAGGGAAAACTTCTAAAATTAGCTTTCTCTGAGAAATAAACGCAAAGAGGTAATTATGTAAAGAGCATGTTAATAAATAAACCTATGGCTGCTATCTGTGGGATCTGAACTATCAGTTAAAAATCTGATGTGTTCCATTCACATGACTTTCTCTACACCTCTGTAACAAATTACTTTTAGTAAGCTTATCTTTTATTTATTTCATGCTAATCGAGAAAAATTAGCAGAAATAGTCTTATTTCTTGTTTTATTGTAAGTAGAAGCGAAATAAGGGAGTACCATAGGTTAAAATGAAAAGTTGGTTGCTATGTGACTGATGTTCCTTTGTTTGTATGGACAGGAGTTGACAAATTCCTGTATGAGAAAAGTATAAGTTTTTCAAAGCTGAAACCAAAAACAAGCAATATCTCAAAATCGATCAACTCCATGAAAAAAATGTCTATAGCATAAATTGTGTGTTTTAACGTGCTCTACATTTTTTGTTAAATTTTGTTCATCTCTTATGATTTAGTAGTTATGCAAAATGCATCCAGAATAAAGTAGTCTTCAGAGGCTATTCCCAGAAAATTCAAGATATACATTTTATTTGTCAGGTAAATATTTTTAATATGCTATATTTTAATCAAAATCATGAGGACCATTTTTGAGAAAATCAAAATTTTCGAAAAAAGTTCCATGTAAAGGGTAGTTTGGGGTGGGGTAATTTTCTTGGAAATCTTCGTATCGAATCCTTGGAAGATTCCAAACTTAAATACCAAGTTTGGTATTCAACGGTCTTTTCGTTTTTGAGCTATGCTGTCCGCAGACACATTTTTTTTTTTTTTTTTTTTTTTTACCGTGGAGGTGGAAAAATGCATTACGCATTCAACCCCCAGCCGAAGTGCAATGGCTGGGAGGATATGTGGGAGTCTCCACTCCTCATGCGGCATACCCACTAAAAAAAACCTCCACGTTATAACAGTAGACTGTTGTGTATAGCGTGGCTTTGCGCGGTCCCGCTGATGCACCCGCGTTAGTAAACGAGAGATAGGAATGCTGCCGCACAGTGGCGGGAGCGAGGTAAAGGTTGGTGCTAGGCTACAGCCATGAAACCTGACTGCAGCCTAGGGAAATAAAGGTAAAATTGTGTAGGTAGTTGAAGGAGATAGTAGGTGAGGATGCTGGAATGATCGTGGAAGCTTACTTGTGTTTCAGTCTTTCCATGTCCTGCCGGAGTCTCGTGCATTTCGCCGCTAGGGCGAGATCCTTCTCCGTAGGGACCCAGTTCCCGTCTGAGGAGGTGGGCCTTGCAGGAGCGGCAGTGTTGGGTGGCTGGCTCCGGGATCGGAACAGCTCTGCGGAGTACAATGCTTGCTGGCTGATGACCTGCTTGAGCTGCGTCGTGGTGCTGTCCAGTCTGGATACTAGATCAGCTGTGGTGGTTTGATGAGTGTTGATGGCGGTGGTGGTTGTGGCTTGAAGCTCTTGTAGCTTCAGCTCCAGGACGCTGCTGCACACCTCTTCAAGGGCAGCTAAGCGAGCACCGAGCGTCCCGCGTCGCTGCGTCTGTCGAGGGTGTAGGTGGTGCGTCGATAGAGATAGTCGGCGGTGCTGTAGTCCGGGCTGGTGGTGGTGAGGTCCTGCTCCTCGGGTATAGAGGGCACTGAGCTGCCCGGTGAAGTGTCCTGTGCCACGACAGGTGGCACAGAACCGGCAGCGACGGCGTAGATCGTGCTCAGTGCACTCAGCGGTGGCGTTGTCGGAGCCACAGTAGTGGCACCGCGGTGTCGAAGAGCAGGAGTCTGCGGTATGCCCGAAAGCACAACAGCGACGGCAGGGCCGGTGTCGTTCCATCCTGCTGGCCTCGACGACCAGGAGTTGCCCTAACAAGGGCAATCCTGACGCCAAGGCAGCATCGAGGTACGACCGATCCTGAAGCTCCAGCCTCACAAGTGGTGTAGGTCCCCGGTTGCAAATTATCCTTGTGGCCCCCAAACAAGAAGGCCACTTGGATTTCGCTGCGGCGAGGAGGTGCCGGGTGGAAAGGTCCCTAGGGACCCTCCGTACCACGGCACTGAACCGGGGCGGCGGCGACGTGGAGCTAGGTGGCGGCGGTGTTGGCGATGGCGGCAACTGCGGCTGCAGTTGCGGCGAGAGTATGATGGCAGCCGGCAGCGACGCAAGGTTTGCCGGGACCGGTAGATTCGTAGGTGCTGCCTCCTCGGCGGCTGCCGAGGAAGAGGCGTCGGGTGCTGCCTTCGCAGCGGCGAGTCTGCGCTGTCTCTTCTTGGCCATCCTAACGAGTCGAAGAAGAAGCTCCCAGATACACAGACACAGACACACACACACACACGGACCTTTTTGTGAAATTGCTTTTTTTGGATTCAGGGGGACCTAAAAAATGTATCTCGGTATCAAATTTTTGGGTGCATTACAATACTTTCTATGCACATAGTACGCATAGATAAAGTTAAAAATAATGAGCTATTTGCTATTATTGTGGAATTAAGTGCTAATTGCTGCTAATTAAGTTATTCCAATTTTTTTCATCAGCACAAACCTAACTTGTACATATTTGGACACATCACTTGATTTTGGCAGACATTTAAGATGGATGTCTTTCCTCGATATTCAATATCGCTGCCGTCCAGTTGGAGCGACACCATTGGCTAGACTTCAATAACATCTGCCTTCTTCCGACGCCAGTTAACGACCAACTCGGAAGTGTTTACTAATTTTAAGTCTTTAGCTTGATTTTAAAATGTCGTCAGCTGGTGGTGTTTAAAACATTACTGTTGTTATGACGTATCAAGATTTTTACTTTCTCTAGTCCCATGTGTACATACGGATAGAGAAGGTATTGTAATGCACGCAATCGATACCAAGATTTCACTGGAAATACACGTTTTGGGTCCCCCCTGAATAAAAAAAGACACTTTTGGAAAAAGGTCCGTGTGTGTGCGTGTGTGTTTGTGTGTCTTTGGACAGCATAGATCAAAAACGAAAAGACCGTTGAATACCAAACTTGGTATTTAAGTTTGGAATCTTCCAAGGATGCGACACGAAGATTTTAAAGAAAATCCTACCACCCCAACTACCCTTTACATGGAATTTTTTTTCGAATATTTTGATTTTCTCAAAAATGGCTCTAACGACTTTGATTAACATATTGTGCATTAAAGATACTTACCTGACAAATAATTTGCATATCTTGAATTTTCTGGGAATATTCTCTGAAGACTACTTTCTTCTGGAAGAATTTTGCATAACTGCTAAACCGTAAGAGATGGACAAAAACTTAACCCACAAACAAGGTAGAGCACATTAAAACACACAATTTATGTTATATAAACATTTTTCGAGCAGTTGACCGTTTTTGAGATATTCCTTGCTTTTTGTTTCAGCTTGGAAAAACTTGTACTTTTCTCATACAGGAATTTGTCAACTCGTGTCCATACAAACAAAGCAACTTCAGTCACCTAGTAACCAGCTTTTGACTTCACTTTAACCTATGATACTCCCTTATTTCACTTCTACTTACAAGGAAGCAAGTAATAATACTATTTCTGGTAATGTTTATCTCGATTAGCATGGTGTTGAAAGAAGAATTATCTTTCGCAAAAAGTTTGTAGAACAGCTAGAGAAAGTCATGTGAGTGTAACACATCATTTTTTTTCCAGATAACTAATTCTGATGGAGTATTAATGGGTTTTAATAGTTCGATTTCTTGTCCAATTTCACAGTTAGAATTCCAAAAATGGTTAGCTACTGTAGAACTTACCAACTTTTCAACTTCATATTACTTTTCTTTTCTTTTCCTTTTGTTCTACCAATGTAAAACTTTTCAAAATGATTACAACTTATTTGATACATTTAATACTTATTTCACATATCTATAGTTTTATTAATCGGCTTATTAAACATATTTTTCAAATTGTATCATATTAGTAGCCAAGGTTACATTGCATTTCTCAAACACATTGAAAACTGAAAATAATTTTCGATAATAATTAAATGCAGTAATGTGGTCAATTTTTGAATACCAGCAGTAGACGATACTTTAAAATTAATACAATTTGGAGCCAGGAGCAGGAACTAGTTGCCCGAGTGTACTCGGGAGGGGGCAAATCGACACGGTACATATCCGCTTTTCTTGCGGATTTACCCGTGCGATTTAGTGGATGTAGTCGTTTTGCAAGCGTTTGTATCTGTGTCAGTATACTGTGGGCTAGGTGTTTCCCTTAAGGCTGCCGGCGCGGGCTGGTTTACCTCCCGGGGTGGTCACCCACCCAAGAAGGGAGCGGGCCCCATGCTGCTTAACTTGGCCAGCCGCTTGAGGGCTGTCAAGGAAAGCAGTGCCAGCTAGCGGGGAGAACTGAAAGGACGGAGGTAGGGGTAAGCCAGTTGTGCAGCTGGTCGGAGAACAACTCCGTGGTCACCCATCCGAGTTGTGACCGGGCCCAATGCTGCTTAACTTGGCGGGGAAGAGTGTATTGAAGGGAGAAATGACCGAAACTACCATCCCAAGGTATCCTTGGGAAGCCGTTAGCTGACGTATCTTCTAGGCAGCGTGTGGTCATAGCGACCGAGAGTGTTCACCAGGGGATTGGGGTGAGGAGCAAGTTTAGTGTAAATTGTGCAAGCTCTTTCTCGCACAACATCCACTATATAGTGAATTCCGGATGGGAATAGAGAATGCGGGACGGGAATCTACGGTCTGTGCCATATATCATCCTCAGTGCCCTGTTCTGCACGGTCTGCAACTTGCGGATGGTGGAACGAGCCACCGAAGGAAGTCAAGGTAAAGGCTTAAATTAGCAAACTCTGCCGAGCTGTTCAACCAGAGGTCACCAAGATCGCGTCAGAAGAAGGCAGATGTTATTGAAATCCAGCCACTTCCACCTGATGTCGTTCCAATCGGAAGGACACCTATATTGGATGTCGAAGAAGCACTGCTGTTGCTTCAATAGGTCCAGAATGGATGCCATCCTACGAGATTCCTGTAAGTCTCTGGTAAACCATACGTTGAGGACGAGTTTAGGCGTCGCGCAGTGAAATCCAAGGACAGTTTGCCCTTCCATCGGAGCGCCCTCGTTAGGTCTCTAGGAGATAACAACCCCAGAAACTACCGCTTCCCCACATGGCTTGCTACGGCTAAGCTCCTATCCAATCCTTCCAAGACATCAACATTTTAATCCCAAAATAAATAAAACTTTTTGTAAACAATTTGCAGCAAAGGTGCACAAAGGCCGTCGCACTTTGATTGGCAACCGTTGAAGAGGAATCTTGCTGCCTGCTTTCACTTCCCAACTTCATTCACTGAAAATCTATTTTCAAAAGTTACATTAAGTTAAAACTTTAACTACATGCTTATGAGTTTAAGTTCAAAATTTGAAATAGTTTTGAAGTTATTAAATATAAAATATATTAAAATAGGCATATGCAAAATGTTCCACACGATGCAATTTTTAAAATATTTTTTTAAAAATAATTTAGGTAATTTAGGTAATTTATATCATAATTGACTACAAAAATGTCATATGATTTTGTTGTACTATTTTTAGTTTAAGGGAAAAATAATTTATTTTTGTAATTGCAAATTCCTATTTTTCAACGGAATTTATTTTTTTCAAAAAATGCGTAATATGGAGACTATATATAGTACAAAAACATTGTATGACAATTTTTATATGACAGTTTATAAGAAGCCCTTCAAGCTTCAAAGTGTTTGGATTAAAACTGCGTCGTGTGGAGGATTTCCAGAGAGCAGAAATGCTGAAAAAACAAAATACCCTAAAATCAAGTTTTAAATCTAAAAATAATTTATTTTCAAGTTTAATACATTCATATTTAATAAGATGCACTAGGCTCATATGTTGGACCCTACTGCTTCTTCTTTCTCAGCTCAGCAGCACCCTTTCTCAATTTTATCTTCCTTGTGGAAGCTTTAGCAGGTTTCTTTGTAGAAACTAAAGAATTGTGCAATCGCCTCCCATGACAAATTTTCAGTGCTGAAGGTGATGTGGTAGTGTTTTCCATTGCAGATCCAAATTTCAATGACGTAGAGCTACCAATTGCTGTGGAGACTGCTACCTGGAGTACCTTCTTCGAAACAAACACTTTACCCATATTACACTGTGCATTTTGTGTTTTTTCAAAAGTGCACCTACTTAAAATCTCATCAGAAGCCAGTATTTTATATACTGGCATGATTTTTGTTATAACATCCCGCCTTAAAAATGTTCCCATTGTTTTGGCATCAGTGTTTCACCCTTCGCCTTTGCCCTGTTATATGAGCACCAGGATGTAGCTCCTTCAAGGCAATTAAAATGCTAAGGATTGGTGTCTGTGGTATAATATTGCATAAATAGCCCTCTTGATATTATGAATATTGGGAATATTTTTCCATTATGGCATTGCGGTAGTAAATGTGAAGGCGAGCAATGACACCTTCTGCCAAGCTTCCAGGTTTCTTCCCCCTGATGTAACATTCTTTTTCTTCCATTCATCCACTACTGCTTTCAGATCATTGCTAACGCTTTTAGATATATGGCCTTCTTCTTGCTGTTTCGCTAAATTCAAACCATATAGATGTAAGATATCTCTACCAGTTACATTTGCTCGGTGGAGTGATTTAAAGGGCCACATACAGCTGCACATGGGCATTTAAAAGTCCATTAGGAGAAAACTGGTAATGGATTATGAAAATAAAAACCCTGAATTATTTTTGGTGAATAAACCAAAATTTCATATTTATAAGGATTTTTGGCAAATTTCCGTGGTTCGCTTCCTTACAGCCACCAGCCTGCAGTGGTTAAATTCTAGCAAGAAGTGAAACACGTCTATCACACGATCGGGCTGCCCTCAGTCTGCCAACTGCAAACCTGCTGGAAGATGCCACTTAAGATTGTCGAAACGCGTCCAGACAACCACCATCAAAATCAAGTGAAGACGTTTCAGTAATGGACGTACAAATACTACTTCAACAAAGTGTAATGTTTCTGGAATTTTGTGTAGCTGTATTCCTCGACAGCACGTTCTGCACAGAGAGTTGAAATGTTGTTGCCCAGGACCCCTGATAAGGAATGCATCCATCTGCAGGAGAGTGGATTTTTTGACCCGTGTAAAATACAGTGCCCACTCAGCACGGCGAACCGCAAAAAGTAGCAATTTCTCGGTCTAACAGACCATAATTTTGGTTCAGAGAAGGACATCAACTACCCTATCACCTGCTTCTGTTGTACGCAAGTAAGCACGGTTTGGCCAGCGTTGCTAACAATGGTAGTTGCGCTTTCTTACTTATTTTACTATTAACCGCATTTGAGAGGAAATAACCAGTTTGAGACTCTCTGAATAAAAATAAAAATCTGATGTGTTACATTCACATGACCTTTCCACATCTCTGTTACCAAATATTCATTCTCTCCTATATGCTAATCAAAATAAACATAATGAGAAATTGTCTAATTATTTGCTTTCTTGTAAGTAGGAGGGAAATAAGGGAATACAATAGACCAAAGCGCCAGCCATATCTTTTAAAAGCTGGTTTACTTTCTCTACACCACCCAGAGATACCGGGAATACACCAAAAATATATCTGTGGTGATCCCCCGAGTTAAAAAAAAATCTGACGTGTTCCATTCACATGACTTTCTCTACAGCTCTATAACAAATTATTGTTAAGCTCATTCTTCTATTTCATGCTAAAACATTTGCAGAAACTGTCTTATTATTTACATCCTGTTAAGTAGAAGGGGAATAAGGGAATTCACTAGGCTAAACCGATAGTCAAATGTTTTCAAATGTAGTAGTGATGGGATTGAAATTCGTTTCTTTGCTGGGCCGGAGTTGACAAGTTACCATAAGAGAAAACTTTTAAGTATTTTAAAACTGAAACCAATATTAAAGAATATCACAAAAACGGATAATTCCACGAAAAAAGTGTATATGACATAAATTGTGTGTTTTATCGAGATCTACGTCTTTTGGGTTATACATTTTTATCTATGTCTTACGGTTTACGAGTTATGCTAAATTGAATAAAAATCATCTGGAATAAAGTTATTAACAGGTTATTCTCAGAAAATTCAAGATATACATTTTATTTGTTATGTAAAGTTCTTAAATGTAAGGCATTTTAATCAGAATCGTTATAGCCATTTTTGAAAAAATACAAATTTTCACATTTTTTTTTCATGTAAAAGGTAGTTAGTGGTTTTCTCGACACATAGTATTGCGATATACAACACACGGCTTCCACCAAAAGTTCTGCCAAAACAGTGAGATTTTACTAACCAGATGAAGACTGAATTTGTGAGCTGTGCAACAAACACACACACACACACGAACCATTTTTACTTTCTCTAGCCCCGTATGTACTATGTACATAGGGATAGAGAAGGCAGGCACTCCACCCAAAAATTCGATAACGAGATTTCACCGGAAATATATGTTTGAGGGTCCCCTATATCCAAAAAAAGCATTTTCAGAAAAAGGTCCGTGTGTCAGTGTGTCCGCGTGTCTGTGAACACGATAACTCAAAAACGAAAAGTCGGTAAAATACCAAACTTGGTATTTAAGTTTAGTATCTTCCAGGGACGCGACACGAAGGTTTTGAGAAAAATACCCCCACCCCAAACTACCCTTTACATGGAACTTTTTTCGAAAATTTTGATTTTGCATAACTGCTAAACCGTAAGACTTAGATGAAAACTTAGTGCACAAGAAATGTAGAGCACGTTAAAATACAATTTATGCTATATACTTTTTTCGTGGATTTGATCGTTTTTTAGACATTCATTGTTTTTGGTTTCAGCTATGAAAAACTTACTTTTCTCATACAAGAATTTGTTAACTCCTGTCCATAGAAACAAAGGAACTTCAGTCACATAGCAACCAGCTTTTGGCTATCACTTTAACCTATGGTACTCCCTTATTTCGCTTCTACTTACAAGGAAACCAGTAATAAGACTATTTCTGCTGATTTGTTCTCAAGTAGCATGAAATAAATAGAGGCATAAGCTTCGTAACAACAATTTGTTACAGAGATGTAGAGAAAGTCATGTGAATGGTACACATCAGATTTTTTTTTGTGGAGTTAACCGTTTCCGAGATATTCCTGATAACTTTTCTCAAACGGGAAGATATCTTTCTTCTCGTTTCTCTTTTGTTTACTCCTGGCAAACAAAGAGATTGGAATTTCAATTGTTTCACATAGCAAACGGATTTTAAAGGACGAAACTATCGCTTTATCCTGTGCATTTTCTTATTTCCCTTCTACTTATAAGGAAGCTGCTTATAAAAATAGTTCTGCTTATGTAGATAACAGATTATTGTTCTCAATAAAAGGTTTGTTTCCGAACAGCTAGAGGACATCATGTGAATGGAACACAGATTCTCGCCCTTCTGCTCACAAGGAACGTAATAAGAGCAACTAATTATCATGAATTAGATAGAAGAATGAGCTTTTTAACAATATTGTTTACAGAAAATGAAGAGAAAGTCATGGGATTGGAGAATATCAAATATTTTAATATCTTTTTTGTAAAATGAAATTCTTTGCACATCGCAACCGCCTAGAGCTGATGAATCACGTGACAGTTAAAGAGTTGCGGCGCAAAGCTATGTGGAACCGACCTTTGTTTAAACGTGTCCTGTTTACTTTTCATCATAACCCTTAAGACTGAAAACAGAAGAGAATTAACCATACTTATTAGGAAGGAAATGATTTAGCCTGAAAAAGCTGAACCTAAAATAACAAGGGAGGCAGCGAGGGCCAAAGGCGTTAATTTCTTGTGCAGAAACCATGAGAACGTTTGTCCTGCACAAGGTGAAAGGGGACTTAAAACGTGTCACGACCTCTAAATAGAAGCACTTAGGACGTAATCGGATTTGGAAGATTGTTTTCTTCGCCCTAACGTTTTAATTGTAGAGAAGCAAAGCAAACACGACAAGCAGCCATTCTCAGGATCTTCGCATGCGCAGGTTTCTTGCGAAGTGACGTCCAGACGTTAAAGTATAAGGATCTTTATTTAGTTTCTCTATACATGCTATGTACATAGTTTACAGAGAAGGTAGTGCATTCCACCCAAAAATTCGATACCGAGATTGCACCGGAAATACATGTTTTGTGTCCCCCTGAATCCAAAAAAATCTGATGTGTTCAATTAATATGTCTTTCTCTACATCTCCGCAACAAATTATTGTTTAAAAGTTTATGCTTCTATTTACTTCATGTTAATTCAGAAACAAATAGCACAAATAGTCTTATTACTTGCTTCCTTGTAAGTATAAAGAATATAAGGGAGTATCATAAGTTAAAGTGATAGTCAAAAGCTGGTAGCTATGTGACTGAAGTTCCTTTATATGGAAAGGAGTTGGCAAATTCCTGTATTAGAAAAGCAAGCTTTTCAAGGCTGAAACCAAAAACAAGGAATATTCCAAAAACGATCAACTCCACGAAAAAAAATTATATAACATAAATTGTGTGTTTTAAAGTGATCTACATATTTTGTGAGGTAACTTTTTCTCCATCGATTACGGTTTAGAAGTTATGTAAAATTCCATAAAATTTATCCAGGATAAAGTAGTTATCGGAGGCTATTTACAGAGAATTAATGATATACATTTTGTTTGTCAGGTAAGTATCTTTAATATACGATATTTTAATCAAAATCCTTTCAGCCATTTTTAAGAAAATCAAAAGTTTCGAAAAAAGTTCAATGTTAAGAGTAGTTTGGGGTGGGGGGATTTTCCTCAAAATATTCCTTTCGCAACCCTGGAAGATACTAAACTTAAATACCAAGTTTGGTATTTTACCGACTTTTAATTTTTTAGTTATCCTGTTTAGAGATACACGGACACACACACACACACACACACACACACACACACACACACACACACACACACACACACAGATGGACCATTTTGTGAAAATGCATTTTACTTTCTCCATACGCACTATGTACATAGTGTATAGAGAATATATTGCACTCCACCCAAAAATTCGATACCGAGATTTCACCGGAAATATGTTTTAGAGTCCCCAATATCCAAAAATAGCATTTTCACAAAAAGGTCCGTGTGTGTGTGTGTGTGTGTGTCCGTGTGTCCGTGTGTCTGTGAACACAATAACTCAAAAACGAAAAGTAGGTAAAATACCAAACTTGGTATTTAAGTTTAGTATCTTCCAGGGATGCGACACGAAGATTTTGAGAAAAATCTCCCACCCCCAACTACCCTTTACATGGAACTTTTTTCACAAATTTTGATTTTCTCAAAAATGTCTCTAACGATTTTGATTAAAATTTCGGATATTAAACATATTTACCTGGCAAATCAAATGTATATCTTGAATTTTCTGGGAATAGCCTCTGAAGAGTAGTTTATTCTGGATGAATTTTACTAAATTTTGAATAACTGCTAAACCGTAAGAGATGGACAAAAACTTACTACACAAAAATGTAGAGCACATTAAAAAACACAATTTATGTTATATACATTTCTTACGTGGAGTTCGTCGTTTTTGTGACATTCCTAATCTTTGGTTTCTGCTATGAAAAACGTATCCATATAAACAAAGGTACTTCATTGACATAGCAACCAACTTTTGACTATCACTTTAACCTACGGTTGTCCCTTATTTCGCTTTAACTTACAAGAAAGCGAGTAATAAGACTATTTCTGCTAATTTTTCTGATTAGCATAAGGTATTTAGAAGTATAAGCTTTTTAAGAATTATTTGTTGCAGGGATATGGAGAAAGTCATATGAATGGTACACATCAGATTTTTTTGGATACAGGTGACCCTAAAACATATATTTCCGGTGAAATACCGGTATCGAGTTTTTGGGTGGAGTGCAATACCTTCTCTATATACTATGTACATTGTACGAGTAGAGAAAGTAAAAAGTGCCTCGGCGGAAAACGATTCACGTCTAACGAAGAGGTCATCTGCCAAACAGATGCCTATTTTGAGGACCTTCCGAAATCCAACTTGCTGGAAGTTGGAGAAAAGCTGAGAAAAGTATGAGATCATGTGGAAAAAAAAACGGATGTGTTCCATTCACATGACATTCTCTACACCTCTGCAAACATATTATTGTTAAAAAGCTAATGCTTCTATTTACTTCATGCTAATCGAGAAAAAAATTAGCAGAAAATGTTTCTTGCTTCCTTGTAAATAGAAGCAAAAAAAAAAAAAAAAAAATCTGATGTGTACCATTCACATGACTTTCTCCATATCCCTGCCACAAATAATTCTTAAAAAGCTTATACTTCTATATACTTTATGCTAATCAGAAAAAAATTAGCAGAAATAGCCTTATTACTCGCTTCCTTTTAAGCTGAAGCGAAATAAGGGACAACCGTAGTTAAAGTGATAGTCAAAAGCTGGTTGCTATGTCAATGAAGTACCTTTGTTTATATGGATAGGAGTTGAGCAGTTCCTGTATGAGAAAAGTATACGTTTTTCATAGCAGAAACCAAAAATAAGGAATGTCATAAAAACGACGAACTCTACGAAAAAATGTACATAACATAAATTGTGTGTTTTAATGTACTATACATTTTTTTTGTAGTAAGCTTTTGTCCATCTCTTACGGTTTAGCAGTTATTCAAATTTAGTAAAATTCATCCAGAATAAACTACTCGTCAGAAGCTATTCCTAGAAAATTCAAGATATACATTTTATTTGTCAGATAAATATGTTTAATATCCGAACTTTTAATCAAAATCATTAGAGCCATTTTTGAGAAAATCGAAATTTTCGAAAAAAAAGTTCCATCTAAAGGGTAGTTGGGGGTGGGAGGATTTTTCTCAAAATCTTCGTGTCGCATCCCTGGAAGATACTAAACTTAAATACCAAGTTTGATATTTTACCGACTTTTCGTTTTTGAGTTATCGTGTTCACAGACACACGGACACACGGACACACGGACACACACACACACACCCACACACGGACCTTTTTGTGAAAATGCTTTTTTTGATTATTGGGGACCCTAAAACATATATTTCCGGTGAAATCTCGGTATCGAATTTTTGGGTGGAGTGCAATACTTTCTCTATGCACATAGTGCGTATGGAGAAGTAAAAAAAGGAAGTAAGATAGGTTAAAGTGATGGTCATAAGCTGGTTCTATGTGACTGCAATTCGCTCGTTTGTTTGGACAGGTTTTGACAAACACCGGTATGAGGAAAGTGAAAGTTTCTTAAAACTGAAACAAAAACAATGTATATCTAAAAAACAATAAACTCCCTGAACAAATGTGTTTTATATAAATTGTGTGTTTTAACGTGCTCTACATCTTTGTACTGTAAGTTTTTATCTATTTTTTACTGTTTAGCTGTTACGCAAAATTCCGTAAAATTCATCCAGAATAAAGTAGTCCTCAGAGGCTATTCCCACAAAATTCAAGATATACATTTTATTTGTCAGGTAAGTATCTTTAATATACGCCATTTTAAGCAAAATCGATAGTCAATTTTAAGAAAGTCACAATTTTCGAAAAAATTCCATTTAAGGGTAGTTGCGTGCGGGGTGATTTTCTTGAAGTTCTTCGTGTCCCATAATTGGAGGATACAAAACTTAAATACCAAGTTTGGTATTCAACTTGGTATGCTGTCCACAAACACACACAAACACACACGCGGACCTTTTTCTGAAAATGCTTTTTTTGGATTCAGGGGCCCCAAAACATGTATTTCCGGTGAAATCCCGGTATCTAATTTTTGGGTGGAATGCAATACCTTCTATATGTACATAGTACGTGTAGAGAAAGTAATAAAAATATACGAAAATTAATATTAGCTTTTCTAGCAGTTTCTAAAGACTTATTGCACGTCTGTCATATTTAAAGACAAAATTAAAAATTAAATCTGTGACGTCAGTTTGTAAAGCTCAGTAAGATATCTTTATTTCCACTCACTTTGACTTTAAAGATTAACGATTCCATTGCCTGGTTAAAACCTACACTGGAAGTCAATGGAGCTAGCGAGGAAAAACTGTGACGTAATAAGAATTTGCCAGCATACGGCGAGGAGTATAAAGAAGTATATGGCAACTCTCATTCACTCATATAGTCCCGTTAGTCAGATTTAATGAAGTTGGCTGTACGGTGAAAAATAATGATGGCCTGGGATTCAGCAACAAGGCCAAATGGCAAAGGATTAACGTGTAGTTACTCTGCCTATGTTATTATGGAAGTGTGCCGCTTCTAGTCTGCATTTTAACTAAAGGGGACCTACTAGTTCTCCTATAAACAAAGTATTACAGTTGAAGAAAGCACAAATTGTAGTTCTATATGATTTCAACTGACGGATATTTCTCACTTTCAATTCTACTTCGTAAAGCACATTAAAGATATTTTAGGTTTCATTATTTTATCTTTGAGAGAGTTACTAATATTAATATTGGTCGTTTTTATTTTAATTATTTTTGTAATTGTTTTTATTTTTTAAATATTCTCCCAGTATTTAGAATAATTTCCAATGTCATTTCCCAGAACTAAAAAATGTTGAGCAAAGAATGTTAAATTAACCTCTACAAATAAGTTAGAAGCTGAATTTTTAATCAGTTAGGATTAAAGGTTAATCAGAACATACATATTTTTTTTTTTGTTCTGCCAACCTAACTTTAAAACAAATTGTTCAATTGTTTCTTTCTCACAAGCTGTGGAGTTTGACAGGTAGAATGAGACTGAAAAATTCTGTGCCATAGCAGGGATCTGAACCATGGATCTCTCGGTCTTTATCCGGTTGCTCTGCCATTGAGCTACCATGGCAACATGCAGGTACGGCACTGAATTTCTCAACTGACTTGTATGTTTCCCGGTAAACCACAAAGTGATCTCAAATTATTTTAAGATGACAACCCAAATGGCGACATACAATGTTGGAAGTACTTTAAATCCCAGAATTCATAGTATAGCAAACTATTATGGACAATTTTAATTGTTTTCTCACAAAAACCGGGTGTAGGACAGGAGTTGGATTAGTAGTGTCAGACTTAAAAATGATCTACTGGAAAACATGCGAGTTTGTTCAGAAATTAAATGCTATCCCGGCATGTTTCCATATCAGCCTAGCAGTAGATCAACCAGCTTGAAACCGGGAGATCTGTGGTTCAAATCGCGGCTATGGCATTGAATTTTTCAGTCAGTATTTTCAACTGACAGATATTTCACATTTCCACTTCCTCTACTTTGTACATGAGTACATTCAAACAAATTTTAAGATTTATTATTCTATTAATTGTTTTATCACTGAGTTATTAATATTCATATTGTTGGATTCAATTTTGATTATTTTTGTAATTATTTTGATTTTTTGGACATCCTGAAGTTTATATTTTAATTCTCCCAGGATTTGGAATCATTTGCCATGTAATTTTCCAAAATCTAGGAACTGTTGAGGAAATAAATTGAAGGTATTGCACTCCACTCAAAAATTCGATACCGTAATTTCACTGGTAAATGCACGTTTTAGAGTTCTAGTTAAAATCAATATCAATATTTATAAAGGAACTTAAAGATCTATAAATTAACAAATTATAATCTTTTACGTAAAATTAATCCTTTTTGAAAGGTCCACAAGTACGTGTGTCTAGTAGAAACAAAATAAGGAGGTACCATAAGTTAAAGTGATAGCCAAAAGCTGGTTGCTATGTAACTGAAGTTTCTTTGTTTGTATGACAGGAGTTCACAAATTCCTGTATGAGAAAAGTATGTTTTTCAAAGCTGAAAACAAAAACAAGGAATATCTAAAAAAACAATCAACTCCACGAAAAATGTATGTAACATACATTGTGTGTTTTAACGTGCTCTACATTTTTTGTGTGGTAAGCTTTTGTCTATCTCTTATGACTTAAGTTATGCAATATTCTGTAAAATTCATCTACAATAAAGTAGTCTTCAGAGCGTATTACCAGAAAACTCAAGATATACAGGTGTGGGAATTTTCTTGAAAATTTCGTGTCGCATCCTTGGAATATACCAAACTTAAATACCATGTTTGGTATTCAACCGTCTTTTCGTTTTTGAGCTATGCTGTTCAAGGCCACACAAACACGCACACATAGATCTTTTTCTGAAAATTCCTTTTTGGATTCAGTGGCACCCAGAATATATATTTCCGGTGAAATCTCGGTATCGAATTTTTGGGTGGAGTGCAGTATCTTATCTATACACATAGTACGTGTAGAGAAAGTAAAAATGGAAAAGTTATTTACAAAGAATAGATAACTTTCGCATTCTATTACAGTCATACAAATATAAACGGCTAAAAATGGGAAGAAATATGAAACTGGAACAGGAGAGTTCTCCTAAACCATGAAGAGTTAATAAAGATGATGGTGATGATATGGACGCTACACACTAAGCCAGTCTGAACGTCTTTTACCTGATTATAAGGAATGTCTTAATGCACGAGTTGTCAGAAGTAGCACCTTATTAAAAAGAAAAAGGTAAAGAGACGGATAATCGGCGCTATATCAACCTTAAAAGAGATCACAGAAAAACGCTGCAAGCAAAAGAAGAAAGTTAATCTCCTCTCTTCGCTTTTAGCTGACTCGAGATTAAAAAATTTGCTCCGTTTATTCCTAACTCACTTTCTTTATTCTCTCAGAGATTTCTGTGATTCCTTTATCCCTTGCAACAAGTTCACTGGAGTAAATATTCTTTCTATAATTACTATTTGTCTCTGTACGTTCTCAGTTAGCTATTTCGTTCAAGATGTTCAAGCTTCAAAAGATAATCTTGTCTAGGGTCAAAATGAACCTTATTACATCTAATGTAGGACTCAGGTACCGCAGTTGGGTGAAAAATAGAACCTTGTAATACAAGTAGTGTTATAAATCTTCTGTTCAACTAGGATTACGTCAAAGGTACATGCTAACTTCAATGATGCAGAAATATTGTCAACTTAGAAAAACTCTATCGGTACCCCCTAGCTGGAAATCGAACCCAGGACACATCGTATATTTGACAGTGCTTTATTATATAGGATCCTTCTGATAGTACGAGAGCCGATTTTTTTCAACTTCCGATAGGCTATAAATAAAAGACAAGTTCATAGAAAACAATTATTTTATTACTAAGAGTTTTGTACACTTATAGTTATTTTTCAACATAATCACCGAAAAGTTTGAGACACTTATCGTACCTGTATACAAACTTTGCAATACCCGCTTCAAAACATGTTGCCGTCAATGATTTCAAAGGAGCATTGACGTTGTTTTGAAGATCTTCGTTGGTTTGAAATTGCTGCCCACCTAGTTCAGGGAAAAGGTGAAAGTCTCTGGGTGTCAGGTCAGGATTGTACGGCGGATGATCGAAAATGTGCCATTGAAACTGTTCAAGGAGCCGATGGGTTGTGCCAGCAGTGTGTGGACGAGCGTTGTCATGGATCAACACAATTCCTGAAGTCAGTATTCCTCTTCGTTTGTTTTGAATGGCTCTCCGCAAACGTAGTAAAGTACGAATATCTTTAAAACAGCATCAATACTCATTTGAAATCATTGGCGGCAACATTTTTTGAAGCGGGTATTGTAAAGCTTGTGCACAGATACGATAAATGTCTCAATATTTTCGGTGATTATGCTGAAAAGTAACCATAAGTGTACAAAACTTTTAGTAATAGAATAATTGTTTTATATGAATTTGCCTATCGGAAGTTGAGAAAAAACGGCCCTCGTACATGTAAAGAAAATTATGTACACATTGTATAGAGAAGGTATTACATTGACCCTAAAAATTCTACATTGAGGTTTCAGCGGAATGCATGTTTTGAGACCAGCTAAGAGACACAGCATTTTGACATACATGTCCCGTCTGTGTATGACTGTCGGCAGCATAACTCAAAAACGAGGAGTCAGTTAAATACCAACCTTAGTATTTGAGTATTCTCCAAGAATACAGCTAAAAGATTATCAAGAAAATACCCCCCAGCCTTAACCACTCTTGACATGGTACACTTTTCGAAAATGATTTTCTTAAGAATACTCTAACAATTTTGACTAAAATGTCTAATATTTATGATGTTTATAGAAATGAACCGCATATTTTAAAATTTATGGGAGTAACCTCTGAAGACCTCTTTATTCATCCAAAATTTAAACAGGTCTTTAAAAGCTATTCCCAGAAAGTTCAAAATATATATTTTATCTATAATATACGATATTTTAATAGAAATCGTTATGCCATTTTTAGAAGATCAAGATTTTCGAAAAAATTCCCATGTAGAGGGTAGTTGGGGAAGGGAAAATCTTTTTTAAATCTTCGTAAAATCTTCTTAAATACCATGTTTGGTAGACATGCACACACACACAAACATTTTTTAAAAATTATTTTTCTTTTTGGATTTAGGAGGACCCAAAATATGTATTTCTGTTAAAATCTCGATATCGAATTTTGGGTAGAGTGGAGTACCTTCTCTATACACTATGTACACAGTACATGTAGAGAAAGTAAAAAGAATACAAAAAAAATTGTTTTCTATGTTTATTTTCTGTGTACGTACTATGTAATAGTGTATAGAGAAGATATTGTAATGCACCCAAAAATTCGATACCGAGATTTCACTGGAAATACATGTTTTGAGACCTACTGAATCAAAAAAAAAAACATTTTTACAAAAATATTCGTGTGTGTGGGTCTGTCTATCTGTGTGTATGTCTGTGTGTGTGTGTGTGCCTATGGGTAGCATAGCTCAAAAACGAAAAGTCCGTTAAAAACAAAACTTGGTATTTAGGTTTGGTATCTTCCAAGGATGCGACACGAAGATTTTCAAGAAAATCCCCTACTCCCAACTACTCTTTACATGGAACTTTTTTCAAAAATTTTGATTTTCTAAAAAATGCTCTAACAATTGTGATTAAAATATCGTATATAATATATATTTACCTCACAAGAAAAATGTATTTCTTGAATTTTCTGAGAATATCCTCTGAGGACTACCTTATTTTGGATGAGTTTTACGGAATTTTGCATAACTACTAAACCGTAAGAGATGGACAAAAACTTAACCCGCACAAAATGTAGATCACGTTAAAACACACAATTTATGTTATATACATTTTTTTCGTGGAGTTGATCGTTTTTGAGATATTCCTTGATTTTGGTTTCAGCTTTGAAAAACTTATACTTTTCTCATACAGGAATTTTCCAACTTTTTGACTGCCATTTTAACTTGTGGTACTCCCTTATTTTGCTTGTACTTACAATAAAGCAGGAAATAAGAGTATTTCTGCTATTTTTTCTCAACTAGTATGACATAAATAAAAGAATAAGCTTATTTACAATAATTTGTTACAGAGATATAGAGAAAGTCATGTGAGTGGAACACATTACATTTTTTTCTAAGTTCTTATTAAACGTAGTTTGAACTGAATGGGTTTAACCCAGGTAGCTAGACTTCCCGCGATGAGCGAGGTGGCGCTATTAGCAAATGCACACCAAACAGATGACTAACTCTAAATCACAGTGTGCAGGCCTTCACACATCAAGTTGAGTGGTGTCATGTATAAATATACAAGCTCTTCAAGGCGCAAGTCGTGCGCGACTGAACCAGGAAACGGCCTGAGCACCATTTGTCACAGACGGTTACAACCCTGCAGAATGGGTTGCCTACCCTCGCGAGCAGCAGGGGCCTCACTGAGTGGACAATACATACCGATATGACTAACAACTGGACACTTCACCAAGTACAACACAAATCTGACGTGTTCCATTCACATGACTTTCTCTACATCTCTGCTACAAATTATTGTTGAAAAGCTTACGCTTCTATTTACTTCATACTAATAGAGAAGCAATTAGCCCAAATAGCCTTATTACTTGTTTTCTTGTAAGTAGAAACGAAATTTGGGAGTATCATAGGTTAAAGTGACTGGCTACTAGGTGACTGAAGTTCCTTTGTTTGTGAGGCCCCGAGTTGACAAATTCCAGTATGTGGAAAATGCGTTTTTCAAAGCTGAAATCAAAAACAAACAATATCACAAAAACGATCAGCTCCTCGAAAAAATTGTATATAACATAAATTGTGGGTTTTAATGTGCTCTAAATTTTTTGTGGTAAGTTTTGTCCATTTCTTACGGTTTAGCAGTTATGCAAAATTTCGTAAAACTCATCCAGAATAAAGCAGTCTTCAAAGACTATTCCCAGAAAATTCCAGATATATACATTATTTGTCAGGTAAATTTGTTTAACATACGAAATTTTAATCAAAATCGTAAGAGCCATTTTTGATAAAATAAATATTTTCTAAAAAAAAGTGCTATGTAAAGAGTAGTTGGAAGTGGGCGGATTTTCTTGAAAATCTTCGTGTCATCCTTGGAAGATACCAAACTTTGTCTTTTGTTTTTGAGTTATACTGTCCACACACACACAGACACACACGGACCTTTTTCTAACTATGCTCTTTTTATATTCAGGGGGAGCCAAAATATGTATTTCCGCTAAAATCTCGGTATCGAATTTTTGGGTGCAATACAATACCATCTCTATACATTATGTACATAGTACGTGTAGAGAAAGTAAAAATATGCAACAGACAGAGTTCGTTATACACCTCAATATGCCAGTTTTATCAAATTAATTATGAATAGTGGGAGGTAGGGGGATTTTCTTAAAAATCTTCGTGTCGCGTTCTTGAAGATATTGAACTTCAATACCAAGTTTGGTATTTAACCGATTTTTCGTGTTTGAGCTATTGTGTTCACACGCGGACTTTTTTCTAAAAATAACTTTTTCGGTATCAGGAAACCTCAAAACATATTTGTGGTGAAATATCGTATCGAATTTTTGGGTGGAATACAATACTTTCTGCATACACCATATACTAAGGCCGGTTGATAAGTCTCAGGCCTCTCAAAAAAAAAAAAACAGAATTTAAAATTGTTTTTTGCTTTATTTCTCAGCACAATTTTCAGAAAAGCCGGTGTATTTGTCATATGACTGTTCTAATTTAATTAAACCACCTCTGTAGTACGATTTATCAAGGTCCTCAAATACCTGTTTACCGCATCAATGACCTCTTTGTTGCAGTGAATTCTACGTCCTCCAAGAAATCTTCAAGTACTAAACGATGCATTTTTTCAATGATCTCTGGAGTCGTCATTTCTGCAGGACGTCCAGAGCGAGGCTCATCACTAGTGCTCGTTTAAACTCTGCATATCATCTTTTAATCATTAAATATGAAGGGGATAGAGTCTTTTAATGTACTGTCCATTTCCTCGTTGATTTCTTTAGGCATTAAGCCTTTCAAATGGAAGTATTTAATCACTGCTCGTTTTTCCAAATCCTCCATTTTCGTGAAAATTCTAAAGCTATACGATGCTACCATCAAACTGGCCTAGGGGCACCTGTATGAGGCCCGGGACTTATCAAGCAACCCTCATTATAGTACGAGTAGAGAAAGAAAAAATTAGCAATCATAATATCTTTATCACAATTTCGTCTTCTTTGTGGTAGAATGTATACTTTTTAATAACATATCAAATATGGGAAAATTCCAATAAAAATATTTTTGCAAAGGTATTAAATAATGTAATTTTAGCAAACAACGA
This sequence comes from Hymenopus coronatus, assembly GCA_030762935.1. NCBI lineage: Eukaryota > Metazoa > Arthropoda > Insecta > Mantodea > Hymenopodidae > Hymenopus > Hymenopus coronatus. The sequence goes on from CM060885.1 coordinate 79,488,754, forward strand.
AGGGGCACAATATCTGTCGTAGAATATAGATTTTTAATTTTGCTAGTAAAATGTTTTACATTAACATATCCAGAATGACGTAATATATTATGCTGAAACTTATTTTGCTGCTGGTAATGCCTGTGCTATGAAATCAAATCTCTAACCCTAAAGCTTCAGAAAATGACTTCTAGCACATTGGTGTCCCCTTAAAAAAGTAGAAGTTAAACTTCTAAGATTATATATTTGTGTATACACTTTTAGTTTCTCTACATAGTACGTGGATAGTAAAGGTATTGCACTCCATCCAAAAATGCGATACCAGGACATCACCGGAAATACAAGTTTTGGTTCTGCGTTATCCAAAAAGAAGCATTTTTAGAAAAGGTTTCTTGTGTCCTTGTGACTGTGAACACCATAACGTAGAAACTAAAAGCCGGTAAAATATTTTAGTTTAGTATATTCCAAGAATTGTGAGGAAAATCCACAGCAAATTAAGATTTACATTAAAAAAGTTCAGAAATGTTGATTTTCTCCTAAACGGCTCTACCGCATATTAAAGATATTTAAATGATAAATTAAATTGGAATTTTCTGGGAAAAACTTAGGAAGACTGCTTTATTCTGGATGAATTCTGTTGAATTTTGCAGAAATGCTAAGAGATACTCAAATACGTATTTACAACACAAAAAATGTAGATCTCGTTAAATCACACAATTTATGTCATACTTCCCTTTTTTGTACAGCAGACCGTTTCTGAGATATTCTTTGTCATCAATTTCAGCTTTAAAATACGTTTACTTTTCTCATACAGGAATTTGTCAACATCTGACAATAAACAAACGAATTTCATTCCCATAGAACCAGCGATTATTACGTTTGGCGAGCAATTTAGCCTGTGTATTCCCTTATTTCCGTTATATTTCCAAGGTAGCAAGTAATAAGACAATTTTTCCTAATTTTATATCGATCGAAGTGGAAAGAACATACTTTTAACAATAATCTTTACAGAGATGTAGAGAAAGTCATGTGAATGCCACACATCAGATTTTAAGATTATGGTATCTATAGTGTTGAACTGTTATAATCCTAAAATTAATATATTTATTCGAATGGTTTAATCTATGGAACATTATAAAAACTCTAAGTCCAATTTTATCCTTGGATGTACTATAAAATAAACATATATAGACATATAATTTATATTTGTAAAATAAAATATTTTCGAAAGTTTAGTTAATGTAACAGTAGTCACATCTTTAATATTGTATTATGGTATCAGTTCATGGTATAATTTATCACAGTATAATAATGCTTAATTAGATATGAATCTAATACTCAATTTCAAAGTACATTTATCAAAAAAATTGATGTGTTCCATTTACATGCTTTCTCTACATCTTTGCAACAAATTATTATTAAAGGGCTTATGCCTCTATTTATTTCATGCTAATCGAGAAACATATTAGCAGAAATAGTCATATTACTTGCCTCCGTGTAAGTAGAAGCGAAATAAGGGAGTACCATAGGTTAAAGTGACAGTCAAAAGTTGGTTGCTATGTGACTGAAGTTCGTTTGTTTGCATGGACACATATTCCTGAATGAGAAAAGTATTAGTTTTTTAAATCTGAAACTAATAACAAGCAATGTTTCCAAAATTACAAATTCCACGAAAAAATTTATATAACATAAATTGTGTGTTTTAATGAACTCTACATTTTTTGTGTGGCAAGTTTTTGTCCATATCTTACGATTAAGCAGTTCTGTTAAATTCCGTAAAATTCATCCAGAATAAAGTAGACTTCAGAAGCTATTCAGAAAATTCAAGCTATACATTTTATTTGTCAGGTAAATAGCTTTAATATTCGGTACTTTAATCAAAACAGTTAGAGCCAGTTTTAAGAAAATAAAAAAATTCGAAAAAGTTCCATGTAAAAGGTAGTTTGGTGTGGGGGGATTTTTCTCAAAATCTTCATGTCGCATCCCTGGAAAATAGTAAAGTTAAATACCAAGTTTGGTATTTTACCGCCTTTTCGTTTTTAGGTTATCGTGTCCACAGGCAAACGGACACACGGACATTTTTCTGAAAATGCTTCTTTTGGATTCAGGGGGACCCTAAAGCATATATTTCCGGTGACATCTTGGTATCGAATTTTTGTGTGGAGTGTAACACCTTCTCTATACACTCTGTTACATAGTACGTGTAGAGAAAGTAAAAAGTGTACAGAACAAACATCTGTAGAATGAATAGTGAGTGTCTTGTGAATGCAACTTAAGATTTTCCGTGCGTCACATTTGTGCATCTCAAAATCTTCGCTCCGGCAAAAATCGGTATTAAAATAGGTGGGGGTAATTTCGTGACCGGGCCGTTTCTAGGAAGCCATTATCCTGCTTCTCCTTTTGCAGGGAAAGGTAATTATCTTTATACAGAAATGAAGAACAGTATCCGATTAGAGGAGAAAATAAAGGGAGATAGGTGGATCCCTAAAAGATGTGAGCAGAAAATAATGGAAGATGAAAAGAATCACTGATGAGATTGGAAGTGCCTGCGTTATAAGGGGGCTTCACAACGCGCCTTTTGACCACTATATAGTAACTAATGAACGCAGCTAGGCATTAAATATAAATTTATGTGACTTATTCAGGAGTAGAAAAATAAATAAAATCTGATGTGTTACACTCACAAGACATTCTCTAGCTACTCTACAAACAAACATCTTACAAAGGATAATTCTTCTTTCAACACCAGGCTAATCGAGATAAACATTAGCAGAATTTTGTTACTTAGATCCTTATAAGTAGACTGAAACTAAGGGAATGCACAAGGCTAAAGTGACAGTCAAATGTGTTAAAAGCTGTCGTCATGCGATTGTCATTGCAAAGCGCCTCTTTGATTGGCCAAGTGTAGAACAAAAGAAAAACGACCACTCTCGTTTGTGAAAAGTATAAGTACTTCACAACTGAAACAAATAACAAGGAATACCTCTAAAACGGTTAGTTCCACGAAAATAATGTATATGACATAACGTGTGTGTTTTAACGAGTTCTACATTTTTTGTAAAGTAAGGTTTTTCTATCTCTTACGGTTTACTAGTTATTCTAAATTAAGTAAAATTCATCCAGAATAAACCTGTCTTTAGAAGCTACTCCTAGAAACTCTAAGATATATCTTTTATTTGTCAGCTAAATATACGATATTTAAATCGAAGTCGTTAGAGCCATTTTTAAGAAAAACAAAATTTTCGAAATTTTTTCCATGTAAAGGTTAGTTAGGTGTAGGGGATTTTCTTGAAAATCTTCGTCTCACATAATTGGAAGATACCAAACTTAAATACTAAGTTTGGTATTTAACCGTATTTTCGTTTGTGAGCTATGCCGTCCACAGACATACAGACAGACAGACAGACACACACGGACCTGTTTCTGGAAATACTTTTTTTTGGGCTCAGAGGATCCTAAAACATATATTTCCAGTGAAATATCGACATCAAATTTTTGGGTGGAATACAATACCTCTCTATTCCTATGTAAATTGTACATACGCGGCTAGAGAAGTTAAAACTGAGTAAGAAATAGCAAAATATAGAATCAGGAGAATAAACCTCCTATAGGATTATATAAATATTTAGCTCGACTAATAATGCATCAAGGTCGTCCTTAGCACGGTGGTAGCGCATCTACTTACCAAGCGGGAGACCAGGGTTCGATTACCGATACCAGCGTGTGTATTTTTTTCTCCTGGAAAGGGGTGCACTCAGCCTCATGAGGTCCCTGGGGGTGTCAATTGAGGAGCTACGTGTTGGAGAAATATCGGCTCCAGGTCATGAGGACCGCATTAATAAATAAATGAATGAATAAGTGTATTTAGTGACATAATAGCATCAAACATTAATCTTCAACAATCGCACTGGACAACAGACCGTACGTGCTTTTGCAATACAAAAAATGGTAAGCAACATTTGAGGCAATATTTGTATATTATTCACAAAATCTGCCGACATTTTATGAGTTTTATGTCATGTTTGTAATATTTGATGTTCAATTGTTTTTGTTCCTTTGCTTACAAAGTTGAGATCGCTGGATGAAAAAGTTTATTATTCCTTGTGCTCTCGTAGCCTATAAGTGTTTTGACTCTCTCGATGCGATTTTTTTTAATTTATTTATTTTAGGTCGGTATAACTCATAGGTCATATGGCGACCATACAATAGCTATAACAATTGAATTCATTATATTACAATAAATTATTTACACATTAAACACAGGTCTGGGAATTAAAATTACATTAGAATAGCAAGTTTTTACAATAAGTTAATTTACACATTAAACACAGGTCTGGAAATTAAAATTACATTAGAATAGCAAGTTTTACATACATTTAAACAAAATATTTTGAAAAGGTACATTGCAGCTAAAAGTCAGTTTTACATACATTTAAAAAATGGCGAATTTGTATATTAGAGTTTGAAATCCAGTTTTATGCTTCTGAGAAAGAGTAGAACTTGCTTGAATTTTTGTGGAGTATTCAGTGTTGTGGATATATCTTCTGTTTTTCAACAGTATCTATAGTTGCGTGTTGATTTTTCTGGCTGGTGACGCCAAGTTATTAAGAAGTAGGAGGCTTCTTCACACGCATGGAAAAAGCCGTTTATAGATAACGCGTAAAAATGTATTCGCGTTGAACTGTATGCGCACATGGATACACAGCGTTCAACAACGTAAAAATATATTCGCGTTGAATTGTATGCACACATGGATACACAGCCTTCAACAACGTAAAAATATATTCACGTTGAATTGTATGCACACATGGATACACAGCCTTCAACAACGTAAAAATATATTCACGTTGAATTGTATGCGCACATGGATTCACAGCGTTTAACAAAGTATAAATCGCATCGGACGATTACAGTTTCTCTTTGGAATTGTACAAAATAAAGTACAAAATAAACTGTGATTCTACAAGGATCCTAGCTATTTATTATTTAAGAAGCCGCCAGATAGTGTGGGTCTGTGAAGCACAACAAGCCCGATAAAACGCCCTGAGAAAAGTCAATTGCTTCTCAAAATCAAATATAAGCGCGAGTAGACTTTTAAGTCAATTTTTGACGAACGCTTATAGAGGCTTCTTATGCTTCAAATTAAAACAACAACAAAGAATTAAACGAGGATACACGGAAATAAAAATACAAAGATATACAGCAATATAAATTTACAAAACATTAATGGACACTATTTTAGTAGACAAACACATTTAAGATAATATATACCAACATATAAAACCAGAACACAATAATGACATAAAATATATGTACCTATAAAAACATTGTAATCACTTTTGTTTAGCTGTTCTTATCTCCTTCTATTCTCCATTGTCAGCCTTCTCATATCCCAGCTGACTTGCCTTAAGTATAAATTTACCTAGCGTGTCCAAGTCTTCCGTGTCTGCCAGTAGCGTCCAACATGCTTCTAGTTCTACATTCGCGGTGGTAAAGGATCGCGGTAAATATGTTTCATGAGAACCGCATTAACCGGGCAGGAGGGTCAAGGCAATGACTAAGCCTCACCCTCCAGTACTGTACCCCATCCGTGACGTCTGTCATGGACCGAGATGGGGGACGCAGCGGCCGGTCGGTAGGCCAAGGTTCCTTGTGAGCTGTATGCCACGGAGCTATTATTACTAAAGCGTCCATGAAATGGCCGAAGTTAGGCAATTTCAACCAATCACGGTCATTTGACTGAAGAGATATTATCGAAACATCAAAAAATGTGGAGTACTTTAAAACGCACTATTTATGTTATATATATATATATATATATATATATATATATATATATATATATATATTTCCGTGGAGTGGATCGTTTCCTCAGACATTCTTTGTTATTGATTTCGGCTATAAAAACTTTTCTCATGTGGGAATTTGTCAATTCCTGTCAATACAAACAAAGGAACTTCAGTCACATAGCAACCAGATTTTGACTATCACTTTAACCTATGGCACTCCCTTATTTCGCTTCTACTTATAAGGAAGCAAGTAATAAGACTATTTCTGCTAATTTTTTTTCGATTAGCTTGTAGTAAATAGAAGCATAAGCTTTCTAACAATAATTTGTAGCAGAGATGTAGAGAAAGTCATGTGAATGGAAAACGTCATATTTTTGCATTCTCTATATGTACCATGTGTATAGAGAAGGTATTGTATTGCAACCAAAAATTCGATACCGATATTTCACCGGAAATATATGTTTTGAGACCCCCTGAACCCAAAAAGAGCATTTTCCCTGTGTGTTTGTCTGTAGGAAGTATAGCTCAAAAACGAAAAGATCGTTGGTATTTAAGTTTGATATATTCCAAGGATGCGACAAGAACATTTTCAAGATAAGCCCCCCCCCCCTCAACTACTCTTTTCACGGAAGTTTTTACGAAATCTTTGATTTTCTTAAAAATGGCTCTAATGATTTTGATTAAAATATCGCATATTAAAGATATTTACCTAATATATATATATATATATATATATATATATATATATATATTGTACTTTCTGGGAATAGTCTCTGAAGACTACTTTATTCTGGATCAATTTTACGGAATTTTGCATAACTGCTAAACCGTAAGAGATGGACAAAAACTTACTGCAATAAATGTAGAACACATAATTTATGTTATGTACATTTTTCGTGGAGATGGTTATTTTTAAGATATTCCTTGCTTTTAGTTTCAACTTTAAAAAACATACTTTTCTCATACAGGAATTTGTGAACTTCTGACATACAAACAAAGGAACTTCAGTCACATAGCAACCAGCTTTTGACTGTCAATTTAGCCTATGGTACTCTCTTATTTCACTTTTATTTACAAGGAAGCAAGTAATAAGACTATTTCTGATATTTTTTTCTCGATTATCTTTAAGTAAACAGAAGAATAAGCTCTTTATCAATAATTTTGCAGAGATGCAGAGAAAGTCATGTGAATGTAAAACGTCATATTTTTTAAACAAATAAACTATATAGTAAGCAAATAGCAGACCACTGGGTGCCCGATTTACTCAGTTGTATAGCGATGGACACGTCCATTAATGGAGTTGAACTGAAACGATCACACATCTGTGGCATTGATTGTGACAAAATTTAAAAGTGATACTTTTGCGTTCAAATAATTGATTGCACAGCCACCATTAACTCAAATGGACGGCCAATAATAGCATTATATCGTTTGACCATTACCGTTAATATGAAAGCAAAAGCTTAAAATAAATAAAGGCTTGATCTCGTATCTAACTATTGAATTCAGTGAAATCGCTCAGAAATGGGAGAATACATACTAGCGCGATGCATAAATAAGTCAATTCCACCTCAAACTAGGACTTTCACATCTAAAATGAATAGAGATATTTAACAGGTCCAATTACTTAATTACTTTCTCTACACGTACTGTATACATAGTATATAGAGAAGGTATTACATTCCACCTAAAAATTCGATACCGAGATTTCACCGAAAATACACGTTTTGGGTCCCTCTGGATCCAAAATGTCTGATGTGTTCCAAAAAGTATTGTTAAAACCCTTATGCTCCTATTTACTTCATGCTAATCGAGAAAAATTAGCACAAATAGTCTTATTACTTGTTTCCTTGTACGTAGAAGCAATATACGAGAGTACTATAGGTTAAAGTGATAGTAAAAACCTGGTTGCCATGTGACTGAAGTTCCTGTGTTTGTATAGACACAAATTGGCAAGTTCTTGTATGAGAAATGTATAAGATTTTCAAAGCTGAACCAAAAAACAGGAATATCTCAAAAACGATCAGCTCCATGAAAAAATGTTTGTATCATAAATTGCGTATTTTAATTGTATTCCCAGAAAATTCGAAGTATACATTTTATTTGTCAGGTAAATATCTTAATATACGATATTTTAATCAAAATTGTTGGAGTCATTTTAAAAAAATCAAATCTTCGTGCCGCATTCCTGGAAGATGCTAAACTTAAATACCAAGTTTGATTCTTTACCGACTTTTCGTTTTTGAGTTATTGTGTTGACAGACACACGGACACACACATGGACCTTTTTGTGAAAATGTCTTTTTTAGATAAAGAGGACCCTAAATAGAGAAATAAACATCATAAGCTATCACGTTGTATACCAACGTGGATTTTAGATTAGAGTATTTCAGTGGAACTGTTTCACGTTCTATCCTGCAGTGATTAGTCAGAATCGATTCAATACAAATTAACATTTTGTAAAGTATGGGTACATTTTGCTGATAACCTAGTGCTTCACAGTCCGTAATTTAACAGAGTGCACCGAAAAGAGCCAAATAAGAAATGGAATAAAAAAAATGTTCTACATATTTATAATTTATAGGTTTTTAGCTGGAAGAATTAAAATACAAATGGAAAACACGCATTAAAAGAATGGATAATGAAGGAATGCCAACCAAAATTATAAGTTATAGTCCCAAAGGAAGACGAAGTGTGGCAACAAAAAGGAAAAAGTGGACCTGGCCGGAATAGCATTCTCAAAGTGAAGAGGAAAAAAAAAATAAGATACAGAGTACCCATCCAGGTAAATATACAGGCCGTTTCAAAACGACACCAAACGAAGATAGCAGACGATTAGCTTACACTTTGACTTGTCCAAAACTTGATGTCACAACTTTCAAACTCTTCTATTTAAAGTTTTGTGTGTGTTTAAAAATCGCACTTATTTGGGATTAGACAGCCAAGGAACAACGGTTATCATACGCCACACCCATATGCTACGTTTTCCATTACTAAAATGAGCTGTCCCGCGCCGGCGTGTCTATCAAACCACGCCTACACCACGTGATTGGGACCTTAGCTACCAACCGTCATCTCTCTTGGAGTGGGCCAGGCACGTACCGTCTGGTTATGTACGACTATCTAATCCTGGTTATTTTAAGACAGTTTTCGGGTGTGCCGAATTTAGGGATGAAAATTATATTCACATATCACGTACGGTATGAGCAACAAGATCCACATCTTCGTCTGGTGTCGTTTTGAAACACCCTCGTATTATCAAATTTGTCGCTCTCTGAGAAGAAAACTTCGGTAGTGGCCACACTCGTCAAACATGAACCAAATATTGTGCAATTCAAAAGTCAACAGACGGTATATTTTGTATAGAAACATGGATTTGACATTGCCATTTGTCCTTCAGGAATAAATCATAATCGATTCAATACAAAATAACATTTTGCAAGCATCAGTGAAGTACGGGGAGGGTATATATCCTCGAGCTTCACACTCCAAAATTTAGCAGCAAGTTTCTCTTCTGTCGGCCAATTAAGTAGCTGGAAGTACAGCGATTGTAAGCTCAGAAGCTTGCCTGTCTAATTTAAGCATCCTTGAAATAGGATAGCCAGCAAAGCCCTTGTTACAGCGGTTGCCTCCATTATCTCTGCAACTGGCTGCTGAGAAACAACGAGATCAAGTAGACCTCTTTCATATATTGAAGCCCTCACTTTTTTGTTCATGGCAGCAAAGGAAATATGACTAGAGTTAACACGAGTACCCTGAGGTAACTTTCACCACCCACATATTAGTCTGTGTCATCCCTTAAGGACATGAATGACTGATAAAAATTCCAAAACTAATTTATAATAACAGATGTAATATATTTCAAATAAGCTACAGTGAGTATTTCATAAATTTTACTGTAATGGCTTGGAAGTTATGGTCAAATGTGTCTGGTTTGTTACGTCACTAAAAATTTCCCTTGCAAAAAAAATATATTAAAATCTTGGCCTAATATTTTAAACCTAGGCTTACAATCCATCTAGTTTTTAAAATTACTCTAGTTTTTCAATAATTAACCCTAGGTACAGAATCTTGTGGCTGTAAGGTATGAACTACAGTTATCTTTTACGGGTTAAGTTTCAGAAGTTTCGGTACCCTAAACGCTGACGTCTTGGAAATGCTATCTTTTCCTACGCGTCTCAATGATTTTTGGGGTGAGTGCTCTAACCGGGCTCCTACTTCATCAAGCTTCTCTTTTGATAGCACACTGCATTTTTTTAACATATTTAGTGTTCATAAATGATTCTGTGTGCTTAACTTTATTGACAAGTTCATGAAAAGTTGTCCTGCCTGGAATTCGAACACCTGCATAACGAAGTTGAAATTCTGTGCGACACCTTCTTGCAGGAGGGTATTTCACATACATGTCATACTGAGCCATTAGTACTGAATAAATTATCACCAAGAGACAACACAATGTCACTCCGAACAAGCATATAGACCTCTTTCCAAGATCCAACTCGTCTAACACGGAAGTAGTAGAGTGCTATTCTCTGGCGGTAGGCGCGCCACTCTCACCCAGTCCAACGCCGCCGGTCGCTCAGGGAACGCAGAGTACATACGAGCTACAGAAAGTAAGAACACAGGGAAACAAAAAAAAAATCTGATGTGCTCCATTCACATAACATTCTCTACATCCCTGTAACAAATTATTGTTAAAAACCTTATGCTTCTATTTACTTCTTGCTAATCGAGAACAAATTAGCAGAAATAGTCTTATTACCTGCATTCTTGTAAGTAGAAGCGAAATAACGGAGTTCCAAAGGTTAAAGTGGTAGTCAAAAGCTATCTGTTATAAGAGTGAAGTTACTTTGTTTGTATGGGCAGGAGTTGACAAATTCCTGTATGAGAACGGTTATGTATTTCAAAACTGAAACCAATAACAAGGAATATCTCAAAAGCAACCAACCGCATGAAAAAATGCATATGACATAAATTGTGTTTTATCGAGTTATACATTTTTTGTAAAGTAAGTTTTTGTCTATCTGGTTTACCAGTTATGCAACATTCAATAAAAATCATCTAGAATAAAGGAATGTTTTGAGGCTATTCCCAGAAAATTCCAGACATACACTTTATTTGACAATTAAATATCTTAAGTATAAGAGATTTTAATCAAATTCGTTAAGACATTTTTAAGAAAATTAAAATTTTCGAATTTTTTTCCATATAAAGGGTAGTTTGGGGCGGGGAATTTTTTTTTAAAATCTTCGTGTCGCACCCTTGGAAGATACCAAACTTAAATACGAAGTTAGGTTTTTAACGGTATTTTCGTTTTTGAGCTAGGCTGACCACAGATACAAATACACAGACACGCGCACACACGGACCATTTTCCAAAAATGTTTTTTTTTGGATTCAGGGGGACCCTATACATGTAATTCCAGTGGAATTAAAGTATCGAATTTTTGGGTACAATACAATACCTTCTCTATTCACTATGTACATAGTACGTGTAGAGAAAGTAAAAAAACAAAATACAATACAACATTGTATGCGCGTAGGGCATTAAATCTATTTGTTTGGCTCTAATAGCTCTAACATGTACGTATGCACCGTGTACTAGAAGTTAAAAGCAGAAAAAGGTAACACATTAAAGCAAAAAGATAAACATACGGAATATTTCGAAGATGAAGTAAGAGATATATGGGCAAGGAAATAAAAAATGCGCAAACAGAGTTCAGACACACAGACGTAACTTTGCAGTAGTTCGTTTCTTATCTATAATTTACCTCAAGTTCATGCATCTAATTAGCATGAACTTTTGGCAGAGTTCATGCACTGCTTCCTCTGTATGCTGCAGCTGACGTTTCACATACTCTTGGCAGATTGCATTCCTTGTGGGATTATTTCATTATTCGCTAAGACTCCAATGATACGACTCGCTAAAACTCCTCCAAAAGGGGTTCATTGACCCCGTTGGATAAAACAAACACTTATGTGTTCCAATAACATGAGTTTCAAAAAATCTGATGTGTTCCATTCACACGGCTTTCTCTATATCTCTATAATAAATTATTGTTAATAATAATTTATTTCATGCTAATCGAGAAAAAGTAGCTGAAATAGTCTTTTTTCTTGCTTTATTGTAAGTAGAAGCGAAATAAGGGAGTACCATAGGTTAAAATGAAAGCCAAAAGCTGGTTGCTATGTGACTGAAGTTCATTTGTTTGTATGGACAGAGTTGGAAAATTCCTGTATGAGAAAAGTATGTTTTTCAAAGCTGAAACCAAAAACCAGTAATATCTCAAAAACGATGAATTCCACGAAAAAAATGTGTGTCACATAAATTGTGTGTTTTAAAGTGCTCTACATTTTTTGTGTGTTAAGTTTTTGTCCATCTCTAACGGTTTAGTAGTTATGCAACATTCACCCAGAATAAAGTAGTCTTCAGAGGCTATTCTCAGAAAAAACAAGACATACATTTTATTTGTCAGGTAAATGTCTTTAATATACGATATTTTAATCAAAGTCGCTAGAGCCATTTTTTAGAAAATAAAAATTTTCGACAAAAGTTGCTTGTAAAAGGTAGTTGGGAGTGGGGGGAAGTTCTTGAAAATCTTCGTGTCGCATCCTTGGAAAATAAAAAACCTAAATATTAAGTTTGGTTTTTAACAGACTTTTCGTTTTTGGGCTATGCTCAACACAGACAGTCACACACACACACACACACACACACACACACACACACACACATAGACACACACACTCACGGACATTGTTCTAAAATAATTCAATATAAACACGGAAACGATTGAAACATTTACCGTACCTGTAAACAAATTTTTCAATAACCGCTTCAAAAAATATTGCTGCCAATGATGCAGCCCGGAACCACTATCAATGCAGTTGTTTATTGTGAAACTTTACGACGTTTGCGGAGAGCCATTCAAAACAAACGAAGAGGAATGCTGACTTCAGGAATTGTGTTGATCCATGACAACGCTCGTCTACCCACTGTTGGCACCACCCATCGGCTCCTTGAACAATTTCATTGGGACATTTTCGATCATCCACCGTGCAGCCCTGACCTGGCACCCAGCGACTTTCACCTTTTCCTGAACTGAAGACGTGTCTAAGAGGGCGCATTTTCAAATAAACGAAGATCTTCAAAACAACGTCAATGCTCATTTGAAATCATTGGCCTCAAAATCTATGAAGCGGGTACTGCAAAGCTTGAGCACAGGTGCAATAAATGTCTCAATATTTTCGGTGATTATGTTAAAAAGTAACCATAAATGTACAAAACTGTTAGTAATAACATAATTGTTTTCTATGAATTTGTCTTTTATTTATAGCCTATTGGAGGTTGAAAAAAAAACGGCCCTCGTATATCGACGCACAAACTCGTCAGGATTGCGACGGAAAATTAGAAAAACAGTCTCCGAACCGATTACTCGATTGAGATTATTCTCCATTGAAAGCAAACGCGGCACCCAACTTGCCAAGACATTGGTCAGACCGAAGTTTTGGTTCAAAATTAAGAACACTGCAACTTGCGACATACCTGTGGTCTTTCTCTATCTCGAGAACTTTGATTTGATCACTCAAAACTGTATCTTGGTCGTTCCGGCAATGTTCATCATTTGTGAATGAACGGCAAGGTATAAATTCATCTATCCAAGTGTAAATTGTTGCAAACGCAGGAGAAGATGTACCAAAAGTACACCCAACTCTGCTTCTATCTCTTTCGGTGTTAAGTCTTTTAAATAGAAGTGTTTGCTCACCGCACAAAACTCGATTATTTTTCCATCTTTCTAAACGGGCACAAGATTGTTGATTCAACCATCAAATACAAAATTTGTTGATGCTCCCAGTGTAATTTCTTCGATTTTCTTAAGACTTATTGGTCGCCCCTCGTAAATACCAAGTTTAGTATTTTACCCATATTTCGTTTTGGGGTTATTGTGTTCGTGGACATTACGAAACACGGACACACACACAAAAGCATACGCACGCTCGTGGACCTTTTTCTATTACTTTCTCTACATTTACTATGTGCATAGTGTATATAGAAGGTATTGTGCAATGCACCCAAAAATTCGATACCGAGATTTCACCGGAAATACATTTTTTGGTCCCCCTGAATCCAAAAAAAGCATTTCTGGAAAGGTTCTTGTGTGTGGCATTTAAGTTTGATATCTTGCAAGGATGCGACACGAAGATTTTCAAGAGAATTCCTGTACCCCCAACTACCATTTGCATGGAAGTTTTTTCCAAAATTTTGACTGTCTTAAAGATGGCTATAACGATTTTGATTACAGTCAATAAAATTACAAATATATTTACCTGGCAAATAAAATGTATATCTTGAATTTTATGAGAATAGCCTCTGAAGACTACTTTATTTTGGTTTAATTTTCTGGAATTTTGCATACAGCTAAACCTTAATAGACGGACAAAAGCATACCACACAAAAAATGCAGAAGATATTAAGACACAAAATTTTTGTTATGTACATTTTTTTTCGTGGATTGATCGTTTTTGAGATACTCCTTGTTTTTAGTTCCAGCTTCGAAAAACATACTTTTCTCATACATGAATATATCAACTCCGGTCTATACAAATAAAGGAACTTCAGACACATAGCAACCAGCTTTTGGCCATCATTTTAACCTATGGTACTCCCTTATTTCGCTTCTACCAACAAAAAAGCAAGTATTAAGACTATTTCTGTTATTTTTTTCTCGATTAGCATGAAGTAAATAGAAGCATAAGCTTTTTAACAATAGTTTGTTGCAGAGATGCAGAGAAAGTCTTGTGAATGGAACACATCAGATGTTTCCATGTTCTATATACTAATAAGAGGTGGTAAAGAGTGTCGTTTTGAAAATCAGGGAGATGCCGCAGACATCCAGAACTGAACCACGAGGTTACCTATTTAGCTCAGACGCAGGTCTAGAGCTACACAAAATTCGTTTATTATTCATGATCACGTATCCAGCCAGCATGCTCCTCAGACTTCAGGTAGCCGGCGTACCACGTTAAATATAAATGAGCACAACCTGTGTGCTTCAGATATGGTAAACCTTAGCAGAATATCTGATTAACAAAAGTAGTTAACCCCTGCAAAAGCAATGTAATGTTTGTAATAGTGCTCACATTTATTCCTAATACAAATATATAGTGCAAGGTACTTGATAAAACAAATTTAAAGCATTGCCATTTATTGTTGAGAAGTTTTAAATGAGTTAAGGTTTTTTTTTTTTTTTTTTTTTTTTTGCATTCCTAGTTTTGGCAAAAAAGACACTTAACTTCCACTATATATGTTTTGAGCCTATTAATAAAAATCTGATGTGTACCATTCACATGACGTTTTCTACATCTCTGCAACAAACTATACTTAAAAGCTTATACCTCTATTTACTTCCTGCTAATCAGAAAAAAATTAGCAGAAGTAGTCTTATTACTTGCCTACTTGTAAGAAGAAGCGATATAAGGGAGTACCATAGGTTAAAGTGATAGTCCAAAACTGGCTGCTATGCGACTGAAGTGCCTTTGTTTTTATAGACAGCAGTTAACAAATTCCTGTATGAGAAAGGTATAAGTTTTTCATAGCAGAAACCAAAAACAAGGAATATCTAAAAAACGATCAACTCCTCGAAAAAAACATATTTACCATAAATTGTGTGTTTTAATGTGCTCTACGTTTTTTGTGTGGTAAGTTTTTGTCCATATCTTACGGTTTAGCAGTTATGCAAAGTTCCTCCGGATAAAGTAGTCTTCAGAGGCTATTCCCAGAAAATTCAAGATATACATATTATTTTACAGGTAAATATCTTTAATATAAGATATTTTAATCAAAATTGTTAGTCATTTTTTAGAAAATCAAAATTTTCGAAAAAAGTTCCATGTAAAGGGTAGTTGGGGGTGGGGGGATTTTCTTGCAAATCTTCGTGTCGCATTCTTGGAAGATACCAAACTTAAATACCAGGTGTCATATTTAACGGTCTTTTCGTTTCAGAGCTATGCTGTCCACAGACACACATACACACACACATACGCACACACACATAGCACACACAAGGACCTTTTTCCAAAAATGCTTTTTTTTGGATTCAGGGGGACCCAAAACATGTAATTCCGGCGAAATCTCGGTATCGAATTTTTGGGTGGAATACAATACCCTCTCTATACACTATGTACATAGTACATGAAGAGAAAGTAAAAACAAAAATTGGACCACCCTCGGACCGCCAAGTCGTTAGAGACTGTTTGCACGGAAATTCTTAGTGTGCATACTATCCGCGTTTAAAGAAAACAACACAACAGAGTTGTTGTAAAAGGTTTAAATAAAGCGAAATATTTGTGAGCAGTTTTTGTTTTGTTAACAGTGTAAGAAGTTTTTGTGCTGTAATAAAGATAGTTTCTGGTACATTAGCAACAGAAATATTACTTGCTCACACTGATGGGCGATTGTTTTTCCAAGTTATATACCTGATTTTTATACTTTTGCTTTCCTTATTTAGTACATGATACGTAGCAGAAAAGCTGTGGTACTGCTGTCAAAAATTTGATACCGATACCTCACAGCAAATACACTTGTAGTGTCCCCGTTTCCATGAACAGCCATTTTAGAAAACGGTCAGCGCTCACGTGCGCGTATGTTTGTAATTCTCATAACTCAAAAACGAAAATTCGGCTACGAAGATTTACAGAAAATACCCAACTCCCAAACTACCTTTTAATGTAAAGAGCATCTTGTCAATTTTGATTTTTTCAAAATTGCCTCTAAAGTGTTTGATTGAAACACACACATAAAAGTTAATAGTTTAATTACACTTCCTATAAAATATAACGAAATGACATGCAATCTACAAAAGTAAAATAATACAATTGATAATATTAAAATCCAATTTAGAATTCATTAATAATTTAAGGCTGTTAAAATTTAATACCTGATTTTTAATTTTTAATTGTTATTTTATATATTAATATTAATTTTTTTTGAGAATATCTTCTGAAGATCTCTTGAATGACTTTTATATAATTGGGAAACCGTAAGAGATAGACAAAAGGTTACTATACAAACAATGTAGATTTTGAGAAAATCCAAATTTATACATGTACAATTTTGTCGTTGACTATTTCTGAGATATTTCTTGTTATTGTTTTCGGTTTTAAAATACTTAAGCTTTCTTCATAGGGGAATGTTTTATCTTCAGATCATGCAAAAAAAAAAAAATGATTTTAATCACCTGGCAAACAGCTTTTAAAGGATTTGACTATCACTTTAACCTGGTGTATTCCCTTATTTCGCTTTTAATTAGAAGAAAACCAATAATAGGACCAGTTAGCAAATGGTTATCTTGATTAGCATGAGTACATAGAAGAGTAAATCTCTTATTAATAATCTGTACAGAGTAAGACGTTACATGTCCTACCACACCATTAAAAGGTATTTAAATGTGAGATATAAATTACATTGGAAATGGCCAGGGAAGAAATGTTGTGAAACACATAAAAAAAAGTGCAAAAGTTGGCAAGACACCATGTAGAAAGGTACCGACCGTTAAGGGCGTGGCAATGTACGCAAGGGTTGGAAGTTCCATTGCCCGACGGTGCACATGACAAAAGGAGATACAACGGATCTCTTGCTGTGTCTTCTTAGCTTCCGGAGAAGGCCACGTTATCTTGCATGAGAATGCCGACGTTTCGCTCATCTTGCCGTGAGCTTCTTCTGGGCTCTTGTGGGGTGTTTTTTTTTCGAGTGGAGGGGAAAAATCCACCTTATGGACTAACCCGGGCAAGCCCGGAGTGTCAGGGTCTCCCATGTGGGCATACCGACTAAAAAAAACCCTCCACCGGTATTAGAAGGAAGAAAGGAGAGGCGGTACCGCATGATTGCACCCGCGGATTCAAGGCGATAATTTAACTGACTGCAGGGTGCAGTCAGAGGGGTCAAATGAGGACCGGGAGACAGACTTGACCGAGGCCCAGACTGCCACCGCGGAGTATCCGGGGAGAGGAATGAAGGAATTCTAGGGTGAAGGATGGAGTTAGTGCTGGTTGACTCTTTTGAGCCAGTCGTCGTATCCTGGGACGTTTTCGAGCCTTAGCCCTTGGCGTCCACTTTGGATGTTGAACTTGGAAGTTTGAGGTGCCGACTTCTCCAGTAGAGCTCTCACCTCCTCCCTGAAGATGAGTCGGATGTCGGTGACTGCTATTGATATTGCTTGGTGAAGTTCTGGAGGTGAAATGGTGCTGTTCTGTTCCTGAAGCCTGTCCTCCAAGGCCGTGAGCTTAGCCGTAAGAATCAGGACCTCCGCGTGGAGGTCCTGAATGGCCTCACTTAGGCCCTGGATTTCCTTCTGCAGGTTGTTTGGTGTTGGTTGTTCAGTCTGCGGAGATGGCTGTATAGATGATGGTGTCCGGGCTGGTTTAGGCGATGAGTGCCTGCTCTTTGGGTAGCTGGGTCACTGGGCTTGCCCGGTGAAATGTCCTGTACCACCACAGGTGGCACAGAACCGGCGACGGCGGCGGAGGTCGTGCCCAGTGCCCTCCGAAGTGAATGCGTTGGTGCCACAGTAGTGGCACTTCGGCGGCGAAGAGCAGTCTTCTTGGCTGTGCCCGTAGGCACAGTAGCGACGGCAGGGCAGGTGTCTTTCCTGTCTGCTTGCCTCAACGTGCAGAAGTCGCCCTAATAAGGGCAACCCTGACGCCAAGGCAGCCTCCAGGTCTGATTGGTCCTGTAGCTCCACCCTTACTAGTGGTGTCGGGCCCCGGTCACAGATAATTCTAGTGGCCCTCGAACATAAAGGCCATCTAGATTGTGCAGCGGCGAGGAGGTGCCGGGTGGAGAGATCCCGAGGGACCCCCCTAACCACGGCACTGTACCGGGGCGGCATCGGCGTAGAGCTCAGTGGTGGCGGTGATGAAGAATTGTTGGCTGCCGGTGAAGCAGCGGCGGTCGGCGGCGGTGGTGATGGTGAGCGCGACAAAGGTGCAGCGCTCACTGCCGGTGTAATGTTATTGGGATAACATTGGTGTAATGGGGCTCGGTACCGCCTAAGCAAACCGTGTATTCGTGGGTGCTTACTTGGATTGGTCGGAATTCCGACAGTGGAGGGTAGGTATTACGCCTTGACCTAAGCCCAGACGTAGACCTATATTTTGAGGTGTAACTTTAGTTTTATGTTGGTGATAGTACTGTGGTGTGGATGGATATTGTGCAAGGGTGGCCATAGTTAATTACGATGTGGCCTTCCCTGTTTGTATCGCGTGGTATCTCCTTTATAAGGCGGAGGATTGTGTGGATCTAATGCATTGATCAGAGTGTTCTGGCTTTCTATAATATATGTTGTGATCAGATTTTCTGCCTTCTCCTGAGCATCAAGGCTGGCATGGTGATTTTCTGCCGCTTCTGCGGCATGCAGCTTGATCTGGTTTGTGAGTGTGTCTTCAAGGGTTGTCATTCTTGTCGGCAGGTTCAGGATTTCGGCGTGAAGGTCCTGAATTGCCTCCACGATCTTGGCGTTGGTGTCTGCGGTCACTTGTAGCAGTATGTATATGACATTGAGCTCAAGAAGAAGTTTCTCTGTCTGCTGCTGTGTTGGTTGTTGCGGCGGTGTGGTTTCTGTCTGCGTTGCTGTTGAGTTCACTTCAGCGTTGGTCTCCAGGCTTGCTGCGATGATGATGTTGGTTGTCCTGGAGATGAGCGCTGATGTGTGTAGGCCCGGCTGGGCTGCGGAGTTGGCTGTTTAGATGAGGTGTGAGTTGGCGCGCAAGCTCCCTGGTAGGTGGTAGTTACCTACGTGTTGACTTGCTTTCGTTTCCTTTGGAGCTGGCTTTGGGTACAGTGGACAGCGAGACTGTCCAGTGTAGTGATCAGGCCTGCAACAGGTGGCACAAAATCTCTTGCGCCTGGTCAGGTCGAGGTGTTTGCAGGCAGACGTCAACTCCGGAGCGCCACAATAGTGGCAGCGTGGCGGCGCCGAGCAATCCTCAATTGCATGCCCATTCAGGCAAAAACGGCGGCACGGCGGAGTCCAAGATGTTCTGCTGGCTTCGAAGCGCAGCGTGAAACCGAGAAGGTCCACGCGCATGGAGAGCGGCGTTGTAATGTGCTTTGTCCCGAAAGACTAGTCGCACAAGTAGTCCGCTCCTGGTAACAATCTTAGTGGCCTTCAAGAGTGAGGGCCAGTGATGTCGAAGTTGTTCCAGGACCAGCTGAGGGGCCAGGTGTCTATGCACTCCTGTCGCGACGGCACTGTAGTGGCCGTGGCATTTGGATGTTTTGGCTGCATTCTGGCTTGAAGTGTCGATAGCTGCGCTGCTGTCCGGCGGAAGCGTGACGGTCATGTTGGTGGCAGTGCAGGTCTCCGTGGCTGGTGTTGCTACTTTTTCGCCCTGTCCAGCTTCAACGAGTGTAGGTTGTGTCGGTGGAGCGCTAGTGGGCGGCTGGGAGTTCTGCGCTGAGGCCGTGTCAGTACAGTCGGCACCCGCGGAGTCGTCGGCGGATGCAATGTCAATGGCTCTTCATCCGGTTGCGGTTGTTTCTTCCTCCTGTTGCCTTTACCCATGTCGGTGTAGCTCTTTACTCTACGGCGACCAGAGGCGAAAGACCCCGCGGTGGTTGCTTACTTGCTCTCGCTTATATAGTGGCAGTGCGGTGGAGGTTGCCCCGCCCTCTCTCTTCTGGTTGACTAGTTGCTTGCCAATTGGCGTGGGTACTGGCGCAGCTCTTTCCTGGTGGTGTTGGAGTTGCTTTACGCTTTCTTTTTTCAGGGTTCTGTTTCCTTTTTGTGTTATTTCTTGTTCTAGATTGTGGTTTGCATCTTCTTTTAGTAAATGCTGCCGTAGTTTGCCGTCAGTTTCTAGAGTGCCGCATGTCTCCGCCCCTTGCCTCTCTTTGGCTGAAGGCCAGCCTATGGCTCTCCTTGTGAGCAAAGTTTTCCAGATGTTATGGAGATGTTTTCCGCCGTCCCTGTTGATGTAGTTTTTTTCTTTGAAAATCTCTATGCTTTCACGGGTCATTCTGTGATGAAAATTACCGCAGGTGGCTATAAGCTGTGTGTTGTCAGATTTCTTGCTGGTCGAGAGACGCGACTTCACTCGCTATGGCAGACGCGGTGAGTTAAGACGTGCTATTTGACTCAGCGGTGGAAACGAACGGGCTATGTACGGCCGGTATAGAGACAGTGTTAATTAATATACCATAATAAGGTCACAAGTACTAAGCAATGGCAGCCGGGGTCATGTCAGGAGTAGCTGAAAGGGAGGAGAATTTAGGAATATGTGTGTGTGTATGACGGCAGAAAATATCAAAGAAAAAATCTGATGTGTACCATTCACATGACTTTCTCCATATCCTTGCAACAAATAATTCTTAAAAAGTTAATACTTCTATTTACTTTATGCTAATCAGAAAAAAATAGCAGAAATAGTCTAATTACTCGCTTCCTTGTCAGTAGAAGCGAAATAAGGGACATCTGTAGGTTAAACTGATAGTCAAAAGCTGGTTGCTATGTCAATGAAGTTCCTTTGTCTATATGGATAGGAGTTGACAAGTTCCTGTATGAGAAAAGTATCCGTTTTTCATAGCAGTTACCAAAAATAAGGAATGTCACAAAAACGACGAACTCCACGAAAAAATATATAAAACATAAATTGTGTGTTTTAATGTGCTCTACATTTTTTGTGTAGTAAGTTTTTGTCCATCTCTTACGGTTTAGCAGTTATTCAAAATTTAGTAAAATTCATCCAGAATAAACTACTCTTCAGAGGCTATTCCCAGAAAATTCAAGATATACATTTTTTTTGTCAGGTAAATATGTTGAATATACGAAATTTTAATCAAAATCGTTAGAGCCATTTTTGATAAAATCAACATTTTCGAAAAAAAATTCAATGTAAAGGGTAGTTGGGGTGGGGGGATTTTTCTCAAAATCCTCGTGTCGCATCCCTGGAAGATACTAAACTTAAATAGCAAGTTTGGTATTTTACCTACTTTTCGTTTTTGAGTTATCGTGTTCACAGACACACGGACACACACACACACACACACACACACACACACACACACACAAACGCGGACCTTTTTGTGAAAATGATTTTTTTGGATATTGGGGACCCTAAAACATATTTCCGGTGAAATCTCGGTATCGAATTTTTTGGTGGAGTGCAATACTTTCTCTATACACTATGTACATAGAAAGTAATAAATAAATGGGTTTAGTAGTAATCGTAACTCAGAGGAAACTACTTGTATCTTACCACCTCAGAGGAAGATATATCCTGAACTAGGGTATTCGCATCTCCACACAATTACGCAAGTTCGTGAGCCATCACGCAGGATTCGAACCCGGAACCTTTTTAAAGCCACATATAACGCGAACCACTGCAGGAGATGTAGAGAAACTCCTATGAATGAAAGAATCTGGTTTTTTAAAACTCACAGCAGTATATTTGCTACTTTTTGAGAAGGATAAAATGTTTACAAGTAAATTATTAAAACGTTTCAAATACGGATTACTATATTCAAATGTATATGTGCTTAGCATACATATAACCACCAAATACATCATTTCATATTAGTTATAAGAAAAAAATACATTTTCCAGAACGGAAATTGGCAACACAGTAATTGATTACGAAAAAACAAATTATACACTGGGAAGCTTCATCGACCACTATTATCCACAAACAGCATTTGTTTTTGTAGAGTAATCAGAGGAAATTAGAGAGGATATTCGGAATTGTAATTCATATTTTCACTTATGTTCTTTCTCCTGCAAATATTTGTTTATTTCATCTGTAAATGAATTAGTATTACTAAAGTTCATTATTGTGAGTGGTCAATTAAGGTTCATATGTTTTCACCAAAACCGTACGTCGTGTTGGTGGAGTATAATTTAATTTAGCCAGTGAAATAAAATTTGGAACTGAGCTTTATGGCATATTGCTTCTGTGCTGGACTCTCACATTAACAGAGATTGCATATGCATGTTTCAAAGCAGAGGCCAGCAACCATAAACACAGAGTGGCATTCAACTCCAAGAGTATGGTTGGTTGTAACCATCCAGTACGCTACAATTCAGTGGCAATGCAATTCTCACAGGATTGCCTTTACAAATGCTCAATAAAGCTTCTTTTACACTCTATAGGAAACTGTATAATAATATACTAATTTTATAATATAAACATCATTTAGTTTCTTTTTTACTTTCTCTATACATAGTATGTACATAGTGTATAGAGAAGGTATTGTATTGCACCCGAAAATTCCATACCGAGATTTCACCGGAATTTTGTGATCCCCTGAAACCAAAAAAAGCATTTTGAGAAAACTGTCCGTGTATGTCTGTCAGTCTGTCTGTGGGCAGCATATATCAAAAATCTTATGTGTTACACTCACATGACTTTCTCTAGCTGTTCTACAAACTTCATACATAAGATTATTCTTCTTCCGGCACCTTGCTAATCGTGGTACTCATTAGCACAATGTTCTCATTACTTAGCTCCGTATAAGTAGGAAGAAAATAAGGGAATACACTAGGCTAAACCAATAGTCAAATGTTTTAAAAGCTGTCGTTAGGCGATTGTCATTACAATCGCGTAACGACAGGAGTAGAACAAAAGAAAAACTGACACTCCCGTCTGAGAAAAGTATAAGTACTTCACAACTAAAACTAATAACAATGAATACCTCGAAAATGGTAAGCTTCACGAGAAAAATTTACATGGCATAACTTGTGAATTTTAAAAAAACCTACATTTTTTGTATAATAAGTTTTTGTCTATCTCTTATGGTTTACTACTTTTGCCAAATTCAGCAAAAGTCATTCAGAATAAACAGGTCTTCAGGAGATATTCCCAGGAAATTCAAGATATACATTTTATTTGTCACGTAAATATCTTAAATATACGATATTTTCATCAAAATCGTTAGAGCCATTTTTAAGAAAATCAATATTTTCGAAAATAGTTCCATGTAAAGGGTAGTTTGGGATGGGGGATTTTTCTCAAAATCTTCGTGTCGCATCCCTGGAAGATACTAAATTTAAATACCAAGTTTGGTATTTTAGCTACTTTTCGTTTTTGAGTTATCTTGTTCTCCATTTCGCTTGCATTTCATATCAACCACTTCCTCACGCTCATGCCTGACTACCGGCCGAACACTCGCTCCAGGTACTCCATTCTGTGGTTTCGTGACGTTGGCCCCTCGACAAGCCTTTGAACCCTAGTTATCAACTTGTAAGTCCTACGGGTATCAGTCCTATATACAGGAAGGGTAAGCCCCCTACAAACTACGGGAAAAAAAAACTTGTGTAATATTAACTGAAGTAGAATAAACAGTAAATAGCTTTATGTATTGAGAGGTACTCGTTACCTGTGTTTAACGCGACTGCAACTGGAAACAGAGAAATCTTGCTTATTTGCAATATTAAACGTGGGCTGTGTGTGGAGCAAGTGACTGGCGTATGTGGTTTCTGAACTTCTCCCAGAATTCAGAGTATTTCAGGCAAAGCTAATATTATTTTCATTAAATGTCTCGAATTCTCCTCCGTCAACATCTCCTTCCCTCCTGCATATTCAGACTCTCTCGGAGAACTTGGTGCAAGAGGCGAACTTCGCAACACGTAAGTAGCTGGGGCCTTGCTGAGCTAACAGCTTGCCTTAATGTGACATCTGTTCGCATTTTACGCTCTTCACATTATCTCAAGTGCTCATGTAACTTCGGAATTAATCTCCAGGTAAAGTCTAAATACGCTACAGAATTTAAAAACTCTGGTTGGTTTTAAGGTTGTGAATCCAGACAGTCCCATGTGAGTATACTTCTGGTATGTAAATAAACTGCTGCAAGACGAAATTTCACCACACCGTCATTAACAGAAATATCTTGTCGCCAAAGCTGAGTAGTTAAATCGCTCACCTCTCAGGTAGGCAGCTCGGGTTCCATCACAGGGGACCACGTGTGGACTTTGTGGTGGACGAAGTGGCGTCCTTCGGTTTTCCCCCGACACTCAATCATGTTTCCTGTCCTCAGTTTCACCATCACTTCAATCATTAACTTTCTCACTTTCATACCGGGTAACGGGTTGATCACCCACCCTGGATTCTCTCTGATCCAGAGCCTCTGCCTGCTCCAAGGCTCTGGCTTGTAAATCGTGCATACGAAGAGGATAAGTAAAAGTTACCCCTACACTGTGTCTCACTAAGAGGTAGTAGGATCAGGGATAAAGTTGTTATTCGCGCATCCGAGAGGGATTCCGGTAGCTTCAGAGTATAATTGAAGGAGGGCGACCATTTGTGAAGAGATCGGAAGCTCTAAATAAACCA
Source organism: Hymenopus coronatus (assembly GCA_030762935.1). Lineage (NCBI taxonomy): Eukaryota > Metazoa > Arthropoda > Insecta > Mantodea > Hymenopodidae > Hymenopus > Hymenopus coronatus. Next base: position 79,513,841 of record CM060885.1, read on the forward strand.
AGGGTGCGAGGAGACACGGTATTTTTACTATTAATTAGGAAAGTTTTAAGAACGCATCGCTAAGAAGCAAATGCTGAAAAGACCCATAGGGTTGCCCAATTCCCACTACACTCATCTGTGTACTTTGGTCTCCTTGAAAATAACAATGAATAGCGTTAATCTAGAGCCCGTCCGACAATATCAGTAGTTCAGAAGTGAGGGCTCTGTATGACCAACTTAACGAAGAGATTATAGTTAAAACCACGTTTATGCCAGCATTGCTTATGAGGGCACGACTGTGTCATTATTTACGACATCTTGTCACCGATACCCGAAAGTGATACAACCTTACCTCTTGTGAAATTAAATAAATGTACTCAAAATGAGCATGTGTGACACTACAATATATAATTATTAATGTAAATAATATTATTTACTATATACCATATATTGAAGATATGTAAGGTATTGTAAGAGGAACATTTTGCAAAAATCTGCCGTGTTTCATTTACATCACTTTCTCGCTGTTCACTAAACAAACCTTTCTTACAAAGATTATTATTATATGTACGTCATAATTAGCATGAACAGAATTGTTTTATTGCTTGCTTCTTTGTTACTAGAAGAAAAATCAGAGATTGCACAGGCTAAAAAGATAGCTAAATATTTTAAAAGCCGGTCGCTAGGTCAAAAAATTTAAGTAGAATCACGTATTCCCGTTTAAGAAAGACAATTAGCTTAAAACTAAAACTGATATGTAAAAATATACCTTGGAATTAACTGCATATTATTGTAGAATAGTCACGCGAAATAAACCACTTCCGCATTTACTGAGGTGTTCTGCTTTTCTATTAAGTTGATCCGTCATTAACAATGCCACTGCACTGGAAATTTAAAGTTATACGCAGACCACATTTGGTTCTAGCAATAAAAACTAAAACAGTTAATTTAGAAGTACTGTTAATATAACATTTCGCGTACTATACTGAAAGCCCAGACGTGTGACATCATACACCGCATTGCAAGGTCTTCTCTTTAGGTGGTGTTGACCCTGGGAAAGCCGCGTGGCTTCGACACAGATACAAGCAAGTGATACTTTCACTACATCTTCTGTTTTTCGGGAAATAGTTAAAACTATTATATCAATGTTATTGTATAACAAATTATACCAAAAGAAGGTAGACTAATCAAATGGAAACAAAGAGCCAATGGGCTCACGAATTGCTATCATATCTCAAGAATAAACATGCACTTCAAAGCTCGATTAATATTTTGTTAAGGAAACAGATATAGCTTCATAAAATTATAAACAATATTTGTTATCATTGCCGCAAAATAGTTAGAACCAAAAACAATAGCTTTTGTTTTTAGTGATAGCTTCGGCTCCTCCGGAAAGCCAAGCTTGGCCTCGCGCCAAGATGGTGGAATGAAATCGGTAAAAGGTAATAATATATTTGCTATTGATTTTTAAGTGTTTGTTTTTACATTAGCAGCCTAGGTAACCTATATACGTCCTTTTTATTAGTGAATTAGATTTTTCCCTGTTGTATAGGATTTTGCATATAAGGGTGCTCCCCCCTATGTCCACCCATAGTAAAAAGTATATTTTGTCTAGTTTTACCTCTCAGCAGCCAAGCGGGTCCCCTTGATTTAGTGAAGAGTGTGACAATATATAAGAAATAAGAAAATGCTTTCTTAAAATAATGTCTGTGTCCGTGGATCATAAAACTCAAAAATCTGATGTGTTCCATTCACATGACTTTCTCTACATATCTGCAACAAATATCTCTTAAAAAGCTTATACTTCTATTTACTTCATGCTAATCAGAAAAAAATAGCACAAATAGTCCAATTACTTGCTTCCTTGTAAGTAGAAGCCAAATAATGGATTACTATAGGTTAAAGTGATAGTCAAAAGCTGGTTGCCATGTCGCTGAAGTGCCTTTGTTTGTATGGACAACAGTTGACAAATTTCTGTATGAGAAAAGTATAAGTTAGCAGAAGGCAAAAACAAGGAACGTCTCAAAAACGATGAACTCCACGAAAAAAATATATATAACATAAACTGTGTGTTTTAACGTGCTCTACATTTTTTGTGCGGTAACTTTTTGTCCATCTCTTACGGTTTAGTAGTTATTCAAAATTCCGTAAAATTCATCCAGAATCAACTACTCTTCAGAGGCTATTTCCAGAAAATTCAAGATATACATTTCATTTATCAGGTAAATGTCTTTAATATATGATATTTTAATCAAAATCGTTAGAGTCATTTTTGAGAAAATCGAAATTTTGGAAAAAAATTCCATGTAAAGGGTAGTTGGGGGTGGGGGATTTTTCTCAAAATCTTCGTGTCGCATCCCTGGAAGGTACTAAACTTAAATACCAAGTTTGATATGTTTCCGACTTTTCGTTTTTGAGTTATCGTGTTCACAGACACACGGACACACTGACACACAGACACACACACGGACCTTTTTGTGAAAATGCTTTTTTTGGATATAGGGGACCCTAAAACATATATTACCGGTGAAATCTCGGTATCGAATATTTGGGTGGAATACAATACTTTTCTATCCCTATGTACATTGTACATGCGGGGCTAGAGAAAGTAAAAACGAAGCTTGGCATTTTAGTTAAATATCTTCCAAGAATGTGACACAAAGATTTTTAGGAAAATCTCCCACCCTAATTACTCTTTACATGGAAAGGATTTTATAAATGGTCTATTTCCTATAAAATAGCTATCGATTTTGATAAACATGCAGTATATTAAAGATATTTACTTGTAAAATAAACGTTTAGCCTGAATTTCTTGGTAATAGCCTCTGAGATCCTCTTCAATATGAATGACATTTGCTTAATAGTAAGTTGTAAGAGAGAGAAAACCTTACTACACAGCAAACCTACATCTCGTTAAAACACATAATCTATGAGATGAACATTTTTTTTAGAGCTAACTATTTCAGGGATAATTCCTTCAATTGATTTTCAGTCTTAAATATAAAATATTTTCTAGATATGAAAGTCCTGATAGTTTCATCTCTTTTGTTTTACTTCGGAAAGAGAACCAAATTACAAAGAAAATTGCATAGCTGCAGATTTTAAAAGTTTTCACTATCGATTTAGCTTAGTATATTCGCCTATTCCCATCTACTTACAAGGAAGCAAATAACAGGACAATTTTTCATAATGTTTATCTATATTAGTCTTTTCTCTATCATGGTGATTTTTTGTTTCCAGAACAGAAAGGTCTTAGAACACATCAGATTTTTATACGAATTTTTGAGAATATTTCATATTTTCGAGAAAATATGGGAAGTTACAAAAATAAAATTTTAATTAACATTTGCGTATTTACATCATGCAGTTAGCATGGCTTCCTTCGGAAGGGAAGTAAAGCCGTTGGTCCCGTGTCGTAGATTTACGGCACGTAAAAGAACCTCAAGCCTGATAGAGAGGCCTCTGAGCAAATTTAAGTGGTCTTTCACGCCCATTGTAGAATAGGACGCTGAGAACCACAGCAGTTAAAGAGCGTCCATAAATAAAAAAATGCCTATAATTTCAACAAAAAACCTAGATACTTTCAACGTAATAAATTGCCTAGTAAAACTCTTGTTGACAACAAATATATTATTCAACTTAAAGAAAAGTTCTCAAGTCTCTTGTTTCAACCAAATTAACTCGGTGAAAATAAACATGAAATATTAGAGAGTAGTTATATTGAAAGTAGAATAAGTGAACTTGCCGAACGCCTAGATCTTATTGTTAGAGATACAGTAAAAGACAATTAAAAAGATTGTTGCCCCAGAAATGGATTTAATTTGAGCAAAATAAACTGACAGTATAAAATAATAAAAACCTTAGATGATTTTTTCGTCTTATAGGCTAGTTACTATATCAAATATCGCCATTTAAGTACTGTAAAGAGAGCATTTAACCAACTAAATGCATTTGAAATTAGAACAGCTTTTTGTTCCTTATTACAAACATTTTTGTGATATTGTTAGACTGACAAGTCATGGTATTAAGGCTAATAATTTAGGTGTAACAGAATTTTTGACATTCAAAGCAAAAGATGAGTCTTACCACCTTTTCTCAATTAAATTTATATACCAGTTATTATACAAAGTAAGGGATATTTTAGTAAATATTTCAAAATTATAGTTTTCACCAATATTGAAATATTTAATAATTTGTTACTTCAATTCATTGCTCCAATCAAAAATATACATTTTTAAAGATATTCACATAGAAAAATCAAGTTTTACAGTAAATAGCTTTACAAATATATCTGTAATATTATATTTCTATAACAGCATAACAAGACTTAAAATTATTATTTATCATACACCCCAAAACTCTGGATTTTTATCAAAATTTAATAATTTATTCATTAAATTCATTATTGAAAAAAAGCTCTTCTATTTCGTTCACATGACTTTCTCTAGCCCTTACACAACTTTCTTTACAAAATATAACTAATAATAACGTTAGCAGATATTGTTTTATTACTTCATTGTCAAGTAGAAGAGGAATAACCGAATACACTGGGCTAAAGTGAGAGTCAATTTTTTAAAAAGCTCATCGCCAAGTGAAATAATTGAAATTTCGTTTTCTTTTGAATTCCCGGAAGTAAAACGAAAGAGATGAAACGAATGCTGACTTCTCGCTGAGAAGTTTAAGTTTTTAAAACTGAAACCAATAACAAACCTTCGAACGGTAAACTCAACACAAAAATAAACTTAAGATATAAATTATGTGTTATAAACAGATCTATATATTTCTGTAGTAAATTGTATATCTTTTAGAGCTTACGAGATATACAAAAGTCATTCAGAATCTAGAAAATTCAAGATATACATTTCTTTCGTCAAAAATATCTTAAACGTATAAAAAAATCTGATGTGTACCATTCACATGACTTTCTCTATATCCCTGCAACAAATTATTCTTAAAAAGCTTATTCTTTTATTTACTTAATGCTAACCTAGAAAAATTAGCAGAAATAGTCTTATTACCTGCTTTCTTGTAAGTAGAAGCGAAATAAGGGAGTAGCATAGGTTAAAGCGATAGTCTAAAGCTGCTTACTATGTGACTGAAATTCCTTTGTTTGTATGGACGTGAGTTGACAAATTCCTGTATGAGAAAAGTTAAGATTTTCGACCCTGAAAACAAAAATAAGGAATATCTAAAAAAGATCAACTCCAAGAAAAAAATGTAGAACACAAATTGTGTGTTTTAATGTGTCCTACATTTTTTGTGTGGTAAGTTTTTGTCTATCTCTTACGGTTTAGCAGTTATACAAAATTCTGGAAAATTCACTTAGAATAAAGTAGTCTTCAGAGGCTATTCCCAGAAAATTCAAAATATACATTTTATTTGTCGGGTAAATATCCTTAATATATGATATTTTAATCAAAATCGTTAGAGCCATTTTTTGGAAAATAAAAATTTTCGAAAAAAGTAGTTTGGGGTGGGGAGATTTTTCTCAACATCTTCGTGTCGCATCCCTGGAAGATTCTAAACTTAAATACCAAGTTTGGTATTTTATAGACTTTTCGTTTTTTAGTTATCGTGTTCACAGACACACGGACACACACGGACCTTTTTCTGAAAATACTTTTTTTAGATAAAGGGGACCCTAAAACTTATATTTCCGGTGAAATCTCGGTATGGAATTTTTTGGAGGAGTGCAATATATTCTCTATACACTATGTACATAGTTCGTATAGAAAAAGTACTAAAAATTGATAGAGCCATTTTTGAGAAAATCAAAAATTTCTCAGAATGTTCCATATAAAGGGTTTTGGGTGTATTAGGATTCTCTCGCATCTTTGGAAGACACTAAATTTAAACAACAAACTGGGTGTTTAACCGACCTTTCGTTTTAAGCTATGATGTTCATTGACTGACACTCACAGACTCGGACATTTTTATAAAAATTCTGTTTCTGGATTCAGCGGTCTCTTAACATATATTTCCGGTGAAATTTCGTTATCGAATTTTTGGGTGGCATACAATACCTTATCTGTACACAATGGCCGTTGTATGTATGTGGTAGAGAAAATAAGAGTCTAATGTGTTTCACTCATATGATTTTCTCGACCTCTCTGCAACAAATTGTTATTAAAAAGCTTATTTTTCTATTTACTTCGTGATAATCGAGAAAAAATTAGTAGAAATAGCCTTTTTAGTCGCTTTATTGTAAGTAGGAGCGAAATAAGGGAATAATATAGGTTAACGTGAATGTGAATGAAGTTCATTTGTTTGTATGGACAAGAGTTGACAAGTTCCTGTATGAGGAATGTTAAGTTTTTCAAAGCTGAAACAAAAAACAAGGAATATCTAAAAAACGATCAGCTTCACGAAAAAAATGTATACATCTTCAGTTGTGTGTTTTAATGTGCTCTACATTTTTTGTGCAGTAAGTTTTTGTCCACTTCTTACGGTTTAGCAGTTATGCAATATTCCGGAAAATTCACTCAGAATAAAGTAGTCTTCAGAGGATATTCCCAAAAAATTCAAAAAATACATTTTATTTGTCAGGTAAATATCTTTAATATACAATATTTTAATCAAGATCTTCGTGTCTCATCCCTGGAACATGCTAAACTTAAATACCAAGTTTGTTATTTTACCAACTTTCCGTTTTTGAGTTATCGTGTTCACTTACGGACACACTGACACACAGACCTTTTTCTGAAAATGCTTTTTGTGGATACAGGGGACCCTAAAACATATATTTCCGGTGAAATCTCGGTATCGAATTTTCCGGTGGAGTGCAATACCTTCTCTATACACTATTAATATAGTACGTGTAGAGAAAGTAAAAATCTAATCAGTTCCATTCACATGACTATTTACATCTTTGTAACAAATTCTTAAAAAGCGTAATCTTCTATCTTCATGATAATCGAGATAAACACTAGCATAAACTGTCCTTATTACTTGGTTCCTTGTAAGTAGAAGGAAAATAAGACAATGCACAGGCTAAAGCGACAATCTGGTCCGTTAAAAGTCGGTCGTCATGTGAAACAATTGAAATTCTAATTTTCTTGCTTGCTAGGAGTAAACAAACTAGAAACGGTTAACTCTACAAAAAATCTCTATGTCTTATATTCTGTTTTACAATGATATCTACATTAATGTGTAAATCTTATATTTTGCAAGTCATCCAGAGTGAAGCGGTGATCAGATACACACCTCGTTTTTCATAATAATATGTTAAACATAATTTATTTTAATCAAAATTGTTAAGAGTAATCTTTAAGAAATCAAAATTTTCTAAAAATGATCCAATTAAAGTGTAGTTTGGGGTGGAGGATTTTCTTGAAATTTGTGTCGCATCCTTGGAAGATACCATAAACTGAAATACTAAGTTTGGTATTTAAAGGTCTCGTTTTTGAGCTATGCTCTCAACAATACATATACACACAACGGTCTTAAGAAGTAGTTTAAGTGACTTTTACCGGCGATCCAAATTTGAAAGTGTTGAAAACATTAAGCTGCTGAGATGTGAAGGTCACCTGATTGTCGAAGTTCGGCCTACGTATTGGAAACATTGACGTTTTAGCTTTACAAAGCCCTTGGCTACGCACTGTCCTCGTTCCGCAGTAGCGACCTTTGGCCGCAACAGCTACACTGCTATACTTATAAAAATATCCCTCGGCTACGTTTTGCGGCTTAGGGCCCTAAACGTTTATAATATACCATTAAGTAACTTCAAAGTGGCTCTAATGACGAAATAACGAAAGCACCCACGTGTAGAAGTAAATGTCAAGTGGTGGAACCATCGTATACTAATAATATCCTTTTGTTTTGGATTCAGGGGATCTCAAAACATATATGTCCGGTGAAATCTCGGTATCGAATTTATAGGTGCAATACAATACCTTCTCTATACACTATGTAAATAGTACGTGCAGAGAAAATAAAAAGCATTATAGTAATCAGAGCAAGTAAAGTAATACAATGTTTAATTAAATAGTGGAATTACGTTAAAACTCACCAAAGGAATCCTTCTTTGTACAACACACCAAGAATAATAAACTATTTACACGGAAAAAGGAGATCTGGTGTCCCCAATTAACGCGGCAAACTCCTCAGGTAACAAGAGACGTGCGTACACCTCTCAGGTGACGCTTACGTCATACCATAGAATAATAAAACGACAGCGTTCAGTTGTGTTAAGGGAGCACAGTAGTGTTAATTTATCGATTTTGGTGACCAATGTCGATTTTCGGATTTTTACTTTCTCAAGGCGCAATATGTAGACAGTGTATAAAGAAGGTATTGCATTCCACCCAAAAATTCGATACCGAGATTTCACTGGAAATACATGTTTTGGTTCCACCTGAATACAAAAAAAATCATTTTTAAAAAAAGGTCCGTGTGTGCGTGTACGTGTGTGTTTGTGTGTGTGTGTGTGTGTGTGTGTGTGTGTGTGTGGACAGCATAGCACAAAAACGAAAAGACCGTCAAATACAAAACTTAGCATTTGAACATGGAAAAAGTTTAAAAAATTATGTTTTTTTTCAAAAATGATTAACGATTTTGATTAAAATATTGTAAGTTAAAGATATTGACTTGACAAATAAAATTTATATCTGGTATCTTTATTCTAGATACCTTTTATTGAAATTTGCATAACCGTAAACCGTGAGAAATATACAAAATATCTTACCCCGCCCCCCCCAACAACACACACACACACTCACATTCGTCGCTCTCCATGGTGTAATGGTTACCATGCTAACTTCAGATACCCAAGGTCGCGGTTTCAAACCCGGCGGAGGACGATGGAATTTTTAGGGCGTAAACATCTTTAGCATGGCTTCCTTCGGAAGGGAAGTAAAGCCGTTGGTCCCGTGTCGTAGATATACGGCACGTAAAAGAACCTGATAGAGAGGCCTCTCAGCAAAATTAAGCGGTCTTTCACTTTCAATATAGAATGGGACGCTGAGAACCACAACAGTTAAAGAGCGTCCATAAATAACACGCCATTTGTTTAGATTTTAATGAGGCTCCTCTGAACTTTCCTAGACGAGAACTGAGATCTACCTATATAAAGACCGAGATACAAATGAATCAGTTTTTTCAGCAAAAAACGCTATTTGTAGAGCAGCAGTCAAATGGAAACCTAGGTAAGTAATTAGAACTTTAGTGTCCTTCAGAAGCAAGTAGTTGTAGTCTAGAGAGGAACAAACAAATGCGCTGAATTAGACAAAGAAGAACAGTACTGCACAAAATACTTTTTACTTTCTCTACATGTATTATGTACATGGTGTATAGAGAAGGTATTATTCTCTACCCAAAAACTCAATACCAAGATTTTACCGGAAATAGACGTTTTGGGTCCCCTGTATCCATAAAGATAATTTTTAGAGAAAGGTTCGTGTGTCTGTGAACACGATGACTCAAAAACGAAAAGTCGGTAAAATACCAAACTTAGTATATAAGTTTAGTATCTACCAGGGATGTGCCAGGAAGATTTTGAGAAAAATCCCCCCACCCCTAACTACCCTTTATATGGAAATATATTCTAAAATTTTTATTTTCTCAAAAATAGCTGTAACGATTTTTATTAAAACAACATGTATTAATAATATTTACATCGCAAATAAGATGCATGTTTTGAATTCTCTGGCAACAGAAGAATTTTGCACAACTGTAAGCTGTAAGAGATAGACAAATCTTACTATACAAAAAATGTAGGTCACGTTAAAACACAAAATTTATTCATATATATTTTTTGTTGAATTTACCATTTATGAGATATTTCTTGTTATTTACTTCAGATTAAAAATGCTTAAAATTTTCTCACGCGGAAAGTTGTAAACTCCTGGCCCTGCATAGAAACGGCTTTTAACCACATGGCAACCAGATTTGACATTGGTTTGAGCCTAATGTATTCCCTTATACAGCTTCTACTTACAAGAAAGCAAGTAATTAAGACATTTTCTGCTAATGTTATTCTCGATTATATAAAGTACATCAAAATGTTTTCAAAGTTTTGATTTTTTCAAAAATAGCTGTAAGGGTTTTGATTAAAATACCGTATATTAATGATATTTAATCGCAAATAAAATGCATATCTTGAAATTTCTGGAAATAGTCTTTGAAGACATCTTTACTCTGGCTGAAGTTTGTGAAATTTTGCATTGAGTAAGGGAAAAGACAGAAACTTACTAAACAGAAAATGTAGAAACGCATAATTTATGTTATATGTATTTTTTCCTCAGGGTTGATCGCATTTTGAAATATTCCTTGTTATTGGTTTTGGTTATAAAATTTATATACTTATACCATACGGACATTTGTCGACTTCTGTCCATACAAGCAAACAGCTTCTGACTGTCACTTTAACCTATGGTACTCGCTTATTTCGCTTCTACTTACAAGGAAGCAAGTATTAAGACTATTTCTGCTATTTTTTCTCGATTAGCATGAAGCAAAGAAGAATAAACTTTTCAACAACGATTTGTGACAGAGATGTAGAGAAAGTCATGTACTTAGGGAGCAAGTTAGAAGACCAATTATGCTAATGGATTAGCATGATGTAGATAAAGGAGTAATCTTTTGTAAGAACGGTTTGTATATGGAACAGCTAGAGAAAGTTATGTGAATGGAATGCATCACATTTTTATAAACATACTTGTTCCTGTTGAAATCAATAAAAGCAAGCTCACCCACACAACACCATTATGCTGCCGCCTCAAAGTTTGACCTTATCTCTCGTAGTTTTAGGATCCTCTCAAAATTCTTCTGTCTCAAAACTTTCAGTTGGATATCCTTTAGCTACATATTGAGCTTCCTTCATTTGAACATATAACACGACGTCCAGTGTTACAAACTTTGTTACAAACCTATTGCCAAGGTATAATATATTCTTACTTTCTCTAGCACATATGTACAATATACTTAGTAAATAGAGAAAGTATTGTATACTGATATTTCACCGCAAACCTGTTTTAAGATCCCCTGAATACAAGAAACTTGTCCGTGTGTGTCTGCAAATGTGCACGTGTATAGTACAGGTCGCGCGCCAGTTCTTGATGAATGACACTTTTAAATGAGACATTAGATGCAACTCACTTACTCATATTTACTGTATATCCTATAAACGTAATCATAAGAAGGAAAAGGTGTTCGTTATTGTAACATAAACTATTTGTTGAACTACATAGGTAGAATCATACTGAAAAATTCAATTTCAAAGCTGGGATTTGAACCACGGATCTCCCGGTCTCTAGCCGGTGCTCTTCCACTGAGCTACCATATCAACATACCGGCATAGCATTGAATTTCTCAACTGACGCGCATGTTTCCCGGTAATCCACAAGGTGATCTCAAATTATTTTGAGATGACAACCCCAATGGCGACTTGTAATGTTGTAAGTATTTTAAGTCGCAGGATTCATAGTATAGCCAACTATTATGGTCAATTGGTATTGATTTAATTGTTTTTTTCTTCACACAATCCGTGTGTGAATTTTTCAGTCCAATTTTTCTATCCAACTCCTGGCCTTTACACGGCTTGTGTGAAAAAAAAAAAAAAATAAACCAATATTTGTTGACCTGTTTACCAAGGGTAGGCTAGCTTATTGTTTCTGCGCTAAAGGAAATTTGTCTAGAAGGAATGACAGGTTGTATATGTTGCGGGGCATCATAGTTGAAAACGAAGAGTCCGTTAAATATCAAACTTGATTTGAAGTTCAGCATCTTCATTTGTAAAGATTTTCACAACTAATACCAGAGTGCTTTCATCTTGTTGATAATTCACGACCGGAGCGAAGCGACGAGAGTCAATTTTCTTAAGAGATGAAAACACGAGTTGTATTTGATAACTCAATTCAGCGAAGTACACAATTAATAATGTATAATGTATAGGAAGGGAGATTTTATCTGGTTATGATTATAATAATTAAATTAGTTCTCAAATATTAGATGACCATTATATATGCCGAATTTTTACTTTCTCTACACGTACAATGTACATAGTGTATAGAGAAGGTATTGTATTGCACCCAAAAATTCGATACCGAGACTTTACCCGAAATATATGCTTTGGTTCCCCCTGAATCCCCCAAAAAAAATTGGGGGGGGGAAGGTCCGTGTGTGTGCGTGTGCGTGTGTGTGTCAGTGTGTGTGTGTCTGTGGACAGCATAGCTCAAAAACGAAAAGACCGTTAAATACCAAACTTGGTATTTAAGTTTGGTATCTTCCAAGGATGCGACACGAAGATTTTCAAGAAAATCCCCCCAGCCCCATCTACCCATTACATGGACTTTTTTTCGAACATTTTTCTTTTCTCAAAAATGGCTCTTAACGATTTTGATTAAAATATCGTATATTAAAGATATTTACCTGACAAATAAAAAGTATCTCTTGAATTCTCTGGGAATAGCCTCGTAAGACTACTTTATTTTGGATGAATTTTACATAATTGCTTAACCGTAAGAAATGGACAAACACTTACCACACAAAAAAGTAGAGCACATTAAAACACACAATTTATGTTACATACATTTTTTGAGGCGTTGATCGTTTTTCTTTAGATATTCCTTGTTTTTGATTCAGCTTTGAAAAACTTGTACTTTTCTCATATAGGAATTTGTCAACTCGTGTCATACAAACAAAGGAACTTCAGTCACCTAGCAACCAGCTTTTGACTTCACTTTAACCTATGATACTTCCATATTTCACTTCTACTTACAAGGAAGCAAGTAATAAGACTATTTTTTCTCGATTAGCATGAAGTAAATAGAAGAATAAACTTATTAACAATAATTTGTTACACAGAAGTAGAGAAAGTCTTGTGAATGGAACACATCAGATTTTTTTTCTTTCTTTCTCACTGACCCCTGAGTTTTAAGACCGACCGTGTCTACACACAATATACGAATATCGATAGCAACAATAGAAATAGAGAACAATTATGTTACTTGAGCTGTTAAGAACTAACTCATGAACTGGAAACAAACGTTATGATATTTGAGGTTATTGCACTCATCTCACACATTAGATATACACATAATGATTATTTTCACTATAAAATTATAAAAAAAAAAAAATGTACGAGAATTAATTGAAAGTACAATTGTGGAACTGATAGTTATTAAAAGTGAAGGTTGGCTGCCTGGATATTAACCTTAATCAAGACAGGGGATTAAACATACGAATATCAGGTGCGACAAGATTTCAAGAAAATGAACATCAGCTGCGATAAAATTTTTTGACAAAATCGCTGCAGTTGGTTGACATTGCCTAATCTAAAACTGTAAATGGAGTTTTATTTATGGACGATCTTTAACTGCTGTGGTTCTCAGCGTCCCATTCTGTACTGGACGTGAAAAACTGCTTAATTTTGCTCAGATGCCTACGGGACAAACGGCTTTACTTCCCTTCCAAAGGAAGTCATGCTAAGGATTTTTAGGCCATAAAAAGATCCATCGTCCTCCCCCAGGTTTGAACCCGTGGCCTTGGGTATGAAATCATTACACCATTGGTGACCCTATAATGTTTTCAAATGGGAAGACTTCTACTTTGCAGCGAATGAGATGCGTTATCGTGCTCTGCGTTGCCAGGTCGCTACCCCCACTCTTTTCATATTTCACTCTCACTCGCACACTGAACATGCAAATTTGCCTTGCGACATAAGTTTATTCATGTGTATTATGAAAGCTATTTGAGATGAAAATCTGTGATTTTTAAGGTTCTGCTACGAAGGTTTATATCTTTCCCTAAATTATTGTTTTTGTATAATTTTATTATTTTGTCTTAGTGCTAGTAGGATTTATGAGACGGAATCACTTAGCACGTTACTCTCCAGTTAAGCGCAAATGCAATATGTCAACACAGCAGCACTCCGATTGGCTGCCGGCCTGGTGGCGCTCAAGGAATATCTCACGCCATTTGAAAGTTTCAGTAGTAATAATGGTATCTTATTATGTCCAGTGTTATATGCTACCTGTTTACTCTACCGCAAATAATCCAATGTGACTCTTCCGTTATAGCTAAACAGTAATATAGAAATGGTATTTCAGGAAATGTTATTTCCAGTTTCTGTGCCATTAACGAAGTTGGCTGTTGAACAAGAGCATGCTGATGTAAGCCAGCAGATGTTTGATTTTCCCATTCCTAGCTTACATGCAAAACACGAGAGGGCACTGTCGCTTGCTCACTAGCATGGTTCAACAAACACGCTAATAAATAAATTAACGCTTTCCTTGTTTCGAGCTCACATGAGACTGTAATATATCTCGCTCTAATTACACAAACATCTGCTGTGAAAATCCATAGTTGTCATAGAAATAAGGGTCATTTCTGGTAGCTTTCATCTTGAATATGCGGAACACCTAAGGAAATGTTTATTTTCTTTACATGTACTATAGAAAGTATTGCATTCCACCCAAAAAATTGATACCGGGTGCGTGCGTGTGTGTCTGTGGACAGCATAGTTCAAAAACTAAAAGATCATTCAATGCCAAACTTGGTATTTAAGTTGAGTGTCTTCCAACGATGTGACACGAAGATTTTCAAGAGAATCCCCCCACTCCAACTACGCTTTACATGGATATTTTTTCGAAAAATTTGATTTTCTCAAAAATGGCTATAACGACCTTGATTAAAATATCATATATTAAAGATATTTACCTGACAAATATAATGTATATCTTGAATTTTCTGGGAATGGCCTCTGAAGACTACTTTATTCTGGATCAATTTTATGGAATTTTGCATAACTGCTAAACCGAGCACGTTAAAACACACAATTTATGTAAGTACATTTATTTCGTGGAGTTGATCGTTTTTGAGATATTCCTTGTTTTTGGTTTCCGCTTTGAAAAACTTATATTTCTCTCATACAGGAATTTGTCAGCTCCTGTCCATACAAACAAAGGAACTTCAGTCACATAGTAACCAGCTTTTGACTATCATTTTAACCTATTGTACCCCCTTATTTAGCTACTACTTACAAGGATGCCAGTAATAAGATTATTTCTGCTATATTTTTCTGGATTAGCATGAAGTAAATAGAAGAATAAACTTTTTAACAGTATTTTGTTGCAGAGATATAGAGAAAGTCATGTGAATGGAGCAATCATTTTTTTTTTCATTCCAGACGAAACTCGGAAGCTATGTTTCACTTGAAAGCCAGTATCATAACCACTACGCTGTAATATGTCCCTTCGTTTTTCGTGTTAGGCTCTCGAATGGTTGATAAATTAGACAGTGGCGTACAGGCAGTTCACAAACCTATAACCGTTACTTTGACATTTCAAAAAAACAGGCCATAAGTCTACTATCTCAAATTACTTATTCAAGTAATCTACATACTGTGTGAAAATATTTCGGTATAGTTCATTAGCACCCTGTAATATATAATTTCCTATCAATATCAAATTGGATTCTCAAGATATTAATTTTTACTAACCATAATAAAAAATATGATGTGTAACACTCACATGACCTTTTTAACTGTTCTACACAGAAGCTTGTTAAAAAGAAAATCTGATGTGTTCTATTCACATGCCTTTCTCTACATCTCTACAACAAATTATTGTTAAAAGGTTTTTGCTTCTATTTACTTCATTTTACTCGAGAAAAAAATACCATAAATGGTTTTATTACTTGCTTCCTTGTAAGTAAAAGCTAAACAAGGGAGTACCATAGGTTAAAATGGTAGTCAAAAGCTGGTTGCTATGTGATTGAAGTTCCTTTGTTTGCTTAGACAGGAATTTGTATCAGAAAAATATCATTTTTTTAAAGCTGAAACCAAAAAGAAGGAATATATCAAAAACGATCAACTCCACGAAAAAATATACCTGACATCAATAGTGTGTTTTAATGTGCTTTACATTTTTTGTGTGGTAAGTTTTTGTCCATCTCTTACGGTTTAGCAATTATGCCAAATTCCGTAATATTCATCCAGCATAAAGTAGTCTTCAGAGGCTATTCGCAGAAAATTCAAGATAAACATTTTACTTATTAGGTAAATATCTTTAATATTTGACTTTTTAATCAAAATCATTAGTGCCATTTTTAAGAAAATCAAAATGTTCGGAAAAAGTTCCATGTAAAGGGAAGCTGGGGGGGGGGGAGTTTCTTGAAAATCTTCGTGTCGTATCCTTGGAAGAAACCAAACTTAAATATCAACTTTGGTATTTAACGTCCTTTTCGTTTTTGAGCTATGCTGTCCAAGACACACTCACACAGATGTACGCACGCACGCACGCACACACACACACGGACCTTCTTGTAAAAATGCTTTTTTTTTAATTCACGGGATCCAAAACATTTATTTCCGGTGAAATCTCGGTATCAAATATTTGGGTGCATTACAATACCTTCTCTATACAATATGTACATAGTATGTGTAGAGAAAGTAAAAATTGCCCTTTCTATACCATGCTAAGCGAGATAAGCATTAGCAGAATGTACTTATTACCTAGTGCCTTATAAGTTTTTTGCTTGGCCAGGAGTAGAACAAAAGAAAAACGGATATTTCCTGTCTGAGAAAAGTTTAGTATCTTAAAACTGATAGCAATAACAAGGGAAATAGTTAATTCTATCACAAAAATGCATACGACATAAATTGTATGTTTTAACGAGATATCCATGTTTGTGTAATGCGTTTTTTAATTTCTCTACACGTATTATGTACATAGTGTATAGAGAAGGTATAACATTCCACTCAAAAATTATGTTACGGTATACTAGTTATTTCAAATGAAGCAAAATTCATCCAGAGTAAACAGGACTTTAGAAGCTATTCCCAGAAGATACAAGATATTCATTGTATCTCTTTAATATACAACATTTAATGAAAATTGTTAGTTATTTTTTTTTTAAAAATGAAAATTTTCGAAAACAGTTCCATGTAAAGGGTAGCTGAGGGTGGAGGGATATTCCTTAAAATCTTCGTGTCGCATCCTTGCATGATAACAAAGTTATATATCAAGTTTGGTATTTAACAGTGTTTTCATTTTTGAGCTATGCTGTCCAAAGGCACACTCACACACATACAGACTTACACATACTCACCTTTTTGTAAAATATCATGCTAATCAAGAAAACTTAGTAGAAATAGTCTTATTACTTGCTTCCTTGTAATAGAAGCGAAATAAGGGAGTACCATAGGTTAAAGTGATAGTCAAAAGCTGGTTGCTATGTGACTGAAGTTCCTTTGTTTATATTAACAAAATCCTCTATGATAAGAGGTTAAGTTTTTCAAAGTTGAAACGAAAAACAAAGAATATCTCAAAAACGATCAACTCCACGAAAAAATGTTTATTACATAAATTGTGTGTTTTAACGTGATCTGCTTTTTTTCTTTGGTAAGTTTGTGTCCATCCCTTACGGTTTAGCAGTTATGCAAAATTCCGAAATATTCATCCAGAATAAAGTAATCTTCAGAGCTTATTCCCAGAAAATTTAAGATATACATTTTATTTTTAAGGTAAATATCTTTAATATACGGTATTTTAATCAAAATTGTTAGTCATTTTTAAGAAAATCAAAATTTTTGAAAAATGTTCCATGTAAAAGGTAGTTGTGGGTGGGGGGATTTGCTTGAAAATCTTCGTGTCGTATTTTTGGGAGATACCAAACTTAAATATCAAGTTTGGTATTCAACGGTCGTTTCGTTTTTGAGCATTGTAGGCACATACACAGGCACACACACACACACACACACACACACATACGGATATTTTTGTAAAAAATGCTTACTTTGGTTTCAGAGGGTACTAAAACATGTATTTCCGATGAAACCTCGGTATCTAATTTTTGGGTGGAATACAATACTTCCTCTATACACTGTGTACATAGTACGTATTGAGAAAATAATGAGCACTTGTAATGAAAACGCTTGGCTTCCATATATTAACGTCTCAATATACGTCTACCTCATTTAGACGAAGAGAAAACTTGGTGTAGCAGGATGAACAGAGCTTCTAAAGGCGAAAATGGTAAAGCAGGTACTTAGGGCGTGTGTAAATGACGAACGCACCAAGCGGAGTTTGGGCCCAGCCAAGCGGGAATGCCTCCTTTTATATTGAATTGGAACACTTCGTGCAGGATTGCTTTTCGATAGTTGGCTACGTCAGAAGTAATAGGTGACTGGAATTGTATTTCGATTCCATTGGATTGGGGCGTACGACGTTTCACTTCATTGCTTTACGAAAGAATAGACTAGAGAACTTTGCATTCCAATCCATTACAGCTGAAGTGCTACCTCTCAGCTCTGCTGTTCCTCTTGAAGGTGGACAACACTTTGCTGCATTTGTCTCGAGCCGCGAGTACGAAAAGGCGCTCTCCAGTTGACTTGGCGCACCCATTTACACTCAATTTACAACATGTTACTTACAACATTATGTGTACTGAAGATAGTTAAAATATCCGGAAATGTTATGCAAGTAACAACAAAATAACATCGAGTATAACATCTGAAGTGCGTCAAAAAAAGTCTGATGTGTTCCATTCACATGACTTTCTCTACATCTCTGCAACAAAATATTATTAAAAAGTTTGTGCTTCTGTTTACTATATGCACATCGAAAACAATTTGGCAGAAATAGTCTTGGTTTAATTGTTTTTTCACACAAGATGTGTGTAGGACAGGAGTTGCATAGGTTGAGTTAGACTGCAAAAATGCAATGCCATAGCGCAGATTTGAACCATGGATCTCCCAATCTCTAGCCTGTTGCTCTTCCACTGAGCTACCATGAATACATGTCGGCATAGCACTGAACTGACCATAATAGTTTGGCTATACAATGAATCCTGGAACTTAAGTACTTACAACATTGTAGGTTGCCATTAAAGTTGTCCGGGAAAATGTGATTCAGTTGAGAAATTCAATGCAATGCCGGTATGTTACCATGGTAGCTCAGTGGAAGAGCAAAAGGCTAAAGATCGGGAGATACGTAGCTCTAATCCCGGTAATGGCATTCAATTTTTCAGTTTAATTCTACCTATCCAGAAACAGTCTTATTACTTACTTCCCTGTAAGTAGAAGTGAAATAAGCGAGAACCATAAGTTAAAAAGATAGTCAAAAACTGGTTGCTATGTGACTGAAGTTCCTTTGTTTTTATGGACAGGAGTTGACAAATTTCTGTGCGGTTAATGTATTAAGTTTTTCAAAGCTGAAGCCAAAAACAAGGAATATCTAAAAAAAAACGATAAACTTCACGAAAAAAACGAATATAACGTAAACTGTATGTTTTAACGTACTATACATTTTTTGAAAATAACTTTTCTCGGGCTATCAGCCAGGTGAATTCTGGAATAATTTCCAAGCTTTCAAGAGCTAACGTCGCTCTCATCTTCAGGGAATGATGTAGAGACTCCGGGTACGCCTTATATATAGTAGTCCGGCGGGGGGACCGGCCAGATGCCGCTCTGTGATTGGCCCGGGTCCGGCATGGGAGGTGTTGACTAGGAACCAATGGTCTCCGTTGCCGGGACGGACTGCTCTGATTGGCCCGTTGCCAGATGTGAGCCTGTATTAAAACTAGGGCTAGCTTTTGGCAGTTTCACAAATCTTTGCGAGTGTTTGCTGAGCACCGAACTCCAAATGCCATTCACCTGCAAGCCGCTGTCTCTGTTGATGTTATTTTCTTCGTATTTAATAGCTATGGCTTCTTTGATGGAGCGGTCCCAATAGCTTGAAGACTTAAACATGGTGGTTGTGTCGCCCAGTCTCGGTCTGTGTCCTTCTTGGATGCAGTGCTCCGCAAGACCAGATTTTTCTGGGTACATCAGGCGGATGTAGCTCTCATGCTCTTTGCATCTTTGTTCAATCGTTCTCCCAGTCTGTCCGATGTAGGCTCTACCACATTCACATGGAATGCGGTATACCCCATTTTGTGTGTGGTGAATTTTTATCTATTTCTTACGGTTTAGTAGTTATGCAAAATTTCGTAAAATTCATCAAGAATGAAATAGTCTTCAGAAACTATTCCCAGCAAATTCAAAATATACTTTATATTTGACAGGTAAGTTCTTTAATATACGATATTTTAATCAAAATCGTTAGAGCCATTTCTAAGAAAATGAAAATTTCCGAAAAAAGTTACGTGTAAAGCGTAGTTTAAGTTGGGGGGGTTCTCAAAATCTTCGTGTCGCATCCCTGGAAGATACTATACTTAAATATCAAGTTTGGTTTTTTACAGACTTTTCGTTTTTGAGTTATCATGTTCACAGACACACACATTGACATTTTTCTGAAAATTCTTTTTTTTTTTTTTTTGGATAAAGGGGACCCTAAAACATATATTTCCGGTGAAATCTGGGTATCCATTTTTTTGGTAGAGTGCAATACGTTCTCTATACACTATGTACATAGTACGTGTAGAGAAAGTAAAAAAAGTTCCAATAGCCAGTGTTTGGTTCACAAAAAAAGTGGAACTTCCTAGTCTTGATTATTAACTTTAACATGAGGCTGTGATTGCCAACTTAGTGTTAACTCATGCACCTTCCTGGTGGAAGAGATGTCACGCAGGTCATGGCAAGACGTGTGACATAGTCCCTGTCGAGTGTTAACTCATACACCTGCCTGGTAGAAGAGATGTCACGCAGGTCATGGCAAGACGTGTGACATAGTCCCTGTCGAGAGTTAACTCATACACCTGCCTGGTAAAAGAGATGTCACGAGGTCATGGCAAGACGTCCGACATAGTCCCTTATGAGTGTTAACTCATACACCTGCCTGGTAGAAGAGATGTCACGCAGGTCATAGCAAGACGTCTGGCATAGTCCCTGACGAGTGTTAACTCATACACCTGCCTGGTAGAAGAGATGTCACGCAGGTCATGGCAAGACGTGTGACATAATACCTGTCGAGTGTTAACTCATACACCTGCCTGGTAGAAGAGATGTCACTGAGGTCATGGCAAGACGTGTGACATAGTCCCTGTGGAGTGTTAACTCATACACCTGCCTGGTAGAAGAGATGTCACTCAGGTCATGGCAAGACGTCTGGCATAGTCCCTGACGAGTGTTAACTCATGCACCTTCCTGGTAGAAGAGATGTCACTCAGGTCATGGCAAGACGTCTGACATATTCCCTGACAGGTGTTAGCTAATGCACCTGCCTGGCAGAAGAGATTTCACGCAGGTCATGGCAAGACGTCTGGCATAGTCCCTGACGAGTGTTAACTCATGCATCTTCCTGGTAGAAGAGATGTCACTCAGGTCATGGCAAGACGTCTGGCATAGTCCCTGACGAGTGTTAACTCATGCACCTGCCTGGTAGAAGAGATGTCACGCAGGTCATGGCAAGACGTGTGACATAGTCCCTGACGAGTGTTAACTCATACACCTGCCTGGTAGAAGAGATGTCACGAGGTCATGGCAAGACGTCTGATATAGTCCCTGTCGAGTGTTAACTCATGCACCTACCTGGTAGAAGAGATGTCACTCAGGTCATGGCAAGACGTCTGACATAATCCCTGACAGGTGTTAGCTAATGCACCTGCCTGGCAGAAGAGATGTCACGAGGTCATGGCAAGACGTCTGACAGTCCCTGACGAGGATCAGCCGGTCTGGTAGAGTTTGGGGCGACAGCCGCCGAGCTTCCTTATTCCCAATACAAGTTACGACCCAAGACGACCGCGACTGGCCTGCCCTACCTGTTTATATAGATTCTATAGTTCCTATAGGGATGACACTAATGACAGAGCGGATATTCCCAAAAATGGCCCGATGGCGCTCCTAGACATCTTGGGCGTTAGCGAAAATCCTAGAGACACGTGACTATCCTTTGTTGGCTTATGCAGCATTTGTTCTATAATCTTCTAAGAGGAAGCTGACGTCAGGTAACACCCAAAGAGGCGTTCCTGACCAACAGGAAACCAACGATGGCCGGTCACGTACGCATTTTAATACCGCTTCTCTACTTTTAATATATTAGGAATTCCAACTTAATTTTTAAGTTTCATAAAATGATAAAGGACATTAATTGAATCATAAATTAAATATCTTGCCAAAGACCGACGCGACAATATCTCTTGGTGTGTTAAAATAGTTGCAGAATCAACGGGACTATTTCAAATTCACATTTGCGTGAGTGAGCTTCACTTTACATGTGTTGCTATACAGTGACAGGGTAATGAACAAGCTGCGCAGAACGTTAAGGGCGCAACTATTGCCGTTTGCGTCATTCTCTCTTCTCCTACTTGTACATATGACATCAGACATGCATGCGAATCGAGAGGGTTTTGTTAGTGGTGGGAGAGAGAACACAGCAACAGGAGGCGAGATACTACAAAATAATAGTAAGCTATATTGTTTATTGTACACGTATAGAAACTATTAACAGTAACGTTCTTCTCTGTTAAGAGGACAGCTTAGAGAGATTGTTTACATTTTGTCATTTACTTTTGAAAGTAGCTACTTGTTCTCAACATACATTCACATATGCACGCCCACATTGTAACAACGATATAGCGGTGATGGCAAACTCTCTTTCAATCCCCACCATTTCTACATCTCCGAAAGGTAGAAACTGGAAAGAGGGGAAAATGTTGAAAGTGTGAGCTACGTGGACCGTAATATGATAATTTGTTATAGTGTGTAACATCCGCTTTTACTACTTGTGGCACGACAGGCGATGACACTTGAAAACCCGAGGAAAACCCGTCCCTGCGCCACTTTTTCTAACACAAATCTCACGTGAGGTTACTTGGAATCGAACACGGGCCATCTAAATGAGAGGCGAGTGATCCAACCACTTGGCCACGGCGCGGCCAGGTAATATTTTTAATTGCCATGTCAAGGTTTATCAGAGGGCAGGTTAGATCTCTTAAATATTTTCAAGAAACCATGTTTTTAGTAAACAGGTGAGCGAAACATTTGCTTAATTCTTTATAAATATCCTTATTTAGTTGAAATTAAGTAAGAATCTAATTAAATTCAATCAGTTTCGACCTGGCAGAGCAATCATTAAAACAAAAGTTATACAAAATCCTCAAATATTTAAGGGGACAAAGTAGCCTGAACATACAGAAATTACACCTTATGTGAATTGAATTACCACTGCTCTTAAAGTATTCAATTGTGTTTCCAGAAATTTGTATCAATTATTTTATAAACCATGACAATCATTTCAGGTGGTTGTTTGAATTAATAGCTTGTGTGGGTGGGCCTATAAAAAGCATTTCATGTAGAAGAAAAGTAATAGAACTTAGTCTTAAAACATGTGAATTCATGTACATCTTTCTCTAATACTACTAGCAATACATAATCACACTTTTGCATGTTTGTTCTTAGTATAATCAGCTATCTTCTGAATCTCAATTATTTAGCTGTGACACAATTTAGTAGAAATTAAAAGAGAAATATGATTTCAATTTCAAATAGATAAAAATGTGGAAATTTGTAACGTTGGTACATTCTTAATATGATCAATATATACTATAACATCACGACTGTGGCTCAGAAAGTTCAACTATGTGTTGTACATATGCTGAAAATTTCAGTTCTACATCTCCCACACTTTCTGGGAAATGGGCACATACGTATCCAAAATTGCTGTTTTTATAAAACTGAATTTAAGGATACAAATGTTCTAAAAAGGGATATTGCATAACAGCTTTAAAAATGCGGACTAGTATTTAAATTATATTTAAATTGATTAAATACCTCTTTACCCCCCAAAAATATATATTTTCTGAAACAAGAAATAATAGAGATTTTGCCCGCCTGGGTAGCGTGGTGGTAGCATGTCTGCCTCACGTTCAAAAGGTCGTGAGTTCGAATCTCGCTAGGGTGAGTTACCCGGGTAAGGTTTTTTTCGGGGTTTTCCCTTATCCTGAGAAGACGAATGTCGAGTAACTTTAAGCTCCATGGACCCCGAGATCATTTGAACATCATATCATCAATTGGATTCATCGTCCGATATGACCAAACCAGGTTAAAGGACGTTAAAAAAAAATAGAGATTTTATTAGTAACAAAACAAAAAATGTTATTTTCCTTTCTCTAGTCGTATTATGTACATGGCATATGCAAAATGTATTGCATTCCACCCAAAAATACGACACCGAGCTGTCACCGGAAATATATGTCTTGGGTCCCACTGAATCCAAAAAAAAAAAAAAACATTTTTACAAAAAAATCCGTGTGTGTGTCTGTGGACAGCATAGCTCAAAAACGAAAAGACCGTTGGATACCAAACTTTTTAAGTTTGGTTTCTTCCAAGGATGCGACGCGAAGATTTTCAATAAAATCCGCCTAACCTAATTACCCTTTGCATGGCATTTTTTGAACATTTTTATTTTCTCAAAATGGCTGTAACGCTTTGGATTAGAATATTAAAGATATTTACCTGAAAAATAATATGTATGTCTTGAATTTTGTGGGATTAGCCTCTGATGATTCCGGATGAATTTTACGGAATTTTGCATATCTGCTAAACAGTATGCATTATACAAAAATTTAGCAAACAAAAAATGTAGAGTACATTAAAACACACAATTTATGTTATACAGTTTTTGTTCGAGGAGTGATCGTTTTTTATATATTTCTTTTGTTTCAGTTTTAAAAAACCTTTAATTTTTCTCATACATGAATTTGTCAACTCGTGTCCATTACAAAGAAAGAACTTCAGTCACATAGCAGTAAGCTTTTAACTATTACTTTAACCTATGGTACTCCCTTATTTTGTTTCTACTTACAAGGAAGCAAGTAATAAGACTATTTCTGCTTTATATATCTTTTTTTATCATTAGTATGAAGTAAATAAAAGCATTAACTTTTTAACAATAATTTGTTGTGGAGATGTAGAGAAATTCATGTGAATGGAACACAGGTTTTTTTATCATTTCAAAGTACCTTTTTCCCTTACACCAGAACGAGTCGCCAGAGGTAGCAGGTATCAGCAAAGTCACTCTATAGTTCTGCACTGGCACATTTTAACTTGAAATATCCCCTTTTAGTTCTGCAACTCTTTCAACGCACCATGGAATGTCTGCACACACCAAATACGGGGCAGTTGGGCCACATATATACGTACGCATGGTACGAACGTACGCTAATAACTTCGGAAAAGAGAGTACACCTCAGTATAACGGAGCTGAATGCAATAAGGATGCAGCCAGAATAGGTCAGTCTTAACAGAAGAGAAAATCAACACTATGAAAGAAAGGAAAGGAATAATGAATGTGTGAGATGCAGGAATAATTATGCATGCACCACAAATGCACAGCACTGAAAGGAGAAATGATTCTAAAGAAGGTGACTATGCGAGGAAAAAATGTTTAGAGTGTGGTATACCACAGTAGACTATGAACAACAAAGCATTCCGGGTTCTTCAACGAGAAAATAATAAAAAGCTTTGAAAGAGAAAGCGAAGCCGAGAAAATCGGGTAAATGTATACAGTGCAGCTGGTAAAGGTGATAGGGAGAGGTAGAAAAGTTAAACTTCTGCAGAGATAAAACAACGTGAAATACGAGGGTCATTATGTTTCAACCTCCGATAGGCCAAGTTCATAGAAATCAATTATTTTATTACTAAAAGTTTTGTATACTTATGATTACTTTTCAACATAGTCACCGAAAAGATTGAGACATTTATCGTACCTGTGCACAAGTTTTGTAATACCCGCCACAAAAAATGTTGCCGCCAATGATTTCAAATGAGCATTGACGTTGTTGATCCTCGTTGGTTTGAAAGTGCTGCCCTCCTAGCCACGTCTTCAGTTCAGGGAAAAGGTGAAAGTCGCTGGGTGCCAGGTCAGAACTGTACGGCGGATGATCGAAAATGTCCCATTGAAATTGTTCAAGGAGCCGATGGGTTGTGCCAGCAGTGTGTGGACGAGCGTTGTCATGGACCAACACAATTCCTGAAGTCAGCATTCCTCTTCGTTTGTTTTCAATGACTCTCCGCAAACGTCATAAAGTTTCACAATAAACAGCTGCATTGACAGTGGTTCCGGGCTGTATTATTGGCGGCAACATGTTTTGAAGCGGGTATTGCAAAGCTTGTGCACAGGTACGATAAATGTCTCAATCTTTTCGGTGATTATGTTGAAAAGTAACCATAAGTGTACAAAACTTTTAGCAATAAAATAATTGTTTTCTATGAATTTGTCTGTTATTTATAGCCTACCGGAGGTTAAAAAAAAAGTCTCTCGTAGTTTTAACATCCACAAACTTCATTCAAAATACATTTCTTTTAATTTAATGTATGTATATTTCTGTGCCATAAATGTATTGTAAAATGACTGGGTTTAAATCATAAAATAGCGAATAATACTTCTCTCCTTATAGATGGCAAATATTTATACTTTTTACTTTTCTTACCTATATATTCTATTTACATAGTGGATTGATGAGATATTGTACTCCAACCAAAAATTCGATACCAGATTATACTGAAAATATGTTTTGAGGTTCCCTGAGCAATTTTAGAGTTCCGTTTGTGTGTGAGTCTATGGACAGCATAGCTCAAAAATTAAAAGAATCTTAAATACCAAACTAGGAATTTAAGTTTAGTATCTTCCAACAATGCGACATAAAAATGTTCAAGAAAATCATCCCGCCTCAAAGTAACTTTCCCATTGAAAAATATCCAACAATTTTCATTAAAATACCATATCTTTTTATGACAAAATGTATGTATATCTTGAATTTTTGGGGAATAATGTTTTTTTGAGTTATCGTAATCACAAACACACGGACGTTTTTCTTAAAATACATTTCTTGGATACAGGAGACCTAAAAACGTACATTTCCATTGAAATCTCGGTATCGCATTTTATTTTAGAGTGCACAAAACCTTCTGTATACACTATGTACTTAGTACGTGTAGAGAAAGCAAAAAGAAAAAAATTTGATGTGCATCATTCACTTTCTCTACATCCCTGCAACAAATTATTCTATTTACTTCATCTAATCGAGAAAAAATAGCAAAAATAATCTTATTACTTGCTTCTTTGTAAGTAGGAGCGAAATAAGGGAGTAACATAGGTTAAAGTGATAATCAAAAGCTGCTTGCTATGTGACTGAATTTCCTTTGTTTGTGTGGACAGGGGTTGACATAACATGTATATAACATAAATTGTGTGTTTTAGGGTGCTCTACATCTTTTCTGTAGTAAGTTTTTGTCCATCTCTTACGGTTTAGTACTTATTCAAATATCAGTAAAATTCATCCAGAATAAAGTACCCTTCAGAGGCTATTCCCTGTAAATTCAACATACACATTTTATTTGTCAGGTAATAGTCTTTAATATACGAAATTTTAATTAGAATCGTTAAGAGCCATTTTTGAGAAAATCAACATTTTCGAAAAAATTCCATGTAAAAGGTAATTGGAGGTCGGGGGATTTTTCTCAAAATCTTCGCATCGCATCCCTAGAAGATACTAAACTTAAATACTAAGTTTGGTATATTACCTCTTTTCGTTTTTGAGTTATCGTGTCCGCAGACACATGGACACACACACACACACAAACGGGCCTTTTTCCGAAAATGCTTTTTTCGGATAAAGGGGACCCTAAAATATATATTTCCAGTGAAATCTCGGTATCGAATTTTTGGATGGAGTGCAATACCTTCTCTATACGCACCATGTACATAGTGTATAAAAACCTTTCCTAACTGCAAATCATGGCAGGCCTTGCATTCCAGTGGCGAATATTCAGACTGTTTGTGTGGCAGGCGGTGCATAGTTTTCCTTCTAATTATCATGAATTCAGCCCTGATGCGGCAAACTGTAAACTCTGCGTACAAAATTGAATTGCGCACGCATCTCATCACATGCTGACGCGTCAGCTTCGTGCCCAGCTATGCCCCCCCCCCCACGATATTACCGTTTATTTTGCAATGAGGGTGTTTCCGAAGGCGCAGCGTTTGGAATTATTGCTGCTGTTATTTATAATCAATCTACTGTGCCTTCCACAATGAGCTTCAACTGTCTCGTTTGTGTTCCTTTTATTTGACTCACTGGATAAGGGTTAAAACAAAACACTGTGGTTTCTGCTGTAGCATTCATTTTTACGGCAACTAATTGTTCTGTCAACTCTGCAGCTTGGAATGAAAACACTCATTTGTTTACAAATAGTGCTTTGTTGCAGCAGGAGCGCCCATCACACATATGCACAAATCGAGGTTAAATTACTACGGAAAATAGACAAACACTGCAGAGCTTATTTTAGTGCGAAATGAGATCACACACTAAAATCATTAGCTTTGTAACCTTACTTCATGTTTCACGTAATTTGGATTCACAGGACAATACACGAAGTTCTCAGAATAGGCGATAAAAATCTCTGATATGTTCCATTTACATGGCTTTCTCTACATATTTGCACAAATTATTGTTAAAAAAACTCTTGCTTTTATTTACTTCATTCTAAACAAGAACTAGCCCTATTATTTACTTGTACGTAGAAGCGAAATAAGGGAGTAGCATAGGTTAAAGTGATAGTCAAAACCTGGTTGCTATGTGACTGAAGTCCCTTTCTTTGTATGGACACGAGTTGACAAACTTCTGCATGAGAAACGTATAAGTTTTTACAGCTGAAACCCAAAAATAAGGTATATCTCAAAAGCAATAAACGCCACGAAAAAAAAAACAACTATATAACATAAACTGTATGTTTTAAGGTGCCCTACATTTTTGTATGTTAAGTTTTTGTCTACCCATTATAGTTTAGCAGTACGCAAATTTCTCTTAAATTAATCTAGCGTAAAGTAGTCATCAGAGGCTATTGCCAAAAAATTTAACTTATAGATATTTTCTTAAAAATGGCTCTAACAATTTTGATTAAAATTTCATATATTAAAGATATTTGCCAAACAAATAAAATATATATCTTGAATTTTCTGGGAACAGGTTCTGATGACTATATTATTCTGGATGAATTTTGCAGAATTTTGCATAACTGTTAAACCGTAAGAGATGGACAAAAACTTAACACACAAAAATGTAGAGTACATTAAAACGCAGAATTTATGTTACATTCTTTTTTTCGTAGAATTGATCGTTTTTGACGTATTCCTTGATTTTGGTTTCAGCTTTGAAAGACGTATGCGTTTCTTATATAGGACTTTTTCAACTCGTGTCCATGCAAAAAAAGGAACTTCAGTCACACAGCAACCAGCTTTTGACTATCACTTTAACCAATAGTACTCCCTTATTTCAATTCTACTTACAAGGAAGCAAGTAATAATACTAATTCTGCTATTCGTTCTTGATAATTTGTCGCCGAGATGTAGAGAAAGTCATGTGAATGGAACACATAAGATTTTTAAACGCATTTCTGTATTTAATCTCGTCTCAACACCTTATTTCTTTCACGTGTATAGTACATACATAACGTTGCAAAATAAACTCAAAAGTTCAACTTATACATATTTTCAATTATATAATCCTTCTCGAAACTATACGCCTCCACAAATGGCTTTATGAAGCTGATGGGAATAACGTGAAAATAACTAACGCTCTCTGCCGGTGTTTACTAGTACTTACAAGGTAATTACATTAAATAGAATTGGTGAGGTTTACGGGCATTCTCTGCGAACATTAGTGTGCTAATAATTACTGCTCCGTATTCTAGAGGAACGCTGACACATGATAAAATTGCGACTTGTACGTAAAGTGCTATAATGCAATTAATTACACGCACATGCCCCTCAAAGCATTTGTTTCCTCTGCACTTCAATTATGAATTAATTATCTGCATAATAATCAAAGATTAATCACTAAGTAATTTGTTATTAGAATTGCAGTCATTAAAATATTGATATCTAATTTTATTCCTCTCCAATATTACAAGGAACTTAAAACTTTTCAGGAATGGTCAACCACATATTGATACATTAGAGTAGCTAAATGTCTTTCAAATTTATCACATTCGCAACATTTTTGAAGCGGGTATTACAAAGCTTATGCACAGGTACGATAAATGTCTCAATCTTTTCCGTGATTATGTTGAAAAGTAATCATAACTGTTTAAAAGCTTTAGTAACAAAATAATTGTTTTCTATAAATTTGTCTTTTATTTATAGCCTATCGGGGTGTTCAAAAAAAAAATCAGACCTTGTAATTCCAGCGGTTCATCTTCACACGGGGAGGGCCTTAGACCTGGTCGAAAGTCCTAGGAAAAAATATTCTGAATTATAAATAAAATCATTCTTATACAATACGGAAACAAATAAATAAGTTAAATTATTATATAAATATATAATGTATAATAATAATAATAATAATAAGGGCAAAGAGTGTTTGTAGTTTTGGAGTAATATTATTAAATTGAATAAGTTTTACTTTCTCCACACGTACTATGTATAGAGAAGGTATTGCATTCACAACCAAAATTTCGATACCGAGATTTCACCGAAAATACATGTTTTGGGTCCCCTGAATCCAAAATAAGTATTTTTAGAAAAAGGTCCTATATGTGTGCGTCTGTGGACAGCATACTGAAAAACGAAAATACTGTTAAATACAAAATTTCATATTTAAGTTTGGTATCTTCCAAGGATGGTCGTATCCTTAGCGAGGTGCTGCTTACCCAGCGGGAGACCTGGGTTTGATCCCCAGTACCAGCGTGGGGATTTTTCCCCCGCTGGGAGACCTGGCCCGGGGTGCACTCAGCCTCGTAAGGTCCCTGGGGGGCCATTTGAGGAGCTACTTGATGGAGAAGTAGCGGCTCCAGGTCATGAGAACCGCATTAACCGCCCGCGGGGGGGGGGCTCGAGGCGGTGACCACATCTCACCCTACAATTGTGCAACCCATCCAACACGTCTTTAATGGACCGAGATGGGGGACGCAGCGGCCGGGCGGTAGGCCAAGGTTCCCCGTGAACTGTCGTGCCAAGGATGTGATAGATAGAAGAATCAGCTTTTTAACAATAATTTGTTATAGAGACGTAGACAAAGTCATGAAAATGGAACATATCAAATTTTTACTTTCTCTACACGTACTATGTACATAGTGTATAGAGAAGGTATTGTAATGCACCCAAAAATTCGATACCGAGATCTCACCGGAAATACATGTTTTGAGACCCCCTGAATCCCCCAAAAAAAAGCAAATATGTCCGTGTGTATTTCTGTCTGCTTGTATGTGTTTGCGACTGTGGGCAGCATAGCTCAAAAACGAAAACACCCTTAAATACCAAACTTGGTATTGAAGATTAGTATCTTCCAAGGATGCGACACGAACATTTTCAAAAAAAATACCGCAACTCAAAACTAACCCTTACATGGAACTTTTTTCAAAAAAATTAATTTTATAAAAAATGTAGCTAAAAATTTTATTTAAAATATTGCATATTAAAGATATTTACTTGACAAATAAAATGTATTTTTTGAATTTTCTGGGAATATCCTCTGAAAACTACTTTATTCTGTGTGAATTTTCCGGAATATTGCATAACTGCTAAACCGTAAGAAATGGAAAAAAAAAACTTAGCACATAAAAAAAATAGAGGAGCACATTAAAACAGACAGTTTATGTTATATACATTTTTACTTTCTCTACACGTACTATGTACATAGTGTATAGAGAAAGCATTGTACTGCACCAAAAAATGCGATCCCGAGATTTCACCGGAAATATATGTTTTAGGGTTCCCCTTATCTAAAAAAAAAGCATTTTCAGAAAAAGGTCCGTTTGTGTGTGTGTGTTCGTGTGTGCGTGTGTCAGTGTGTCCGTGTGCCTGTGAACACGATAACTTAAAGAAGAAAATTCGGTAAAATACCAAACTTGGTATTTAAGTGGAGTATCTTCCGGGGATGCAACACGAAGATTTTGAGAAAAATTCCCCCACCCCAAACTACCCTTTACATAGAACAATTTTTCGAAAATCTTGATTTTCTAAAAAATAGCTGTAACGATTTTGATTAAAATATCGTATATTAAAGATATTTACCTGACAAATAAATTGTATATTTTGAATTTTCTGGAAATAGGCCCTGAAGACTTCTTTATTCTGGGTTAATTTTACGGAATTTTGCATAACTGCTAAACCATAATAGATGGACAAAAACTTAATTCTCAACAAATGTAGAGCTCTGTAAAACATGCAATTTATGTTATATACATGTTTTTTGTGGAGGTCATTGGTTTTTAGATATTCCATGCTTTATGGTTTCAGCTATAAAAACTTTTACTTTTCTCATACAGGACTTTGTGAACTCGTGTGCATACAAACAAAAGAACTTCAGTGACATAGCAACCAGCTTTTGGCTTTCACTTTAACTTGTGGTACTCCCTTATTTCGCTTCTACTTACAAGAAAGCAATAAAAACACTATTTCCGCTAATTTTTTCTCGATTAGCATGAAGCAAATAGAAGGTTAAGCTTATTAAAAATAATTTTTTGCAGAGATATAGAGAAAGTCATGTGAGTGTAAAACATCAGATTTTTTTTGTGGAGTTGATAGTTTTTTTAGGTATTCCATGTCTTTTGGTTTCAGCTATGAAAAACATACTTTTCTCATACCGGAATTTGTCAACTCCTGTCTACACAAACAAAGTAACTTCAGTCACATAGCAACCAGTTTTTGACTATTACTTTAACCTATGTTAAAGTTTCTACTTGAATGAATGAATAAGTGTATTTATTAACATAGCAATATCATACATAGAATTTCAACAGTCGCACGGGTCCACAGACCGTACGTGCTTTTGTAATACACATTACAATCAATATTAAAACAACAACCACAACAAAGAATTAAAAGAGTAAACACGAAAATAAAAAGACAAAGGAAATACACAGTCAAAAGCAATATTAAACAACAATAAAAATTAAGAGTGAATCTGAAAACAAAGATGCAAAGATATTCAAATATAGCAATTTAAATTTACAGCACAGAGTACACCTTCATAAATGCACCCTCTTATAATAGATAATTACACTTAAAAGACATATATACACATAATATATACAACCCTAGCACAACAGTGACCTAAGTATGACGTAATATATATGTATGTAGAACATTGTAGTCACTTTTGTTTAGTTGATCTTATTCGCCCCCCCCCTTCTCTATTGGCAGCCTCCTCAGATCTCAGCTGTCTTGCCTTAAGTATAAATTTACCTAGCCCGTCCATGTTTTCCGTGCCTGCCAGTAGCGTCCAACATGCTTCTATCCCTACATTCGCAGTGGTAAAAACTCGCGGCAAATATTTTTCCCGCCATTCCTCCGTACCCCTACATCTTGCCAAGATGTGAGTCCACGACTCTTCCTCCTCGCAAATGGGACAGATTCTCGTACCATTCTCGTCAGAAATTTTCGTGCTCCTCCATGCTCCTAGTCTAATCCACGCGAGCCCCTCTCTAATGAGTTTGGTACCTGTTTTGATGTATTGCTCCATACCCCACTCCGATTTCAGCCCAGACTGTACTTCTAATGACACCTTCTCTGTGCATTGCGCAATTATTTGCTGTCTGTCAATATCACAGAGACGTTTCTTAATTTTTCTCCAAAAACTTCGCCTGTTTTCCTGCCCCGCCATCCAAATGTCTCCCATCCCAATGGTTTCCAACCCTTTCTTTAATTTTGATGCCCACGTCAAATTACCTTCCATTCGCAACTGTTCACGGTAGCAGACTGCCCTAATTAAAGATTGGTTTCCGTGAACGATTCTCATCCAATATTTAACTGCTCTGATTTTGCACTCTATCGTTTCACTATGTACCCCAAATTCCCTCATTATTCCGCAGTTTGCCGTACCCCTCCCTACACCCAGAATTCCTTTCAAAAATTGGGTCCTCACTTGATCCAGATCCCCTGTTTGTTCCCACCCCCATATTTCTCCTCCGTATGTCATCGTGGCTCTAACTGTCGCACCGTATACAGTTTCCATTAAGGTTACGGAGATATTCGGAATTCTGCAGCGTATCTGGAGAGCTTCCGCCGCTTTCACCCTTGCTTTGTGTTTCGCAATGTCAATGTGTTTTGTGCATTTTCCGTTCATTGTAAATGTGAGTCCTAAGTACACAAAAGATTTAACATTGTCCAGTATCTGTCCTGCATATGTCCAAGTCTCCTCCCTGCTATAAACACAACCCTTTTTGAAAGGCATTGCCTTAGTCTTATTCACATTAACTGTAAGTAGCCATTCATCGCAATAGTTCTTAAGTTTGTCCAGTCCTCGTTGCAATCCGTTTACTATCGTAGAGCACAATACTAAATCGTCTGCGTATAAAAGTGTTGGGATCTGCAAATCCGCTACTACTGGTGCTTGAATATTCTCTGCTATCATAGTATCAGTAATATCATCCACAAAGAGATTAAATAGCAAGGGAGATAAAATACAACCCTGCCTCACTCCCCTATAGCTTCGGCAGCTCTCGGACACTCTGTTTCTGTCGTATTTCACACAGAATTCGACATTTGATACATTGCCTGCAATGCTCTAACCATTTTACTTGATAACCCCTTTCTGCCTAGTTTGTACCATAATGCATTTCGATTGATAGTCAAATGCCTTCTTAAAGTCCACAAAAGCACAATGAAGCTTTCCCCGCTTAACTAACAGTTGCTTCGTCCTTAAAGTGTCTAATATAAAAGCGGCATCTATGGTACTGTGTCCTTCTCTGAAACCCATTTGAAATTTTGAAAGTTTGCCAAATTTAGATTCCCAATCCTTTATCCGGTTATATAACACTCTACAATAAATTTTCTCCATAATTGGCAACAGAGTAACCCCCCTATAGTTATCCGGATTTCCAATAGTTCCCTTCCCTTTATAAATGGGATGAATAATGCCCTTTCCCCAACAGGTAGGGTAATTCCCCTCAATAAACAATCCGTTACATATCTGGAGCATATTTCTACCAAACTCATTAACATTGGCTGCGGCTTTAAAAGCTTTCGGGGGCAGCCCATCCAACCCTGGAGCTTTGCCTCCCTTCAGACTCCTCAGCGCCTGTGCTATTTCTCGTGCTGATATTTCCTCGTCTAGTATTGGGATCTCAAGATTTCCCAAAATTTGCTCTTCCTTTATAAAAATTCCTTCCCTTTCACCTTTCCCGAATATTCCCATAAAATGCATTGCCCATTTTCTGGGAGAAATTTCGTTGGGCGCCTGACGGTTGCCCCTTAAATGTTTTACTACTTGCCACATTTCAGCGTTATCCCCCCGTGTTAACATATTACTAATTTTCTGAGTAATTTTGTCTTGCCACGTAGTTCTCTTTTCCCGTAAGAGCTGTTTATACTCCCTTCGCTTTTTTTGTAAACATTTTCCTAATGTCATCTCCCCCCTCCCTTCTGAATTTTGACAGAGCCTCCTCTGCTTTTTCTTTACAGTTCTGAATTGCTGGTCATACCAACCATTGAATCGTTTTACCTTACCATGCATTTGGACTTTCATTGTCCCTGCAGCCGTTGCTATTATATGCCTTAGTTCCTCCGCTGTGTCTGCGTTCCTTTCCCCTAATCTTCTTTCAAATTTATCAACAAATACTTCTTTTTCTATTGGTTTCCATACAAATGTACTAATGAATCTTCCTTCGTCCCCCTGCCCCTCTTCAGGTGCCTGCGCCTACATGGCCGTCTCTATATTCAGTTCCAGGACAACCGGACAGTGATGTGACTCGATACGATCCCTCACCCAAAAATTTCTAATTCTGCCAATTAAACCCTGACTTATTAAAATAAAATCAATTACACTACCCCCATTTTCATTTATGAAAGTGAGTTCTCCCTCTCGATCCTCACCGTACTCGCCATTCATTATTTCTAAAGAGAAGGCATCGCAGAAAGCATGTATGTGTCTGCCCTCCCCATTAATAAAACTATCCTTGCTCTTTCGTTGACCTTCGCGGAATTCCTCCCCCCATTGATGGCCCCTCGTTAGAGAAATGCTCTCCCCTCCTAACCTCGCATTAAAATCTCCTAAGAGAATTAATTCAGTTCCTGGAAAATTTTCCTGTAACTGCACTAACGTTTCGGTTAAGTCACTGAAGAAATTCCTGTTCGCATACTTGGACGTTGCTGGCTGGTTGTATAATCCTATAACTATTATTTGTACTCCCCCCTGTGCCAAAGATACAGCAATCACCCCTTCCAAACTGATTTCTAATTTAGTTATCTCAGCCTCCAGCTCAGACCGGAATGAAACTGATACGTCCCCCTAGCCACCTTCCTCTCCTTCCCCGTGTCTCCCCTCCCCTACTAAAACTATGGAAATTAGCAAGTGTTACATTTTCTCCGTTTTTCAACCAAGTTTCTGTTAAACATACAACGTCAAAATCACTAAGGAAATACAAGAAATTCTCGCTACCCAACCTTTTTTTGAAGCCTTCGAGGTTACATGAGACAATCCTCAGAGAAGGGGTTGGGTCCTATTGTTTCCTTGCTGTTGGTCTTCCTACAACTTGGCTGACCCTTTGTCGAGCTGTTGTCAGCCTAAGGGCACGGAGGAGCGTTGTTGTTCTACTTACAATGAAGCAAGTAATAAGACTATTTCTGCTAATATTTTTCTCGATTATCATGAAGTAAATAGAAGCATAAGCTTTTTAATAATAATTTGTTGCAGAGATGTAGAGAAAGTGATGCAAATGAACACATCAGATTTGAATTTTGGCCATACAAGGAGATATTTCAAATCATGTATCGATGAAACTTTTAAAAGGTATCGCTTTAGTCTGGCGTTTTGTCTCACTCGCCTTGTATTCACGAGGAAGTAGTTTGTTGAAGAATAGGTAGAGCAGCTCGTGTGAATGTAACATATCACATTTTTCTGCCCAATATCTGATTGCAAGCTCTGTTTGATAATTCTCTCCCCGTTTACATCGTCACAAATAGTAAGCTACGCTCGAATAATTGCCAGAATTTGAAACAAGAAACAGCACACGAAATCCCAAAGTTGTTAGCACGCTATGTTAGCTCTTGCGAACGGTAGCAATAAAACAACTTTGGGCTTGACCAGTTGCAATCCATTTCACACTTCACAGTCTTGATATGCTTTTGCTATCCGCACAAACTAATAGAATAAAATCTGATGTGTTACACTCACATGACTTTCTCTAGCTACTCTAGAAACAAACTTCTTACGAAACATAATTCTTTTTCAACACCATGTCAAATGTTTTAAAATGCTGTCGTTATGCGCACGTCATTGCAAATCGCCTCTTTGCAAGGAGTAGGACAAAAGAAAAACAGACACTTCCGTCTGAGAAAATTATAAGCATTTCACAACTGAAACTAATAACAAGGAATACCTCGAAGAAAATGTGTATGAAATAATTTGTGTATTTTAACATGACCTACACTTTTTGTATCCTAAGTTTTTGTTTATCTGGTACGGTTTACTTGTTAAGCCAAATTAAGCAAAATCTATCGAAAATAAACAGGACTTTAGAAGCTATACCTAGAAAATTCAAGATATATATATATTTATTCTGATAGAAATGGTTTTAATATGTGGGATTTTAATCAAAATCGTTACAGCCATATTTAAGAAAAACATTTTCAATTTTTTTTCATGTAAAGGGCAGTTAGGGGGATTTTCTAGTAAATCTTCGTGTCGCAGTTTGGTACTTAACCGTCTTTTCGTTTTTGAGCTATGCTGTCCAAAGACCCACCCACACATACACACACGGACCTGTTTATGAAAATTGTCTTTTTTTGGATTCAGGGGGTTCTAAAATATGTATTTCCGGTGAAATCTCGGTATCAAATTTTTGGGTATTCTATGTACATTGTACATACGGGGCTAGAGAAAGTAATAACTTCGGCAAATGTACTGGCTGAGGGTTTTGTCTACGGCACCTACCTATAATAGGCAAGTAAGTAGAATATTGCTTTCTCTACACGTACTATGTACATAACTGCTTAACCGTAAGAGATGGACAAAAACTTACCTCACAAAAAATGTAGATCACGGTAAAACACATAATTTATGTAATGTACATTTTTTTGTGAAGCTGGTCGTTTTTGAATTATACCTTGTTTTTTATTAAACCTTTAAAAACATACTTTTCTCATACAGGAATTTCTTAACTCCTGTCCATATAAACAAAGGAACTTCAGTCACATAGCAACCAGCTTTTGACTATCACTTTAACCTATGGTACTCCCTTATTTCACTTCTACTTACAAGGAAGCAAGTAATAAGACTATTTCTGCTATTTTTTTCTCAATTAGCATAAAGTAAATAGAAGCATAAGCGTTTTAGCAGTGCTTTTCTGCAGAGATGTAGAGAAATTCATGTTCTTAAATAGAACACATCAAATTTTACAGATATCTTATTTTCTAGTTTCCTCCGAATTTCACGTTTCTCTATGTCCGTTTTTGTTTTTCTTACTGACGTTCAGAATAATCTTTCATTTCGTCTCACTTCATCCGCATGTTCCCTATCCTCCTTTGTTGTCAAGATTTCCTCCAGCTGCACCTGCCATCTCTTGTCGTTCTTAATTATCTTGAGCTGTATCATACATATTTTTTTCAGATTCTTTTTCTTTTAAAATAACTTAGCATCTATAGGGTCATATCAGACGATGAATGAACTAGGTGAAATGTTTCTAAAATGATCTCGGGGTCAATGGAGCTTTAAGTTACTCGACATTCGTCTTCTCAGGATAAGAGAAACTGGGTAAGTCACCCTAAGCAAGAATATTCTAAATTAATGTATTTGACATGAAGAATATTTTTAATTTTATCTTTAAAGGTTTTATTACTTTCTCTACACGTACTATATACACAGTGTATAGAGAAGGTATTATATTGCAACCACAAATTCGATACCGAGATTTCACCGGAAATACATGTTTTGAGACTCTCTGAATCCAAAAGAAAAAACATTTGTAGAAAAATGTCCGTGTGCGTGTGTCTGTGTCTTTGGGCAGCATAGCTCAAAATTGAAAAGACCGTTAATAAACAAACTTGGTATTTAAGTTTGGTATCTTTCAAGGATGCGATACGAAGTTTTTCAAGAAAATCCCCCCACACCAAGCTACCCTTTACGTGGAAAAAATTTAAAAAATTTGGATTCTCTTAAAAATGGCTCTATTTTGATTAAAGTCTCTTATATTTAAGATATTTACTGGCCTCATAAAATGTACATCTTAATGCTTCTGGAAATAACCTCAAAAACACCTTTATTCTAGATGATTTTTATTGAATTTTGCATATCTGGTAAACCGTAAGAAATAGACAAAACCGTATTAAACAAAAAATGTAGATCACGATAAAACACACAATTTATGACATATACATTATTTTTATTGAGTTCGTTGGTTTGAGCTATTCTTTATTTTTCGCTTGCGCTTTAAAAACTTATATTTTTCTCATACAGGAATATGTTTACTTCTGTCCATACAAACAAAGGAACATCAGTCACATAGCAACCAGCTTTTGACTTTCACATTAACGTATGCTACTCCCTTACTTCGCTTCTACTTACAAGGAAGCAGGTAATAAGACTACTCCTGCTAATTTTTCTCGATTAACATGAAGTAACCAGAAGCCTAAGTATTTTAATAATAATTTGTTGCAGACATGTAGATAAAGTCATGTGAATCGAACACATCTTATTTTTTATTTTTTTATTTGGGTTTAAAAATGTTCTCTTATAGATTTAGTTAAGTAATTAAAGTTAATAAGGGAATTAAAAACTTTCATTATGACTTCAAGGCATAAACTTATACATTAAGTTTATAAGCTACCCATTCGGGCCTTTTAGATTCTTGTCTTCGTTCGTTATACACCTATTTCAATATTCTGTCTAGAATCACTCGACTTCTTTCTTATTTTCCTAGTTCTACCACTGCCACCTCCTTTGCTGCTTAGAATAAGGTCAAAGACAGAGAGAGAGAGAGAGAGAGAGAGAGAGAGAGAGAGAGAGAGAGAGTGTGTGTGTGTGACCGCGCATTACATTTGTTCGTCGATTTTTTTATGGGCTACAATAATTCCTCTATTTACTATACGTATTAGAGAAAGTAAATAAGCCAGAGATTCTTGAATACGCCGAAAACATAGCGCAAATAAAGCACAAAAAAGCAGACGAAAGAAATGTCGATAGGGTTGAAAAACAAACACAAATAAATGATCGCTGAATGTAGGAGCTCGAACTGAATTGCGAAGATTCGCAAAATTGGGCATTAATTCAATTTCTAGTAGCGCATACACATAGAAACGGTCGATGCCGGGATCGAAACAGCTCGTAGAATGCCTCCCACCCACACTACAGCCCGGACCGGCAGGCAGCTAGTTCCCAACTTGTCCCATCCAACCTGTCACCACCACGAATTATGAACTGCTCTTTAAGCTATAAATTCATAGCTCGACGAACGAGCGGAGAAAAGAGGATGCCGACATTTCCAGCGGCTCAGAATTGGCTGGATTCACAAAGAGAGAGGACACGGGCCGGCAAATAGGTGCGGGTGGCGAGCACAAATAAAAACAAGCCCGACAACAATAGGAACAACCGCCGACGCTACGTAAACTATTGTTGGTGAGCCTAACTGATATTAAAACACCAAGAGAAGAACGCTTGTGCTTTTTGTTGGTGACCACAGCGAGAATGGAATTATCCAGTGTAGAAATAAACAAAGGAAAAGCAATGCAATGCAATTTGCTGTAAACTGAAAGCGAAAAGAAGTAAAGCTGGAATTTTTCTACGGTGGATGTATAGAACATCGAAATATCACGCACAATGAGAAGCAAATAAAGGTGTAAGCTCAGTAAGCGAAACGAAATCAACCAAACCGTTGTTCAGTGATCGTTTGTTGGCTAAAATAGATGTTAACGGTAAAAAATCAGAGGTGTTCCATTCACATGACTTTCAGAAGCTGTTCTATAAACATCTTCCCTAAGATTCTTCTTCTTTATGCTACATGTTAATTTAATATCCATTAGGAAAGTTGTCTTTTTACTTAGTTGACGAAATTTTGCATAACTGCTAAACCGTAAGGAATGGACAAAAACTTACCACACAAAAAATGTAGAGCACATTAAAACACACTATTTATGTTATATACATATTTTCGTGGAGTTGATCGTTTTTTAGATATTCCTCAGGTTTAAAAAACTTGTAATTTTCTTGTACAGGAAGTTGTCAAGTTGTGTCCATACAAGAAAAGGAACTTCAGTCACCTAGTAACTTGATTTTGACTTCACTTTAACCTATGATACTCCCATATTTCACATCTACTTACAAGGAAGCAAGTAATGGGACTATTTATGCTAATTTTTTCTCGATTAGCATAAAGTAAATAGAAGAATAAGCTTATTAGAAATAATTTGTTATACAAAAGTAGAGAAAGTCATGTGAATGGAACACATCAGATTTTTATTCAACGCTCGCATTTATTTAACTGAAATAATACACGATTTATGTGATATACACTTATTTTGAACAACTCGTTACTATTTTTGTCTACCTTGGAGTTGGTGTGGATTAGCACCAGTGAACTTCTTTGTAAAAAGGCGTGTACATACCTCTGTAGAGTTCTTTGATGCGCCAGCTCTGCTCACCCATGTAGAACACAAGTTTGACAAGGGGAAGTAAGAATGACTGGGGTATGTGACACCAGGTAGACTTAAAAATAGAAGTACTTCACTTTAGATTCCACTGAATTAATATTTGTATTCACCTTTGTTGCTTTGAGGCACTAATCCTACAAGCAACTCCAGACATAGTAATTCTTGACCATATTAATAACCAGTGCTATCTTCTTCTGCTTTTTCGACGGTCATCGGTAATTATGCGTACTTCCCTATTACGCAACAATTCAACTTGTGCGATAACTGCAATGTTTCGCGTAATAGTATCACATACTCAGGCACTAACACTGCCGCATTCATGAACGTACAACTTATGCGTACCGTGTACAGCATCACAAGAGTAACAAGAAGAAAAAGAAGCCTAATTTCTTGTAAGCGCATCGCTTATATACCTAAAATCTCCAATTTAGAAGCTAATTCCTGATTGGTTGAAAAGAAGCGCAAAAATAACTTTATCACGTAATTAATTTTGTAAGTTCTTTGTGTTAGACTCACGTGACCGCTTTTTATAATGGAAAAGTCCCGAGCTGCTAACTTTTAGGGAAGAGACCATTCTTTAAAAATACCCTGTTACTCATGTCTCTAATGCGCTAAAATCTTGCACATACAGCAAGATATATTGCAGCATTAACAAAGAAAATAACCTTGGCGTATACAATGGTAGCACCTCACCCTAAGGTTTTGTGTTCTGCTATCTGCTCAGTCTTGGCTGTTGGACCTGTGTAAATTATTAATTAAAAATAAAATATATAGGTATAGCGTACTATTATACTTACTGTTACAAATCATTAAATAGTCCTCTCTACTAATTATACCACGTCGTAGACACTTAATATTGCAAATAATAGATTATACATGAGAATTAGTCTACAAAAGTTATGAAAATGTTTATATTATTTAAGATAGAATCTCCTTTAATAGATAAAGATGGAATTTACTATTACTCACATTGATTCAGCAGCGGAAGTGTTACTCACCTGAAAACAGTTAATACACATATTATATAAGTATTTTATAAAATTGTAATCATATTAAAAGTTCTGATGCGTTCCATTCACATGACTTTCTCTACATCACTGTTAAAAACAATCTTGTATCTACTATATGGTAATTGAGACAAACATTAACAGGAATTATTGCCTCAATTACTTGGTTCCTTATAAGTAAATGGAAAATAATGGAATGCACTAGTCTAAAGTGGTCACAAAACCTGGTTGCCATATGTTCAAAATCCATTTCTTCGCAGAACCAGGAGTACAACTTTCCCTTGAAAAACATTTTAAATATTTTAAATCTGAAACCAATAACTTGAAATATCTCAGATATGGTCAATTTCACATACATAAAAAAAATTATGACATAGATTGTGTGTTTTAACGAGCTCTACATTTTTATGTATTATGTTTTTGTCTATCTCTTACGGTTTATCTCTTATACAAAATTCAACAAAATTTAGAATAAAGAGGTTGTTAGAGACTATTCCCAGAAAACACAATATACATTTATTTGCCATGTAAATATATTTTAATCAAAATCGTAATTTTAGAGGAAATAAAACATTTCCAAATAAGTTCAATCCATGTAAACGATAGCTGGCTGTGCAAAAATTATTGTTAAAAAGCTAATTCTTCTATTTGCTTCATGCTAATCGAGAAAAAATTAGCAGAAATAATCTTATTACTCGCCTTCTTGTAAGCAGAAGCGAAATAAGGGAGTACCCTAGGTTAAAGTGATGGTCAAAAGCTGGTTGCTATGTGACTAAGGTTCCTTTGTTTGTATAGACAGCAGTTGACAAATTCCGGTTTGAGAAAAATATGTTTTTTAAGCTGAAACCAAAAACAAGGAATATCTAAACAAACGATCAACTCCATGAAAAGATGTATACAACATAAATTGTGTGTTTAATGTGCTCTACATTTTTTGCGCGGTAAGTTTTTTTCCATCTCTTACGGTTAAGCAGTTATGTAAAATTCCGTAAAACTCAACCAGAATAAATTAGTCTTCAGAGGTCATTCCAGGAAAATCTAAGATATACATTTTATTTGTCATGTAAATACCTTTAATATACGATATTATAATCGAAATCGTTAGCCTGGGAATAGCCTCTGAAGACTACTTTATTCTAGATGTATTTTTGCATAACTGCTACACCGTAAGAGATGGAGAAACCTTACCATATACAAATGTAGAGCACGTTAAAACATGCAATTTATGTTATATACATTTTTGTCGTGGATTTGTTCGTTTTTAAGATATACCTTGTTTTTAATTTCAGCTTTGAAAAACTTAAACTTTTCGCATACTGGAATTTGTCAACACGTGTCCATACAAAGGAGCTTCAGTCACACAGAAACCAGCTTTTGATTATCACTTTAACCTGTGATACTCTCTTATTTCGCTATACTTACAAGGATGCAAGTAATAGGACTATTTCTGTTAATGTTTTGTCGATTAGTATGAAGTAAATGGAAGCATCAACTTTTAAAT
The DNA here is from genome assembly GCA_030762935.1 of Hymenopus coronatus. Classification (NCBI taxonomy): domain Eukaryota; kingdom Metazoa; phylum Arthropoda; class Insecta; order Mantodea; family Hymenopodidae; genus Hymenopus; species Hymenopus coronatus. The sequence goes on from CM060885.1 coordinate 79,557,784, forward strand.
GTTATTTTTTGCAGAGATGTAGAAAAAGTCATGTGAATGAAAAACATTACATTTTTCTACACACAAAGTTACATGAATGGAACACATCAGAATTTTGTAAAGTTTAATGTCATCTGACCATAGACAGGTCATACCAGACAATGAATGAAAGTATGAAATTAAAGGGCAATGGACTAGAAGATCTAAAGCGCTCTATCCCATTCAACCCTTGAACGCCTACAAAGCTTATATGCAAACACACAAGATCAAAGCAAATCCTAATCAATAACGGTCCTTGCACAGAGTTCCACATAAACTTCATAATTCAAATGCTGAACTCGAAAACCTTTTTCATTTAACCTGTGGAAACTCGCACCCCTTTGAAAAGTTAAAATGATGTTAAAATAATTATGAAGTAGTCCCTAAAACAATAATGGTTGTGATGTATGTGTCAAACAGCATTTATAGTAATATTTTCTTGCTATCTCTATCAACCAGTGAATCTAAGTCCAAAATTCAATTCCGTACCCAACAGAAGGTAAGCCGTTTGTAAAATTTAGAAAATCTGTATGTACGAGGGTCGCTTTTTTTTAACCTCCAATAGGCTATAAATAAAAGACAAGTTCATGTAAAACAAATATTTTATTACTAAAAGTTTTGTATATTTATAGTTAATTTTCAACATAATCACCGAAAAGATTGAGAACTTTATCGTACCTGTGCACAAGCTTAAACAATGTTGCTGCTAATGATTTCAAATGAGTATTGACGTTGTTTTGAACATCTTCGTTGGTTTGAAAGTGCTGCCTTCCTAGCCACGTCTTCAGTTCAGGGAAAAGGTGAAAGCCGCTGAGTGCCTGGTCAGGACTGTACGGCAGATGATCGAAAAGGTCCCACTGAAATTGTTCAAGGAGGCGATGGTTGTGTCAGCAGTGTGTGGACGAGCGTTGTCATGGATCAACACAATTCCTGAAGTCAGCATTCCTCTTCGTTTGTTTTGAATGGCTCTCCACAAACGCCTTAAAGTTTCACAATAAACAGCTGCATTGCTAGTGGTTCCGGGCTGCAACATTTTTAGAAGCGGGTATTGCAAAGCTTGTGCACAGTTACGAACAATATCTCAATCTTTTTCGTGGTTATTTTGAAAAGTAGCCATAAGTGTGCAAACTTGTAATAAAATAAATGTTTTGTATCAACTTTCTTTTATTTATAGCCTATCACAGGTTAAAAAAAAAACAACAACAAAAACAAAAAAACGGCCCTCGTAATATATATTGTTGAAATTTATATCAATTATTTATTTCATATTAAGCGTAATGTTTTGCCATGTTTCAAATGTTTATTTATATGGATATATGCAGGTGGGAAGTGAATAATTGAAAATAATAGTAGAGAAAAGTGTGCATAACACAAAAATGTATTTCATTCTGTACGCTTACTAATAGCAAAGATATAAATGAATAGGTGCACCCAGTTACGAACACACAGAGCAGTCAGCGGTATAAAGAGAGCGAGTGGAGAAAGGATGGTAATGTAAACATGCACACGAGATATAATCTGTTCCAAAAGCGTTCATTACATGTATTCACTAATGCATAGTTCTAAGTCATTAAGCAACACAATAAAACAATATGTCATAATATGATTCGTAAATAAAAACGCCTGGTTCATTTACAAATAAAAGTATAAAACTTGATACAACAATTCAGGATAACAATGTGCAGAACTTGGACATAAACCTACCAAACTCACTCAAAATTATCTGTAGTGAATTACAAGTTACAACTTTACAGTATCTAAAGAAAAGTTTTGCTTCCTGTCTAAATGTAAATAGAGTTTTATTTATGGACGCTCTTTAACTGCTGTGGTCTTCGGCGTTCCATTCTAAGTTGGGCGTGAAAGACCGCTTAATTTTACTCAGGGGCCACTCTATCATTCTTGGAGTTCTTTTATGTACTGTAAATCTATCATACGGGACCAACGGCTTTACTGCCTTCTGAAGGAAGCCATGCTAGTGATTTTTACACCCGAAACAATTATTTATTCATGAAAGTCCTTCAATTACTGGTAATCATCAGTGTAAAAATCCATCGTCCTCCGCCGGGCTTGAAGCCGCTACCTTGGGTATATAATGCTAGCTTGGTAGCCATTACACCAGGGAGGGCGATCTGCTCCAGTCATTTAAAATGTTTGAACGACCCATAAGTTTATTCAGTATCGAACGCCTATTCTTTGGTATCTTCAACATGTTTCTATCTCCACTGTCTTTCACTGTTTCTACTAGCAGGAACTGGATGATGCCAGGCAGTGAGCAATGTTAGAAACAAGCTGCAGAGGCCGCGCCAACTCTGCCACGTCATAGTTGTGTGCATCTAACCTCAATCCGGCAATTTCGTGACACCAGACCGAGCTCTATAAATGAAGCATAAAGGTCAGAGAGATATTATGTGTTTTGAAAGGCCTTGAGGCTATGTCTCGGTAGTGTTCACATACACCAACCTCCTATAGTTGAGTAGGACAAAAGGAAGATTCGAGGGTCAACCGTATGACCTGTTACGTAAACAACCGAGCGTCTGACGTGAATAACCGTCCTAAAATAACGTGATATATTCCTCATGAACATAACTTTAGAAAATAACAAAGAACTGCAATTACTGGATCATCATATCGTCCTCAAATGCTGATACAAATATTTCCAGATATCCACCTCCCATTTCCATGTATATATACACACACATATACAGGCTGTTTCAAAACGAATTCGAACGAATATAACAGCCGATTAGCTTAAACTTTGACTTGCCCGAAACTTGATGTTACTTCCCTTCCGTGGGAAGCCATGCTAATTATTTTTACGCCCGAAAAAATCCATCGTCCTCCGCCGGGTTTGAACCCGCAACCTTGGGTATATGAAGTCAGCATGGTAACTATTAGACCACGGAGGGCGACTCGTTTCCATTACTAAGGTGACCTGTGCCGCGCCGGCATGTCAATCAAACCACCCCTACCTCATGCGACTGAGAGCATCGCTACCAACCGGCATCTATCCTGTAGTGGGCCAGGCATGTACGACTACCTAATCCATGGTGATTGTATGGCAGTTTATGTATTTGCCAAATTTATAGCTGAAAATCTATTTACGTATCACGTATGGTATGACCAACAAGGTCCATATCTTCAATTGACGTCGTTTTGAAACACCCTGTATATACACCAACATTCATTTCCGCTTTCACTTATCCGGCATCCAAATCTTCAGTGTTTAATATCATCTTATCACTTTGGACCGTAAACTGTCCTCTATGTTTTGAGTTATTCAATTTTTTTTTTTTAAATTCATCTTTCCACAATAATATTCCATGTCTGCGTAGTATTGACTTCAAAATCCACGTGTCAACAATCTGGATGAGGGTTTTTGGTGGTTTTATTGAATTGCCAAGGAGAAATACTAGATTGAGTATTTAATAGCAAAACCTAAATTTCCACCTCCAGTCTAAACAAATTGTATAACTGCAAAGTTAATGGTAAATACGATTATGCCACCATCTATCCACAGATACTGAAACCCATTAGACTGAGAGTTACCCCAGTGCCATCTAGTTGTTGTGGAACAAATTAGTATGGTGTATGGGGTATCCTTGAAGGCTGGATGCAGCCGTCTGAGTGAAGAAATAGCCGGACTGGACAGTAGCCCAACAGCATCTACTTGGTGGGAAGCTGAAGTGGTATGGGGAAAAGACTATGCACCACACATGGATCAGTGAGTAATTGTTGATGAGTTTAAAAATAGAGCAATCATGTATTTTTACTTTCTCTATACGTGCTATGTATAAAGTGTATAGAGAAGGTATTGCACTCCACCAAATAATTCGATACCGAGATTTCATCGGAAATATATGTTTTAGGGTCCCCTGTATAAAAAAAAAGTATTTTCAGAAAAAGGTCCATGTCTGTGTGTGTTCGTGTGTCAGTGTGTTCGTGTGTCTGTGAGCACGTTAACTCAAAAACGAAAAATCGGTAAAATACCAAACTTGGTATTTAAGTTAAGTTTCTTTCAGGAATGCGACACGAAGTTTTTGAGAAAAATCCCCCCGCCCCAAACTACCCTTCACATGGAACTTTTTTCGAAAATGTTTATTTTCTAAAAAAATGGTTCTAATGATTTTGACTAAAATATCGTATATTAAAGATATTTACATGACAAATAACATATATATTTTGAATTTTCTGGGAATAGCCTCTGAAGACTACCTTATACTCGGTCAATTTTACGTAATTTTGCATAACCGCTAAACCGTAAGAGATGGACCGAAACTTATCACACAACAAATGTAGAGCACCTTAAAACACACAATTTATGTTATGTACATTTTTTTCGTGGAGTTGATTGTTTTTGAGATATTCCTTGTTTTTCAGCTATAAAGACTTATACTTTTCTCATACAGGACTTTGTGAACTCGTGTCCATACAAACAAAGGAACTTCAGTCGCAGAGAAACCAGCTTTTGACTGTCACTTTAACCTATGGTACCCCCTTATTTCGCTCCTACTAACAAGGAAACAAGTAATAAGTCTATTTCTGCTAATTTTTGCTCCATTAGAACAAGTAGATAGAATAATTTGTTGCAGTGATATAGAGAAAGTCATGTGAATGGAACACATCACATTTTTTATTATTATTTTAATCCAAATTTTTCTATAAACACTATTATATTTTGGAAGCTGTAAAAGTCTTGATTTCTTAAAATTGGAGTATCACTTCAAATAACTATATAGTTATTTCCTTTATTGTACATTTGAAATTCAATATAAAACATATTAAACAAATTAGTAAAATTTGAATTGTGTGGAGCACAAAATGGTTTGCGAAAAAACATGGTTAAAAGTCTCTTAATAACCATGCAATTTTTCTCACACGAATAGTTGCATAGAAACGGATTTCAACCACATGACAAGCAGCTTTTAAAAGAATTGACTATCGATATAGCTTAGGGTATTCCCTTATTTTCCTTCTACTTACAAAGAAGCAAGTAATTAGGACAATTTCTCCTTTTATCTCGATTATCATAAAGTAAATAGAAGAATATCCTTAATAACCACAATTTGTTGCAGCGATGTGGAGAAAGCCTTTGGAACACATTTGATTTTTATTCCATATTCCTTTCTCTCTCTCTCTCTCTCTCTCTCTCTCTCTGTCTCTCTCTCTCTCTGTCTCTCTCTCTGTCTCTCTCTCGCGCTCTCTCTCACTCTCTCTCTCCACATTTTCGTTTCATCAATTATGCAGTATAAACTGTTATTGACATTCCCACACAGTTGGCATAGATCTTTAGCAAATTTTGGAACTTTTAATAACATTGTTCCTGTTCTTGCCCATGGGAGACCCTCTCTTCCCATTTTACTTTCTCTACACGTACTATGTACAGTGTATAGAGAAGGTATTGCACTCCACCAAAAAATTCGATACCTAGATTTCACCGTAAATATATGTTTTAGGATCCTCTGTATCCAAAAAAGCATTTTCACAAAAAGTTTCATGTATGTGTGTGTGTGTGTGTGTGTGTCCGTGTTACTATGAACACGATAACTCAAAAACGAAAAGTCGGTAAAATACCAAACTTGGTATTTAAGTTTACTATCATCCAGGGATCGGACACGAAGATTTTGAGAAAAATCTTCCAACCCAAACTACCCTTCAGATGGAACTTTTTTCAAAAACTTTGATTTTCTCAAAAATAACCAACAATTTTGATTAAAATATCGAGTATTACATACATTTATAAATAAGATGTAAATCTTGAATTTTCTGGGAATAGCCTGTGGACAAATTTTACGGAATTTTGCGTAACTAGCTAAACCGTAAGAGATGGAAAAAAACTTACCACACAAAAACTGTAGAGCACTATAAAACATAGTTTATGTTACACGATTTTTTTCATGGAGTTGATCATTTTTGATATATTCCTTGATTTTGGTTCCAGCTTTAAGAAATTATACTTTTCTCACACAGGATCTTGTCAACTCTGTCCATACAAACAAACGAACTTAGCAACCACCATTTGACTATCACTTTAACCTATAGTACACTCTTATTTCGCTTCTACTTACAAGGAAGTAACTGATAAGACTATTTCTGCTAATTTTACTTCAATTAGAATGAAATAAATAGAACTATAACCTTTTTAACAATAATTTGTTGCAGAGATGTAGAGAAAAGCATGTGAATGAAGTACATCAGATATTTTAGATACACCATTCCTATATAATATTAGAGTACTCTTATCCCTTAAGCTACCTGTTAGTATCATTTCAACAATATTATTCATCTCCGTTATAACCAATCAGATTAAAGGACGTTAAGCTACACACACTTTATTCCATAATTTTTGTCAGCCTAATATCTGTTAATTGGTTAGCTCTGCCAATCCTATTTCTTTTCCAATTTTTACTTTCTCTAAACATACTATGTACGTAGTGTATGTAATGCACCCAAAAATCTTTACCGAAATTTCACCGGAAATACATGTTTTGCGTCCCCCTGTATCCAAAAACAGCATTTTTGGAAAATGTCCTTATGTGTGCGTCTGTGACATTGGACAGCATAGCTCAAATACATAAAGTTTGTTAAATACCAAGTTCAATATCTTCCAAGGATGCGACACGAAGACTTTCAAGAAAATCCCATCCCAACTACCCTTTACGTGGAATAATTTTCGGAGAATTGTATTTTCTTAAAATTCGCTCTAGAGATTTTGATTAAAATATTGTTTATTAAAGACATTTACCTGCCAAATAAAACGTGGATCTTAAAATTTCTGGGAATAGCCTCAAAAAACTACTTCATTCTGAATGAATTCTTCGGTAATTTGTATAACTGGCATGCTGAAAGAAAAATGCAGAGCTCGTTAAAACACACAATTTATCTTATATACATTTTTTCGTGGAGTGTGTCGTTTTTGAGGTACTCCTTGTTATTTATTACAGTTTTAAAAAAACATACTTTTCTCATACGAGAATTTGTCAACTCCTGTTTATAGAAACGAAGGAACTTCAATCAGCAAGCAATCAGCTTTTCACTTTTTTCTAGATTAGCATGAAGTTAAAAGAAGCATAACCTTTTTAACAATAATTTGTTGCAGAGATGTAGAGAAAATAAAATGAAAGGAACACATCAGCTTTCTACTTTCTCAATAGGTGCTATGTACATAGTGTATAGAGAAGGAATTGTAATGCACCCAAAAATTCAATACCGAGATTTCACCGGAAACACATGTTTTAAGCCTCCTGAATAAAAAAAAAAACATTTTTAGAAAAATGTCCGTGTGGTGTGTCTGTATGTCTATCCGTCTGTATTAATGTGTGAGTGATTGTGTCTGTGGGCATCATAGCTCAAAAACGAAAAGGTCCGTTAAAAACCAAACTTGGTATTTAGGTTTGGTATCGTCCAAGGGTGCGAAACGAAGATCTTCAAGAAAATTTCCCCACTCCCAACTACCCTTTACATGGAAATTTTTTCGATAATTTTGATTTTCTAAGAAATGTCTCTAACGATTTTAATTAAAATATATATTATAGGAATTTACCTGACAAATAAAATGAATATCTTGAATTTTCTGGGAATAGCCTCTGAAAAGTACTTTATTCTGGATGAATTTTGCATAACTACTAAACCGTAAAAGATGGACAAAAACCTAACGCACAAAAATGTAGAGCACATTAAAACACCCAATTTATGTTATACATACTCTTTGTGGAGTTGATTGTTTTTAAGATATTCCTTGTTTTTGGTTTCAGCTTTGAAAAACTTATACTTTTCTCACACAGGAATTTGTCAACTGCGGTTCACACAAACAAAGGAACATCAGTCACATAGCAACCAGCTTTTGGCTTTCACTTTAACCTATGGTACTCCCTTATTTCGCTACTTACAATAAAGCAAGAAATAATACTATTTCTGCTAATTTTTCTGGATTAGCATGAAGTAAATAAAAGAATGAGCGTAATAAGAATAATTTGTTACAGAGATATAGAGAAAGTCATGTGAAAGGAACACATCAGATTTTTATTAATTGACAGTGAGGGTTATAATGAAGTAGCGACTTGGGAAATTCTGAACTCTGTGATGATGTATATCAAACTCTGTAGGTTTAGTCCTCATGTCAATATTTACAACGGGTAAGTTGAGAAAAGGCCCGGGTATAGGCTCACAATGGGGCCTTTGGTTTCATTGAGAGGATCCTTTTACGATCGGATTACCTCAGTGATTATCAGAACCTCCTTGTAAACAGAACCGTTTTGTCTTTTCTTCCTTGAAAAGGCGCATGCGCACCTTAAAGCCATACCTCCGTGCTGTTTTTCCAGAGCTGAGGATTTTTCCTGTAAGAAACAGCCAAAAACATTCTAATGTGCTACATTCACATAGCTTCCTCTAGCTGTTCTATATAAGAGGGTCAGTCAATAAGTAATGCCTTTGACTTTCTCTATACATACTATGTACATAGTGTATAGACAAAATATTGTACTGCACCCACAAAGTCGATACTGAGATTTCATCTCTCACCAAAATGGCCTGTGTTCCATCCCAGGTGCGGCATGTTAGATTTGTGATGGTCGAAATGGAGCAGGGGCAGCTTTTGACTTTTCTCCGAGATCTCCGGTTTCCCCCGCCATTTCATTCTGCCAGTGCTCTCCTCATACCATGTATCACCACCAGTGAGATTACTTGCGGTACCATAAGTAGTAAAAGTCCATGGAACTTAAAGTTTCTCAACATTGGTCTTCTCAGAATAAGAGAAAACCCCGAAAAAAGCTTATCTGGGTAACTCACCATAAGCAAGATTCGAACTCGCGACCTGTTGAGTGTGAGGTAGACGCGCTACCACCACACTACCCAGGCGGGCAGGTCATTTATTGTGAATTCAGTGTATACAGAAGGTATTGTGATGCACCCAAAAATTTGATACCAAGATTACACCGGAAATGCATGTTGTGGGCCCCCTTGAATCCAAAAAAAAGCATTCTTGGAAAAATGTCCCTGTGCGTGTATGTGTATGTGGACAGTATAGCTGAAAAGTGAAAAGTTGGTTGAATATCAAAGTTATTATTTAAGTTTGGTTTCCTCCAAGTATGCTACATGAAGATTGTCAAGAAAATCCCCCCACCCCAACTACCCTTCACATGGAACTATTTTCGAAAATTTTAATTTTCTCAAAAATGGCCCTAACGATGATTAAATATCGTATATTACAGATATTTACCACAAATAAAATGTTCACCTTGAATTTTCTGGGAATAGCCTCTGAAACCCTCTTAACTCTGGATGAATTTTACGGCATTTTGTTTAACTGCTAAACCGTTAAAAATGGACAGCAGTTTACCACACAAAAATGTAGAGCACGTTAAAGCGCACAATTTATTTTATACACATTTTTTACACGGAGTTGATTGTTTTTTATGTATTCATTGTTTTTGATTTCAGCTTTGAAAAACTTATACTTTTCTCATACGAATTTGTCAACTCTTGTCCATACAAACAAAGGAACATCAGTCACATAGCAACCAGATTTTAACTGTCACTTTAACCTATGGTATTCTCATATTTCGCTTCTACGTACAAGGAAGCAAGTAATATTTGTGCTATTTTTTTTTTTTTTTTTTTGATTAGCATGAAGCAAATAGAAGCATAAGTTTTTTAATAATTTTTTTTTGCAGAAATGTAGAGCAAGTCTTGTGAATTGAACACATCAGATATTTTTTATATCAGCCACGTCTAGGACAGAAGCTGAAGAGGTAGAGTCAACTGAAAAATGCAATGTCATAGCCGGGGTTTGAAGCACAGATGTCTATTTCTCAAGAAAAATGTTTTGCAGGAATTGTTTTAATTGTATAATTTGTACAGCCCCCTTTAACATCTCTGGTCATATTGGGGGCTTTGACTTGTGAAGTAACTTGTATTACTGTACGTTTAGAACATCAAGTTACTTATTACTTTCTCTACGATCTATGTGCATAGTATATAGAGAAGGTATTGCACTCCACCAAAAATTCGAGATTTCACCGGAAATATATGTTTTAGGGTCACTTATATCCAAAAAAAGCATTTTCACAAAAAGGTGCGTGTGTGTGTGTGTTTCTGTGTGTGTGTGTGTGTGTGTGTGTGTGTGTGTGTCCGTGTGTCTGTGAACACGATAACTCAAAAACGAATAGTATCTAAAATACCAAACGTGGTATTTAAGTTTAGTATCTTCCAGGGATGAGACACAACGATTTTGAGAAAAATCACCACACCCCAAACTACCCTTTACATGGAACATTTTTCGAAAATTTTGATTTTCTTAAACATGGCTCAAACGATTTTGATTAAAATAACGTATATTAAAGATATTTACTTGACAAATAAAATGTATATCTTGAATTTTCTGCGAATAACTTCTAAAGACCTCTTTATTCTTGATGAATTTTACTTAATTTGGCATAACTAGTAAACCGTATGAGATAGACAAAAACTTACTATACAAAAAATGTAGTATTTTTTAAAATACACAAGTTATGTTATATACATTTTTCTCGTGGAGCTTACCATTTTCGAGGTATTCATTGTTATTAGTTTCAGTTGGAAAGTACTTATACTTTTCTCAGATGGGAGAGTCCGTTTTTCTTTTGTTCTACTCCTGGCCAAGAAAAGACGCGATTTGTAATGACAATCGCGTAACGATAGCTTTTAAAACATTTGACTATTGGTTTAGCCTAGTGTATTCCCTTATTTTCTCCCTACTTATAAGTAATAAGAACATTGTGCTAATGAGTACCTCGATTAGCAAGGTGCAGAAAGAAGAATTATCTTATGTAAGAAGTTTGTAGAACAGCTAGAGAAAGTCATGTGAGTGTAACATATCAGTTTTTTTGTTATATCACTAAACACACCCACATTCACTCTCACGTTCAAACTTCCAGATTCTGTGGAGGCTAGGGAATATTTCTGGTTAAAGAAAAATTCCCCGCCTCAGCCGGTATTCGAACCCGGGAACTCAGCTCGCTCCGGATAAGAAGTCAGCTCGCTGTCCATATACCAGAGAAACAGTCAAGAATTTATTGTTTGTAGAACAGGTACAGAAAGTTAAATAAATGAAAGACCTCAGATATGTATCCGTGGAATAATCTGCAGTATATAAGCCTTAGGGACAGAAACGACGCGCACACGCACATACAAATGCACACAGAAAGCGCAATGCTCAAATATGAAAGCGCGTACGGAAATAAACAGTCGCTATGTAATCTTTTGATATTGGGAACGAAAAACAAATTATTTGATTATGTTTGCGTGAACATAACGTCACATATATGACGAGGATGGGCAGCAGATCTGCGGTACAAACATTACCTGCAGCGCTGCAGGCGACGCTAAATCATTCCGATCCTATACGGCACGTTGCCTGGGGGCAGTTGTTTGCGCTCAGCCCAAAACGAGAAACACACCAGCAAATATATTGCACATTTTATGCGACACACGCAGGGTTTTCATGTGGTCAACAAATACACGTGTACTGCAGTAATTTGGTCAAAATTAATTTCTCTTCTTTAAACAAATTTCCATTTTGATCAATTATCACTAGCTACATAATGAATCCGGAAATATTCACATCTCACCTTCATGCGGAGCAACAAAACAAAACAAAAAAATGTGCTGTGTTCCATTCACATGACTTTCTCTACATTTCTGCAAAAAATTATATTAAAAACCTTATGCTTCTATGTACTTCATGCTAATCGAGAAAAAAATATCAGAAAGCCTTATTATTTTCGTCCTTGTAAGTAGAAGCGAAATAAAGGAGTACCTGCCATAAGTTAAAGAGATAGTCTAAAGCTGGTTGCTATGTGACTGAAGTTCCTTTGTTTGTATGGACAGGAGTTGACAAATTCCTGTATGAGAAAAGCGTAAGTTTTTCAAAGCTGAAACCAATAATAAGGAATGTCTCAAAAATCGTTGTCCCCACGAAAAAAATGGGCATAACATAATTTGTGAGTTTTAACGAGCTCTACATTTTTTTAGGGTAATTTTTTGTCCATCTCATACGGTTTGGCAGTTATGCAAAAGTTCGTAAAATTCATCCAGAATAAAGTAGTCTTCAGAGACTTTTCCAAAAAAAAATTCAAGATATACATTTTATTTGTGAGGTAAATATCTTTAGTATACGATATTTTAATTAAAATCGTTAGAACTATTTTAGAGAAAATCAACATTTTTGATAAAAATTCCATTTAAAGGGTAGTTTGGGGTGGGGGGATTTTCTTGAAAATCTTTGTGTCGCATCCTCGGAAGATACCATACTTAAATACCAAGTTTGGTTTTTAACGGACTTCTCTTTTTGAGTTATGCTGCCCATAAACACACACAGACACACACGAACATTTTTCTAAAACAATGCTCTTTTTTGGGTTTCAGCAGGTCTCAAAGCATGTATTTCCAGCGAAATCTTGGTATCGAATATTTGGGTGCATTATAATACCATCTCTATACACTATGTACATAATAAGTGTAGGGAAAGTAAAAAAAAACAAAAACTGATGTTTCATTCACACGATTGTTGATAAAGAATATTACCTCACATTTTGATAATTAAAGGATTTAAATTGTTACTGTCTCTATACGCACTACACCCACCCACCCACACACACACACACAAACACGGACATTTTTCTAAAACTGCTTTTATTTGAATTCAGGGTGTCTCAAAATATATACTTCCGTTGAAATTTCGGTATCGAGTGTTGGGTGGAGTACAATACCTTCGCTATACACTATGTACATATTACGTCTAGAGAAAGTAACAATCTAAAACGTCTACAGATCGCTTTGTCGTCATCCTTGGAAACCTGTTAAAGGGAACTCGGTAGGTGCCGACGCAGCACAGACTAGGAACTACTAAAAATGGAGATGGGCGGGACACGTCGTTAGGCAAGACTGCAATCGATGGATCCACACGATAATGATATGGCAACCGAAGACAGGCGAAGAAGAGCGGAATGTCAACGAACAAGATGCTCAGACGATCTCAAAAAACATTCGGCAACACATGGATCAAAATGGAGAAAGACGGAAGCATCAGATCAAGAAGGTTATACGGAATACAAGTACAACCAGTGTTAATCAGAAGAAACATAAATAATATCTAAAGATTCTGGTGTTTAACTGCTTACAGCGGACAAAAAATGTGCTAAATTAACTCTTAAAATCATATTATTTCGAACAAATTATCTGAGCGATTAGAATCAAAAGGAGGACCCTTCCTGGAATAGCTAATAGGATCCCCAAACGAAGCCACCTCTCCAAGGACAGAGGCCCGTGTCCCTAAGGGACGCTATGTGCTAATACTAATACTAACCAGGACTGTCAAACCAAGCCACCTCTCCAAGGAGAGAGGCCCGTGCCCTCAGGGGACGCTAATACTAATACTAACCAGGACTACCAAACCAAGCCACCTCTCCAAGGAGAGAGGCCCGTGCCCTCAGGGGACGCTAATACTAATACTAACCAGGACTGTCAAACCAAGCCACCTCTCCAAGGAGAGAGGCCCGTGCCCTCAGGGGACGCTAATACTAATACTAACCAGGACTACCAAACCAAGCCACCTCTCCAAGGAGAGAGACTCGTGCCCTCAGGGGACGTTATGTGCTAACACTAATACTAACCAGGACTACCAAACCAAGCCACCTCTCCAAGGAGAGAGACTCGTGCCCCCAGGGGACGCTATGTGCTAATACTAATATTAACCAGGACTACCAAACCAAGCCACCTCTCCAAGGAGAGACATTCGTGCCCTCAGGGGACGTTATGTGCTAACACTAATACTAACCAGGACTACCAAACCAAGCCACCTCTCCAAGGAGAGAGGCCCGTGCCCCCAGGGGACGCTATGTGCTAATACTAATATTAACCAGGACTACCAAACCAAGCCACCTCTCCAAGGAGAGACACTCGTGCCCTCAGGGGACGCTATGTGATAATACTAATACTAACCAGGACTACCAAACCAAGCCACCTCTCCAAGGAGAGAGGCCCGTGCCCCCAAGGGACGCTATGGGTTAATGCTAATACTAAACTGGACTACCAAACCAAGCCACCTCTCCAAGGAGAGAGGCCCGTGCCCTCAGGGGACGCTATGTGCTAATACTAACCAGGACTACCAAACCAAGCCACCTCTCCGAGGAGAGAGGCCCGTGCCCCCAGGGGACGCTATGTTTAATACTAATACTAACCAGGACTACCAAACCAAGCCACCTCTCCGAGGAGAGAGGGCCATGCCCCCAGGGGACGCTATGTTTAATACTAATACTAACCAGGACTACCAAACCAAGCCACCTCTCCGAGGAGAGAGGCCCGTGCCCCCAGGGGACGCTATGTTTAATACTAATACTAACCAGGACTACCAAACCAAGCCACCTCTCCGAGGAGAGAGGCCCGTGCCCCCAGGGGACGCTATGTTTAATACTAATACTAACCAGGACTACCAAACCAAGCCACCTCTCCGAGGAGAGAGGCCCGTGCCCCCAGGGGACGCTATGTTTAATACTAATACTAACCAGGACTACCAAACCAAGCCATGTCTCCAGGGAGAGAGGCCCGTGCCCCCAGGGGACGCTATGGTTAATACTAACTGTAACTTTGTAAATAAAGTTGGTGTTGACATACTTCGTTACTATTGAGTTTTGTTAAATCGACTGTTACTTTCTGGAATGCACTCGGAGTATGCTTTAGGAAGAGAAGGCAAAAATGAACACCCAACATTATTACAAAATTTATGTTGGTAGAGGTGGTTTCCTTGGAAACGAATTTATGTGTTGGAGTTCTAAAATTCCTTCTGTGTATCTCTCATTGGGAATATGTAGAAAACACACAGTTCTACAAAAACATATTTACCTTAGCTTGGTAGAATGTTTGGTGTGTAAATGAAACAGCGTACCCAGGAGACAGATCCTGCCCTTACACCGTGCTTCCGAATAACAATACTTCTGCTTTAGTCTAGCTGGTGCCCTTTGAAATTAGAGTTGTGTGTGCCAGGTCTTCTTGCTCTACCTAGGTGATTTTAATTTCGTCGCTGCACAATCTTAGCAAAGGAAATGGTGTATACTACGTTTTATCTTGAATATCTCATAATATAGTTTTATTAAGAGTTTATAAACCTGTGCTTAAGAATGAGAAAAAAAATCTATGATTTCCGTTCAAATTACTTTCTCTACAGGTCTGTAATAAGCCTATTATTCTATCTAATTAATGTTAATAGAGCTATACATTAGTAGAAACTTAGTTCCTTAAGAGAAATAAGGGAGTAAACTAGTCAAAAGCGATAGTCAAATGTTTTAAAATGTGGTTGCTATGGGATTGAAATCCATCTCTTTCCGTGGCAGGAGTTGATAAATCTCGGTATGAGAAAGTATTAAAACTGACACCAATAACAAAGAATATCTAGACAAAGGTCAGCTCTATGAAAAAAAAAAAAAAAAAAGGTATATGACATAAAATATGAGTTGTAAGGAAGTTCATTCCAAGTAAAGAGGTCTTCCTAGGGCTTAACTATAAAATTCAGGATATACATTTTATTTGTAACGTAAATGTGTTAGAAATAAGAGATATTTATAAAAATCTTCAGAGCCACTTTTGAGAAAACAAAAATTTTATAAACATTTTCCATGTAAAGGGTAGTTTGGTGAGGGGACTTTCCTCAAAATCTTCGTGTCACATCCCTGGAAGATATGAAACTTCAATACTAAGTTAGGTATTTTACTTTTGATTTGATCGTCCTGGAGTATTTTACGGACAAATTTCAGAAATATGTTGCCAACCACAGATTTATACCTATAACTTTTGTAATTGAATCTACTTCTGCCAATGATTTCATCAACTGAATTTCTAATCTATACGAAGGATAAACTTTAGATGACTGAAAAGCAAGTAATGGTCTCTTAAACTACAGTATATTAATATACTAATTATCTTTCGTTTTTGAGTTATCGTGTTGACAGACACACGGACACATAAACGCGAGACCTTCTAAAAGTGTCTTTTTTATATACAGGGGACTTTAAAATATGTATTTCTGGTGAAATCTCTGTATCGAATTTTAGGTGGAATGTAATATATTCTCTATACACTATGTGCATGGTCCGTGCAGAGAAAGTAAAAAACAGGTGATGAGATAAGTTGCACACGATCGCTCTATAGGCAGGAGATCCTTTTTAATGTGGTGCGACTCTAATGTTGTCCCTCTAGCGGGATATGTTTGTACTTATGATTCAAGGCACTTGTATCTATGCACTTATATTAACTGCACAGAAGGTGTGAGGCCATGCCTAAAATAAAGGGTATTACACCTTTGTTAATGCAGAAGTTTGAATTTAGATAACTTAACGCATTGAAGCCCAGGCGTTTCTTTAGTTGATGGGCTAAGAAACCCAGGGTTTTTACGCATACTTTGAGTTATTATTTACAGCATATCAAATAAATCTGCCAAAAAGTATTTAGACTGTCTAAGAGTACGGTATTCAAGGATTTCTCGACAAGTAAGAAAACAGTCACACTTTCCGTATTAATATTTTTTTTTTAAATGTACAACAAGTATCAAATATGACTTTGAAAAAATCTCTGTAAAGCAGTTTACACTCCATTTATATAAACTTCGAAAAAATCTCCCTCGGAATCGGAATTTTCCAGATCTTCATTTGAATATTGAATTTCAGGTTCACTTCACAGAAATGGAGGAAAATGCAGCATTTTAACATTTAATAACACAAAACGTAACAAACAAATCATTACCTTCAAGGAAAATGCCGGGACTAACTGCGAGCAACCAATATTACTAACTCTCCTAAATTTCCTAATAGTTGACTAAAGCAAGGACAGATGGTAGCACAAATCAGACGACTAAACGATAATTGACGTGTGTATGTTTATTGTAATTTGGGTAACGGAGAAATCTTCCTTGAAGTTTTGATTTCACGGGAACCCGATAAAATGCATTTGCTTTCAAATTCCTTTGTCAAAAAACTGGTGTGTTCCATTTACACAACTTTCTTTAAATCTCTGTAATAGATTAAAGTTAAAAAGCTTATGCTTCTATTTACGTTATGCTAATCCAGAAAAAATTATTAGAAATATTCTTATTACTTGCTTCCTTGTAAGTAGAAGCAAAATAAGGGAGTACCATAGGTTAAAGTGATAGTCAAAAGCTCGTTGCTTGTGACTAAA